>JASTWQ010000264.1:0-278070 GCA_035220615.1 Leptothorax acervorum | reverse complement strand
AAATATTGCTCAACACGTTTGTTACTGCGGCTTACTTGGGGAATTCTTTCCATAGATCCCAATGTATTTACATCTATGTAATTGTGTAAAGTAGATATAGATTCAAAAAGAGAATTTGAATCGCAGTGAGTAATAAAAATTAGCAAAGGTATTTAGATCGACCAAACTGGCTTTATTAATTAAAGAAAGCTACGTTTCGACCGCAGATTTAGGTCCTTTTCAAGCGTATAAAAGCAACTCACAATATTCCTTAGTCAGACATAATGCCCAAACTACGCCGAATCTAAAAACTAACATCGAAATCAAAGATCGCAACATTGAGGTTAAACCAAATCAATTATATAAATCAAAGCTTACAATATTGGTGCGTCAAAATCACAGAAGTAGAATGTACGTTAAACAGCATTTTCGTTGTGAAAATTTTACCACCGCACAGCTAACATGTAAACGATTAACGAAAATGCTGTTTAACGTACATTCTACTTCTGTGATTTTGACGCACCAATATTGTAAGCTTTGATTTATATAATTGATTTGGTTTAACCTCATGTTGCGATCTTTGATTTCGATGTTTAGTTTTAGATTCGGCGTAGTTTGGGCATTATGTCTGACTAAGGAATATTTGTGAGTTGCTTTATACGCTTGAAAAGGACCTAAATCTGCGGTCGAAACGTAGCTTCTTTAATTAATAAAGCCAGTTTGGTCGATCTAAATACCTTTGCTAATTTTTATTACTCACTGGCGATTCAAATTCTCTTTTTGAATCTATATCTACTTTACACAATTACATAGATGTAAATACATTGGGATCTATGGAAAGAATTCCCCAGTAAGCCGCAAGTAACAAACGTGTTGAGCAATATTTGCATAGATGTAAGTACATTGAGATTTATGGTAAGAATTCCCCAAATAAACCGTAGTAACAACGTGTTGAGCAATAATTTGCATAGAATAATAATTGATTTGTTTTAATTTAAACAAAAATTAAAAATAAAATTAAAAATTAAGACTCAAGGAATAAAAATTCAATAATATGTCAAGGAGCAATAAAAGCCACGCAATGCTTTCATTGCTCCTTGACATATTGTTTAAATGTTTTAATTTAGTTATCTTAGTATGAAATAAAATGTTAAATTCGCTAAAATTTTAAATTTTATTATACTTGTTTAGGCGTATATAGGACAAATAAAAATTGCAGGATATTTATTCATGATATTTGTTGTAAGTTATTCTTTATTCGTCATCAGTTTCTGATGCTTAATTTACATAAACTGCAGATGTATGTTACATTAGGATCTGCCCATTCTTCTATGCTTTTTTGTTACTTGTTTTCCCAATGCAGTGTGGGTGTGCCCAACGCCTACATAAATTACACATTACTAGATCTCTTTTCTTAATATTAAAGCAAAACAAGCATCTCTCTTTCATGTCAGATGACGTATTTAACAAAGTTTCCGCAATTTCTTTTCGAACAATTGTAGGTTCTAACGATGTACCAAAATCTTGACCTTCGGCAATGCATTTTATGTAATGCAAAATGTACACTCCGCAGTTAGTTCCATCGCTAGCTTTTTGGAATGGACGATTGTTATACATTTTCTTTCGCTTGAAGTCAATATTTTGTAGTGTGTTCAAAGATGTTTTGGGACAAGCTTTAAGAATCTCTGAATAATTCTTCCGCTCTTTTGTCATCTTTACCACATTTATAAGGATCCAGTGCAATAATGGTTCTTTCGTCGATGTCGATTACCAATAATCTCCAGTGCGATCGATATAGATATGGTAATAACATTTTCCCGTGAACTTTCTCTGTTATATTATACATTAGCCAATCTTTATGTGGTTTCCTATTGCAATAATCGCCTAATATAAAGGAAGTATGATCTGTTGGCACATATACAATATTTTTCCAGTGATTTATTTGGGAAACAACAAAGCAATCTATGATTGTTCCATCAATCCATCGTCCTGGATTTAACGTTCTGAACTGTTCTGAAAATAAATAAAATTCCTTATCCGATAGTATTGCCATACTCCTGTCTGCGAAATATCGACCAACAGTTATATTACATTCTGTGTCTTGCATATAATATTCGATGTCTGGAAATAAACCATTATTCAAAGCACGATTGTGTGTTGAGCTGCTACTTTGCTGCGTAAGAATTTGTCTATGTTCTTCTCCGACATCACATACAGGTGTATGAAACGTAGACTCACATTTTTTCGCTATTTGAGATAGTTGACGTCCTTCCATCAGACTATATTTGCCTTTTTACGACGTTGCCCACATCTCTCTCACAAACGGATTTAACGGACTTTCGGGATATAAACGTTTAATCTTCTTCTGGCGACTTTTAATCGGAACTTTTACCATTGCTTCGGCAATTAAGCTACATTTGTAGTTCTTCATTTTATTAATAAACCGACCAATCTTTAAATTTACCTGTCCTTGTAAAATTTCGTTCTTTACTACATTAAAGTAACTTTCTACATACGCATTACTTAATCTGGCGACGTTAGGTAAAATTTGTGATAATAAAATACTCGACCACATTGGCACAAATGGCATCAGTTTGTACGTAACATATTCCGCAATTTCGGGACTGTAATATTTATTGGTGATGTCATTACTTCTTTGAATCCTCTCTTTTAAATGTACATATTTATAATTATATCTTCTAAAAAAAGGAGATGCGCTAAAGATTCTTCCTTCATTCTTCTCATTTATTAGTATATTTTCATGTTCAAAATCTTGATTTCCGCTTTCTTCTTCCTCTTCTCCGTCTTCTTCAAAATCTGTTTCGTTAAATACGCTACTTTTTGTACGAAGTTGATTTAGCCGTATTATACTTAACTGAGACTTTTCCTCCTTAGGTGTTAACAGGATAGTAATAAATTCTTCAAATATTTCATCCAAAAGTAAAAGTTGTGTACTCATTAACATTACCGCTACGCACTCGAGTACAAATGTTTTTATCCCAATGGATTTTGGAAATTTCTTTTGTATGTATGATGACACACGTTTCATGAAATGTGCGCAACATGTGTGCACGATTAAAAGTGTTTCTTCAATCGGAGTCCCTTTATCCAAACTGGAGTACACACGTTCCAAATATTCTGTGATGTCACATCTATTCCATTCATTCATAAGGGAGTTAACTAATGCCCAACTCCAATCTACCACTACAACTTTAAAAAGTGGCCATTTCCTTCGGTTTACTTCGGCAAACTGTCGATACCTTTTTAATAATGTGCTTATCGATGGAATGTCATGCTCAGACGTAATCATTTCAGCGATAGGTATTATTGATTCACCCTTTTTCACAACTATGGCGTAATACATAATCCTTTTGCAACAAATATTATATGGTTTACGAACCACCGATCCCGTCGCGTCGAAATGAGCTACACTGTCATTAATATCTATAATATCTAATTGTTCCTGTGAAAACATAATAGCATATAAAGGTAGACCAACATATCGTATATACGGATCCTTATAACGCGAATCTTCTACCCATTGTTGAAATAAATCAGACAAATCACTTGAGTTCAGTACACGATCATTTCGGCAATTATGTTCTGATTTGGCTTTTTGATATGTGGATAACAGTCTCAAATCCTGCATGTGTCCATCTTGAGCAAGTTCCGGATTGGTCTGCTTTGCAATTTCGCGCTGCATTGTTCTTGGAGGAATGTACTGCAGTTGTTCCTTTACAATTTTCCGGGCGTTTCCTCTTAAAGTACAAAAAATTGTAGGTCCTTCATGTTTTATTTCTTCGCATTTTGTACTGGAGATAAAAAATGTACATATCCCTTCATCTAGTTTTACAAGAGCAAATCTGAACGATATAGGATGACTTTTGTACCGACATCGCGCATACGTTACGTAGGAATCAAGATTTTTTTCGTATTCCACCAAAAAATGCTAAGGGACATGGAAATTTTAGCGTATGCAACATGAATTTGCATATTTCAGCACGTACATTTTCTTTGTTAATACTAGAATCATCGAGCTTTAAAGCACGTGTGCTTACTTCAATTTCACCGTGATCAACACAATACTTTTGCTTTATCAATGGTGACTTTACAGGAGAGAGAACATTTGAACTACATTCGTCACTTTCGCTACTGGATGATTCAAACGTATCGCTATCCACATCGTTATCAAAATTGTTTTCAGAAAAGAGCGATACATTTTTCTTCGTTATGCCTGACCTCTTAGGCGTTTCAATAATTTCAATGCTTATGTTACTGCTTTGTCCATCTTCATCCTCTTCATTTAATATAACTGCATTATCTTCATCCTCTTCATTTGATTTAACTGGATTATCTTCATCCTCTTCATTTGATTTTACTGGATTATCTTCACTGTTCACGACTTCAGCTGAAGTTACCATTGCAGACTCCTCTGGTTTACACGAAATGCTTCCATTAATTTTTTCTTTCAACGTGTTACGTACGATGTCTTGCAAGTTGTGCACGTTTTTTTCCCATAGACGTGCATATAGTAATTTACTCTTATTATCACATTTCTTTTTTAATATTTTTGAAATCTGCAAACGAAACATTCATAAATTATTTAAAATATTTAATACATTAATTGACTTTGAATTTCAATTATTTAAAAATAGCTTTGATAAGATTTTATATTTTTCACACATATTACATATATTACACGTTGCTCATTAAATATATACGTCATAAGAAAATCTGACAGGTGATACAATCGAGTATCTAATGACTGAAAATTATATACGCATCCAAACAAAATCTTACCATATAACATAGAGATCCTTCGCCTCTTCCGTAAAATTTGATATCTGAAATACTTGATACACTTTGGCATATTGCTTTAGCAATAACGCTGATCGTATGTTCCGAAATTTTCCATTCCTGAGACATCGTAAATGTTTATCCCTTGTAATTGACCTTAAAATTCTGTCTACACGTCTCAGATCTATTCAAGCAAACATGTACGAGCCACAACCGAGAATACCACATCAGTAGAAGAAACAACTGATTGCGCGATTCCACAGACTGCCCACCGGGAAAACCTCCACTGTTAGTTTCCAGTAAAAACAATTGACGAGTATTCCTGTAGTATTTCAAACCTTCGTCATGTCTTACCTACCGAGTATTAGAGGTATAAATCGGTAATGGTAACTGCAGCTGATAATCCAGGTAAATCAAACTTTGATTTTCCAATTTTGGCGAGTACGGAGTACTTTCAAGTCCTCGCTCTTCATAAACAAATTTTTTTCCAACTCCTAACGTTCAACGACGTATAAAAATATCGTCATTTGATGGTACAGATGACCGGAATTCTCGGTAGGAATTTTAAATGACGACAATGTTTGCGCGCGTTCAGTCTTCGCGGTGAACGGAGGGCTTCCGGGGCCTAATTGTTAATAAAGTATTTCTTCTCTAGTCTGGCACATACAAGAAAGTACAAACATACTGTCCTTTGGTGGTACCAAACGCTGAGAACGTCAACAGAAATTTTTGTCGGCGTTTAGATGCATGCGCGCATAAACTTTGGCGAGTACGGAGTACTTCCGGGTCCTCGCTTTTAATAAACAAATTTTTTTCCAACTCCTAACGTTCAACGACGTATAAAAATATCGCCATTTGATGGTACAGATCACCGGAGTTCTCGGTAGGAATTTTAAATGGTGACAATGTTTGCGCGCGTTCAGTCTTCGCGGTGAACGGAGGGCTTCCGGGGCCTAATTGTTAATAAAGTATTTCTTCTCTAGTCTGGCACATACGAGAAAGTACAAACATACTGTCCTTTGGTGGTACCAAACGCTGAGAACGTCAACAGAAATTTTTGTAGGCGTTTAGGTGCATGCGCGCATAAACTTTGGCGAGTACGGAGTACTTCCGGGTCCTCGCTCTTCATAAACAAATTTTTTTCCAACTCCTAACGTTCAACGACGTATAAAAATATCGTCATTTGATGGTACAGATGACCGAAGTTCTCGGTAGGAATTTTAAATGACGACAATGTTTGCGCGCGTTCAGTCTTCGCGGTGAACGGAGGGCTTCCGGGGCCTAATTGTTAATAAAGTATTTCTTCTCTAGTCTGGCACATACGAGAAAGTACAAACATACTGTCCTTTGGTGGTACCAAACGCTGAGAACGTCAACAGAAATTTTTGTCAGCGTTTAGATGCATGCGCGCATAAACTTTGGCGAGTACGGAGTACTTCCGGGTCCTCGCTTTTAATAAACAAATTTTTTTCCAACTCCTAACGTTCAACGACGTATAAAAATATCGCCATTTGTTGGTACAGATCACCGGAGTTCTCGGTAGGAATTTTAAATGGTAACAATGTTTGCGCGCGATCAGTCTTCGCGGTGAACGGAGGGCTTCCGGGGCCTAATTGTTAATAAAGTATTTCTTTTCTAGTCTGGCACATACGAGAAAGTACAAACATACTGTCCTTTGGTGGTACCAAACGCTGAGAATGTCAACAGAAATTTTTGTCGGCGTTTAGGTGCGTGCGCGCATAAACTTTGGCGAGTACGGAGTACTTCCGGGTCCTCGCTTTTAATAAACAAATTTTTTTCCAACTCCTAACGTTCAACGACGTATAAAAATATCGCCATTTGTTGGTACAGATCACCGGAGTTCTCGGTAGGAATTTTAAATGGTAACAATGTTTGCGCGCGTTCAATTTTCGCGGTGAACGGAGGGCTTCCGGGGCCTAATTGTTAATAAAGTATTTCTTCTCTAGTCTGGCACATACAAGAAAGTACAAACATACTGTCCTTTGGTGGTACCAAACGCTGAGAACGTGAACAGAAATTTTTGTCGGCGTTTAGGTGCATGCGCGCATAAACTTTGGCGAGTACGGAGTACTTCCGGGTCCTCGCTTTTAATAAACAAATTTTTTTCCAACTCCTAACGTTCAACGACGTATAAAAATATCGTCATTTGATGGTACAGATGACCGAAGTTCTCGGTAGGAATTTTAAATGACGACAATGTTTGCGCGCGTTCAGTCTTCGCGGTGAACGGAGGGCTTCCGGGGCCTAATTGTTAATAAAGTATTTCTTCTCTAGTCTGGCACATACGAGAAAGTACAAACATACTGTCCTTTGGTGGTACCAAACGCTGAGAACGTCAACAGAAATTTTTGTCGGCGTTTAGGTGCATGCGCGCATAAACTTTGGCGAGTACGGAGTATTTCCGGGTCCTCGCTTTTAATAAACAAATTTTTTTCCAACTCCTAACGTTCAACGACGTATAAAAATATCGTCATTTGATGGTACAGATGACCGAAGTTCTCGGTAGGAATTTTAAATGACGACAATGTTTGCGCGCGTTCAGTCTTCGCGGTGAACGGAGGGCTTCCGGGGCCTAATTGTTAATAAAGTATTTCTTCTCTAGTCTGGCACATACGAGAAAGTACAAACATACTGTCCTTTGGTGGTACCAAACGCTGAGAACGTCAACAGAAATTTTTGTAGGCGTTTAGGTGCATGCGCGCATAAACTTTGGCGATTACGGAGTACTTCCGGGTCCTCGCTTTTAATAAACAAATTTTTTTCCAACTCCTAACGTTCAACGACGTATAAAAATATCGCCATTTGATGGTACAGATTACCAGAGTTCTCGGTAGGAATTTTATATGGTGACAATGTTTACCCGCGTTTAGTTTTCGCGGCGAACGGAGAGTTTTCGGGGCCTGATTATTAATCAAGTATTTTTTTCTTATTTTGCAACATTCCAGGAATTTTAAATGTGGTGTAATTTCGTGGCACAAAACTCTGATATTTTTGTTGAATAATTTAAGATTTCAATATTTTTAATGTTTTTCGCATTTTCTTTGTTTATTCAAATTAATATTGTCACTTTTAACCCAGTTTTATTGTTTTTTGCATATTTTTGTTTTTTTACTTCGGTTAAATTTTGGAAAAAATTATTTTTAATTTTCGCTCAAAGATCGCTCCAAACTTCAACCACGTAATAATTACACATGTATTCTTAAAACTCCGTCTACATCTATTGTAACTGCAATCGTGGTCGTAAGCAAAGAAGCTGTCATAAACAATATATCTAATATGTTAATGTATCTATAACACACTTCTCTTTACGCGTCGAGAAGGCTGACAGGTTAGATTACTGTTGTAACGCTAGACAAGCGTCGTAATCGTCAGAGTTCAAGTGAATCAACTCATCGATGAGGTTATGATAGCTGTCACTATGAGCATTACGATTATCGTAAGGAACTTACGATAATCATTACGATGGCTATAGACGCAGCCTTACGCGCACAATCATGGAGTCGTAACTTAGCTATTAATATAAAGGAAGTAAAAAGTAAACATGAATACAAAACAAAGTGGAACAATGACGCTTATTTTACATCGGTCGGAATCTCCCATATATGGTTTTCGAAATGCTCTGATAATTCAATCTTGTCGGAGAAATGACGTTGTTCCAGATGAGGCACAAGCTGTCAACGGAACGGAAGGAAAAGCACTGGTCTTCCACCAATTGTGATCCACGGTAGAAGCTCCTGAAGATATTCTTGCAGCCATCGGTGCCAGAAATACATGCATTGCAAATGATACCAGCGGTCGAGACGGCTTTCTGACAGTCTAATAATGGTTGCGGCAATGAGTACAATGCCGATTAAAAAATGCGCCGCGGCAGGGCATAATCATCATCAGTGCTGCTAGATTATTCGGCGCTTGAATAATTTGACCGCTCCTTCTCATAAGCCTCCGAAGTGCAGTACAACAGAGGGATTAAAGCACTATCGCACCCGATCGTTAATTAGATGATCGGTGATGATGGTGGCACAGTCGCTGTGTTGATACAGGCTTCGACGCAACAAAAAACGGCATAATGCTGTTAAGATAAACCTTCGCCGCGTTGTTCGATGCGACTTTCATGCGAACTTTTGATGCAATTCTGACACTCAAGCATACAAAAATAATAATAAAGGTCTTGTGTCCCTCCTCGATGTACAGAAATAAATGGGCTCGGCAGAGTACCATATGCAGAATGGGCCTGAATGGAATGACTGTTGGTTCAGGCAAGTTACCAATAGTCGGCTGGAGTCAGAATACTCGTTATCGCAGACAGACATCAACGTATGTGCATCTTGACCATTGAAATTCTGCGTAGTCCAATATTTCTGGTGGATAAGGTTGAGTGTATTCCTTCGTGTAATGTTTTCTTCTGTGACACACAAAGGGGCGTCGATCATAAGCTTAGTGATGTAGCTTAATGATGACAAAGATGACAGGATGTTTTGTCAAAACTGAGAAGCTGCGTTCAGGTAGTTCCTCCAGATAACAGCTCATTCCGTCTTGTAGAAAGTGATGTGTGCAATGCATGTCGAGGTGTCCTCATCCTCCTACTTCAATTCTTGCGTGTCTAATGTGAGTATTGAGTGCAGTGCCGGCGATGTGGCTATGCGTGTGTGTTGCATACGTCTCAGCATATACGAAGCCGTAACCAATACAAGCTGCAACAATTCATACGTAGCCTGAAGAATTGAAAAAGGATGAGATTCCTCTGAATGAATGGCCATGACCGCTTGTACAATCTTCCGTTACTCCGGCAGTTCGATGAGTAGTAATGGCTGTCCCAATGAACAGGACTTTTAAAGACAACCAAGCTGAAATTAGCAAGGTGTAATCGCAGAAGTAATCTCTTGTTTTCATAATGCTTGAAGAGAACAGATCACACATCCGATCGAAATTATCAGTTGTAATGAGATTGCACATATCCAGTTTTTTCTTCAGAATCATCTTCAGATAACGCAATTTCTCGATGCTGAAGATTGTCTTCCAACGATGGAATCGAAGAGAACTCGGAGTGAAGGTCAATCTTCATATTTTGCGGAAGACTGTTGCAATTGGATACGCGCGAGAAAGTCCTCCAAAGAACGTGCAGAAGTCTCGATACACGTGAGACCCTCAGATTCTCGTAAATCGATGGCGGTGTCGAGAAATTTGCTCTTCTGCAGAAGATAAGTTCCTTCCACTAGACTCACGTAATCAATCTTAAGGTAATCATGACTGATAAGAGCATATCAAAATTTATAATCCTGCTTCCTATCAAATTTCAATCACTAAGAGCTTAGCGAGATTCCATCTCGTCCAGTGTTATATTTTAAATGCCCTATTTAAGTTTTCGTAAGCGCATAAAATACAATTCCAAAAATTCGCAGTTACATTAAATGATTCCTATCACATTTGTTGTTTCGCAATTTACCGACTCTTAAAAAGCAGACAGAGTTGACAACGTCACTATGACCAACGTATTTACAAAATTGCACAAACGCTGAGGCGAGAAATCCAAAAACTAAGAAATACATATAATCGATTTATTATAAAATTAGAACGAACTTCAAAAAGTGGGGTAACGCAATTCTTCACACTTGAATATAAGTTGAAGTAATACATTTAAATCTGAAAATTCCTTTTTACAAATATATGTATATACACTAAATCGTTAAAAACGCATTTTGAACTGAAGTTCTTTTTAAAGTTCTAATTTTTACGTAGCGTGCGGAACGGAGCAAATAATTTTTTGCGTTTTACGACAACACGAGTGCCGTCTTTTGAAGCGCGAGCCCTTCAAACTTCTTAACAATTTATCTTTCTGATTTTCTAGATTGTGCGATGACATTCTAACTCTCATCAAAGATGATTTCTTCATAGGTGACAAATCCAACAAGTATTAATGAGTTTCAAATTGTCGCACAATCTAGATAAAGAAAGCGAAATTTACGACATTTTTGTATTTTGAAGAAGAGACAATTGTTCAAAGCAAGAGATAAAAATTTCAAAAAAATAACTTCTTTATGTCAAATATAAAAAATTAAATTTTCAAAAATATTCAAAAATAATTACACTTTTTCTGTCGTTTTGAACAATACTCAAAAATAAAAATATTAAATTAAAGGCGTGAAATATATTTACTAGTTACGAAAACATATAACTTCTTCCAGTTTTATGTCAAGCTAGATCTGACATGATGTTTTATAGTAGTCTGTTACAGAACTCTTCAAACATTTTAATAAAGTATAATAAGTAAACTGTATTTTTGAAATTTTTGTAAATCCTTTCAGATAATAAAAAAAAATCATTGATTCATGTCAGACCCGTAAATTGGATAATCGAGGATAAAATTGTTGATCATCGATTATATGCCAGAAATAATTTAAACTGCAAAGATTTATAAACCTTTTCACTCAAATGAAACCTTGCTCTCAACGATGTGTGTGCGTGTGCGTGTGTGTGTTCCGCATTTATAATTCTTTATAAATATTTGTAATTCTCTGAGGTTGCTGTTATTTTGAATACATAAATACCAGCTAGTATTTAAGAAGCTTCAGATCTTATATTTAAAAAAATAAAATTGTTATAATTGTTACAGTTGTTATTGTTAGAATTGTTGCAAATATATAGAAAGATTCTGTTTCTTTTAACGAATCATGATATAAGGAATTCATTCTGTAAATCTCTGCAACGGTAATGTTTTTTTTTCCGTATCATTACTAGCGTTCAAGAAAAAGGATCGCACATTATTACAAGAATATTATCAGTATTATATACAAAATCGGAAGGTTTTAAAGCTCAATGCAAAATATATAATAAATCTTTATCATTTGCAACTACTTATACAAGTTTAAAATATCATTTAAGTACACACTCAACAAACATTTATGGAAATGTACCAAAAAATTTAACACCAAAAAAAACGAATAGTTACATACAATAAAAAAGTATTTATTTTGAATAATGGAGGTAAAGATGCCAATTTTGATAAATTTTAATAATCAAAACCGCACACGTATTGACAAAAACGAAATAAGACATGGTCAAGATCTAAAAAAATTTTATGCGTAGGTACAATAAATGTATATAATAAATCTTGTATCTTTTAAACGTATGTTAAAGATATCTTTACAATGTTGTCTGAAATGATGTCGTCACCGAACATCTTGAATCTGAATATAATTTCTTTCCCTTTTTATGCAGTTTAAAGATATATTCAATTATATATATATATATATATATATATATATAAACACATAATTCACGATGCAAATAATTATTTGACTATTAGCAATTATGTACTAAATATAGATCGTGCAATTTGCACAAAATGCAAGACAGAAATAATTTTAAGAAAAACTAGTGAAGATAATTTCATTGTTTTACATCAGCATTTCACAAGACATGTACAAGACGAGATGAGGTAAGAATAGAAAAGTTGAACTTGCCTATTAATTAACAATTTGTTATAATTTGCTACAAGATATTAATAATATTTTTTATTTTTAAAGTCGTACGAAAGCACCATTGAGATTTATTACTGCAGTAAAAAATACATCAACACAAACAGAAGGCCAGTTCTCCATGTAAACGGGAAAAAAGAATAATACTAATAGGTAATTATCTGATTTACTTTGACTACTGATTATACAACGTTAGTTTCCGCAAAGCGTTTAAATAATTCGCATTAGCTTTTGTGTTATTGTGCTAATAATGTCGAAAAATACAACGTAGATTTTTTTTACTGCGATTTGGCACGCAGAGAGAATACGGTATCTCTTTTAAAACAAGCCGAGATATTATAAAAAATCTAAAAAAACATTTACGGCCACACGGAAATATTTCCGTAGATACTTCCCTATTATCTGCAATCTCACTTTAAGCAAATAGAAAATGGTTATGACGTTGAATGCAATTATTATACAAAACATCTCAGTAGTTTATACGGATTTAGAAAATTACTCGCGCATGCGAACCGTCACATATCATCGCAAAATGAGTAAGTATTTTACACATTCGAATAAGACACTTGTTTATATAAATACAGTCCTGAACGAAGTGATAAATACACGCGTGCGCGTGTCCAGACAGTCGTTCAACTCGAGAATATATACAGCGAAGATAACCTGAGAACATTAATAAAATGTCGTCATTTATTGAAAACTATTGGAATTCCGCTTTTATTAAGAAAAAATTTGTGATAAAAGTGCAATTTGTAAAAATACTGTTTAGTTGCTGGAAATAAATTCGAAAGCCATTTGTCAAAGCTACATAAAAAAAACGAATTAACCCATGCCCATTATCAGTTCTCGGCATAAACAATAGTTCACATCCGCCTGACACTGCAGTGTGTCTTTTATGCGCTAATAAAGAAGTTAAAAAAGTAGTATGATGTAAAGGCAAAATGATGTACGCCTTACATAATCATTATACCTATAATTCTTTATCATAAAAACTTCAAAGCATATACCAATTTACCATTTGATGCATATGATCTTATAGTTCTTAGTAACTATGTACCTACTATTTAAAAAATACTTCGCGTAAACGAAGAAAAAAAGATTATAATGTCACTAATTATAGTGTTAGATACTAATAACAGGTATTTATCTGATTTACTATTATACAACATAAAGGCTGCGTTCCGATATTCACGACCAGTATTCGTCACGTACTATAGATTTTCAGTGCTGGCCACGAACATCCGTTACTTCCATTTCCTTCAGCTATTAAATATTGGACTGAAGGATAGGCACAAAATAAAATAGCTCCCGCAAACCAAAAGAAACACTCAATCTAAGGTGGAAGGCAGAAAGATTTATCATCTAATAGTTTTGAGCCTTCCACACTGAACAACATTTGCAGTCTGGCGAAGATTTTGTGGCCACAATTATTCCGTTTTCAAAGAATGGAAAAACAAAATTTTGTAAATTCCGTGAAGGATTACGTATCACACATCTATTCATAGTTGGATTTTGTTAAACGTATTGGCATGATAAGTTTCATGTGGATGATCTTGTCGATTATGTTATTGGCTGGAATGTATAGAACGACTCTCTTTTCGCTTGGCTATCCATAGGAGCATTTATATTTTTTCGGCAAAAAATTGATTTTTACTTGAGACCAATGAAGACTATCTTAAAATGGTGGAACATGTTGATTGGATACAACGTCATTGTTTATTTCTCAAAAGCTCTTATAAAAGTGTTCATAAAGTGTAAACTTTATAATTTGGCCGTAAAGCAATCATTAAAATGACAAAGGGCAACATATGTAAAAAAGAATATAGAGAAGTTAAAAGAGCATTTATAAGCCTGTCATGGAATATCAGATTTGAGTAGCCACAAAAAAAGTGTAAAATTAAACGAAATATTTTAAATTGTTAATAAATCTACGAAAGAAATTTGCCAGAAGTGTGCAAAATAATAAATTACGACAGTGGTGCATTCTTATTATATAACCACTTATTAATACATCACTACAAAAGTAACAATAGTGTCAAAAGATCAAATAAACTTCTCTAGTTACTTTTAGAAGATAAAAATTGGCATGAAGATTAAAATATCCTAATAGAGTATGTTGTACATACATAGTTTACTGCTTTCAAGTCATATACTTTATAAATATAAGGTCTATATATCTAAAGTGCAATATATAATAATCTTTATAGTTGCTGGAGTATATAAAAGGACCATTGACAATTTTTTGGGATCAATAACTCCGGTTACTACTGCAGTAACCGGAAATCATCTTCGTGCCTCGCAATGGCGCCCATTTAAATTAATTTAAAAATTCAATTAAAAGTCTCAACTGTTAATTGAAAAAATAAACACGATTTTTCCAAAATTCTTCTCGTCATTAAAATATAAAATGGTGGCTCGTGAAATTTATTTAAATTAAGAAATTATAGAATCGCAAATTATTTGTTATTCAAAAAGTATAACAATCTATATATAAAACAGTAACAATATATCTATAACTAGGTACGTTACTGCGTTACTTGTGCAAATTGCGTGTTCTCTCTATCTTGTATTTTATACAGGAAAATTAAACATGCTTCGCATAAACACCCCTAACTCTCAGACTAGATCCGTGTACGGTGCTCCAAAATGAATAAAGAAAGTCACAAGAGCTTCAATATCAAGAAAGCCAACATTAACATCAGTACTTCAATAACGGAAAAGAATGCTGCACTCGACTAGGTGCCAGCCCTATATTAACCAGCACAAAATTATTGCCACGTCATAATGAGGATATGACCCCTGAAGAATAAAAAGTCTAATGTGGCACTTATTTTAACACTGTAGATATTACAAGGTACATAGCGTCAATGCCGTTGAAAAACAATCGTGGATTGATGATTCGTGGCACGTAATCGCCACAGAGTGCCACCAAAAAGACAATGAAAAAAATTGAGTTTTAAAAAAACACCATTACAAATCACCAACCAAAATAGATACCCTGCAATTGAAATCTCCAGCAATAACCGAAGAAAACATTTAGATCATTGCTCCTCATCTCAACATGAGTAAGTACACATTAAAAAATTAATTATTAATACTAAAAGTTATAACACATATACAATTAAATGGTTTCGATTAGATATTTATTTGGCATTATTACTGCAGGAATCCGTTAGGAGGCGAAAAAATACAGTCATGCTCCTTTCCGGTGTCGCCGTCGCACCGAGATACCAAGAAAAAGAAGAAGAGGAAGGAGAATTATAATACCTACATATACAAGGTATTGAAACAAATATACCCAGATGTTGGTATTTCTCATAAGGCGAAGCGCTTTTTCATGAACAACACAAACACGAACCCGTTGTACCCAAACCCGTTGTACCCAAACCCGAACCCGAACCAGTTCTCCATGTGAACGGAGAAAAAACAATAATACTAATAGATAATTATCAGATTTACTTTGACTACTGATTATACAACATTAGTTTCCGCGAAGCGTTTAAATAATTCGCATTAGCTTTTGTGTTAATGTGCTAATAATGTCGGAAATGAAATAATTTATTAAAGCAAAGAATAGTTGGTATATAAAAAGTACATATTTATATAACAACTATTCATTGTGCATATAAATATGTACTTTTTATATACCATCTATTCTCTGCTTTAACAAATTATTTGTTAAATAATTTGTTAAAGCAGAGAATAGTTGGTATATAAAAAGTACATATTTATATGTACTCTTCACATACCAACTATTCTCTGATTTAACAAATTATTTCTTTTTCGTTAACTTCGACGATTAATATCTGTACAGCACATTTTCTGCTATAATAAAAAGACTGTTCAATATACAAACGATTCGCCGCTTTATTGTGATGTCTTTGTTTGTGTAGGGATGGCCCTGATGTTTTGCACGCGACTGTATATATCTACGAGATCAACGTTTCATTTATTTTTAAAAAATAGACCCAAGATTCAATCAAATGAAGAAATCATTAAATTACAAGCAAAAAATATAAAATTAAAAAAAAATTGAACCGTATAAAAATGTCTGCCGAATTATAGATATGCGACACAAGGAGGTGTACAGCCTCTCAGTAATAATTAAAAAATATAAAGCAAATAACATTAGTGCAGACAAAGATAACAGTTCTAAAGATTTAGACGAGTATCTAAAAAAAGAAGGTATATCATTGAAATCTATAGAAGATGATATACAATTTATTATTGCACAAAGAAACGATATTGCACACCCGGACAAACCAATTTTGGAAGAAGCACCCTAGAAGTTCCAGAATTAGAAAAATTTAGGTACATTTTTAGATCTAGGTATATGCCAATCAAATGCAAGAGCTCACTGAGCGCTCAGTGAGCAGTCGTGCTCCTGAAAGTTTCCAAAGTCAAATATGTTTTGACAAATAACTTATGATTTAAGAGTAAATCTGCTACTGCTCTTGTTATGTAATATCCAAATAACAAATAGCGAAATAAAAATAGTAAATAAAGAAAAATGTTTAACACCAATATTTTGCCCCCCTCCCCCCCCCCCGAAGCTACACAATTTGTGATAACTGCACTTAATAAAAAACAAATATATTCCATACAGAAATTTCAAATTTGTGACATACTTATGAATTCCTTGGAAGACAATTCGAGAACTTTGATGATTGTCAAAATATCATGATAAAATTGGAACATTAAAACCAAAGACTGACCCTGCATAAAACGCGACTTCGTCTCCACCGACGCGATGGATCGATCGCCACGTGTTGAAACAGACGTAATATATGAAATGATAAAAGACCTGAAATGGTGGAAAGAGAAAGAAAGGGACAAGCCTCTAGGCAAAACCAATAAATTTTGGAATCTTATCCGAGAGGCTGTAAACAACCAGGTAACGAATATAATTATATTATTAATAATAAAATTAATATTTTAACCACACAAATACTATGATTTAGAATTTATAGGTAAAAACCCACCCCTCCTGGCGGATTTAATACAAGTTATCGTTAAAAGGAATAGAGACAATATATTAAATAAATAGCCTACAGAGGCTGCAGAGAGGCATCTGTAGGCTTCCAAAAAGAAAAAGAAGTAAGTCTTCTATTTACCTACTTATTAAGTTTTAATAAGTAGGTCTGGAATAAAATAGCCAAAAAACTGAAATATAAACTACAGCCTAAGTCGATATGCACAAAGATAGAAATGAATAGAGGCACCTCATGAATATAGGCACCTGTCAAACATATTTATGCGCTGACAAGCGCTATGGACTGATGATAATAAATAAAAATAAGTTGTGTTTACATATTCTATGTTTTCAATTGTTTTTAATCATGCCATAACAATGGAATAAACTTTTAAGAATATACCCATGCGTTTAATTTCGTATTGGGAGGATGATTAATTATTGCCAGTTAAAATCGATGAAATTCGTAACTTTATAAAAAAAAAAGGTTTAACAAAAAATTTCTTTTTTGAACCAATTTTTGCCCCCGAAGCTACACAATTTGTAATAACTGCACTTAATAAAAAACAAAAATATATTTTACATAAAAATTTCAAATTAATATACTTTTAAATTCCTTGGAAGACAATTCGATAACTCTGATGATTGTCAAAATATCACGATAAAAATGGAATATTTATAGTTACTACATATAGTCTTACTCATGATAATCATAAAGTTCATCCTGTCCACTAATAAACCACACGCGTTAATTACACATTGCGTCGATAAAATGGCGTATCATACGCTCTTAGTGTCTTCAACCGTCGAACTAAAGTAATCGGTCAATGAAACCACATTTAAGTACAATAAAACCTCGTTTTTTTTTCTCAATTAATTGGAACCTGGGGCTGTGGAAACGCACAAACCTGTACAGTGTAAACTCTGCGGCGTGTATGCTCCTAATTATGGTTACACGAATCACACAATGAGGAGCGAGTCTGCAAGCTGTGTTAAAATTGCATTTTCTGCGTTAAAATTTTACTTTAAAACTCAACACCAGCTTTCGCTCTCAAACCAAAGATTGATCCTGTGTGGAAAGGATATTTGTAAAAAATTTTTTAATAAGTAAATAAAGATCAAGAATCTATACGAAACTATAAGACAAAATAGACATGGCGTATTATCAAAATTGATAAAATATAAAGGCCTTGATGCACTGCAGGAAACAAGAGATTCGGTAATTTGTCCAAATACAACGGAACAAAGTTATAGAGTAAAAATATAAAGTTAAATTTCTTTTGATGACTTTGATGACTATTGAATGGTAATGTATGTTTAATTAACGTTTTCTTTCAGCTTCTTCTTACATATATTTAAAAAATAATGCCTCCTTAGGCCAAAATTACCACCAAAGAATTATTTAATATTGTCAAAGACGAACAATGGTCTACAGTCTACACCGAACGGTACACAATTAAATCACGCGGAGATCGATCCCGTTCGGAGTTACATCGCAGAGAGAATAGGTAACGAATAAGTAACATTTACTTCGCCAGCATTTTTGTAATAAAATAGTTGTCTTTTTAATCGACACAACTAATTTATTAGGTTACCACTTGAAATGAATAAATGATACAAAGCATTAAGGCCTCTGTACTCCAACAAACAGAAGAATCGGTAATTTTTTTTATTTATTGTATAAAGCATATTAAATGAAGTATATTAAGAAAAATGTCTTAAAAAACAACGAATCCCGTTAACGAGTTGTTAACTCCATCGCTGCGAGTGTAAACCGACCATTTGTACAATATATTTTAAAGGATGAAGAGTGGTGGTATAAAAAAAATGGAAACTTGAAAAGCCGAAATAATAATTTCTGAAAAAAATCGGGAACAATAATAAACAGTGATTTAATATTGTAAAATCGGTCAACAAAATTTTTTTTAAAAATTATCTTAATTAAATCAAAAAATTAAATAAAAGTGAAATACTCCATGGTTTGTACTTTAATCGATGGAAAAGTTCTGAATAATTTGACTGGATGTTCAGGCGTTGTAAATTGTCCCATATGTTTTGCTAAGCCTAACCAAATAAACAACATCCAAGAACTTTGGAGATAACATGTTTGAACCAAAACCAGGCGCTTTACAATTTGGTATATGTCCACATATGTGGATTAGAATGTTTTTGAATGCTTACTTCATATTTCCTATCGTCATGATATAAAAGTTTGGAAAGTGTATGGAACTGAGCAAAAGGAAATTAAAAAAAAAAAAGATATATCAAACCTGATTTTTGTCGCAAGTTGTATACATACATATAGTATATGTAAATATATATATATTTACATATGTATGCATGTATACAATTTACGACAAAAATCATGTTTTACACGGTACATATCAAATGACCCCGCAATAATTGCACTTACATCTGTGGGTTTGCTTGCAGCCGTCCATGGAGGGCCGCCTATTTACTTCAGACGAGCGACGAAGACTCCTACGACGAGGAGTACGCTAATTTAGCAAGTACGTTCGCGATATCTTTCTCTTCCGCAAACACGAAACTTCACGAATTGTGCAGTAAATTTATCGTAAGACTAGACGTAAATTATTCACGATTCGTCATTTGGATGAAATTCGTGAACAGCGCGAACGGAGAATAGAATTGAGTATGCATTGTGGTTTAGCTGTTAGCACTTTAGCACTTTTAGCAGTCGTGCCAATTCACCAGTAATTTTTCGATCAAAGTGAACGAAATACCAATACAATTCAGTCGATTTGTATTAGTTTTCGTGTACAGAGAGCTGCAAACGAATCGCGAACGGTAGAGAGAATCCATTCTAACAAACAGCATATTTTCCGTTGAAATATTAACATAATTAGGAATGAATATATAGTTAATAAAGTTACACGCGTATTTTCTATTTCACGTATTTCCATTTCACAAAGGATATTTATGAGCGGTATTCATATTCACAGTCGTTTTACGCAAATAAAAATTCTTCATTTGCATATATATATGCACACGCACATATGTAAAAGTAAAAAATACATATTATAAATTTACAAACTGCTATTAGGAAAAAGACAACCGGAATAAATCAAGAGCTCCGAGTACGAGATAAACTTGAGTTCTGAGCTCTTCAAAGAACATAAGTTTCAACATCCAAGGAGCAAAAATTAACATCGATAATTTCTCGAGTAATGGGAAAGAATGCTCATGCACTCGACAAGGTGCTGCCAGCCCGATTTCGAGCGGTACAAAGATAATGCCACGTAATCATGAGGATGGGCCCCCAGTTTTTATAAACATAGATCTAGAGGTAGATGATTTAAAGAAAATACTAATTTGAAAAAAGAACTGGAAGAAGCACGAAATTTAATATCAGCATATAAAATGCAGTTGGAGGAGTACGCGCAACAATTATCCAACCGAGGGGTTGGATAAAACAAAAGATCAGGCTACAAGTAGACTTGCAGAGACACAACATATAAATACAACGTTGCTATATCTCAAAATGATACTAAGAGATTTAAAAAATAAAAATAACGTTTGTTAGCCAAAGCGGCAAAAAATGAAACACAAACCCCCGCGCTTGCAACTTCGGGTAAATGTTTACTTTAACCCGCTCCTCTTTAATTTTGATAAAAATATACTTAATCGATGTGTTTTGCATAAAAAGAAAGGTTTAATAAGAAATAAGTGTCGCTCTGCCGGTTAAATGTTTATCTTACTTCAGATCATGTTGCCGATGTTGGGTCAGAGAGAGTCGTATCCCCTTTAAAACGGGAATGTGTTGAAGAAAGAGAAGCAGCGGAATCTACTTCTGTAGTTCCATTTATTTTTCCTATTAGACGAGAGTTGAAGAATAACATTAGTAATAATCATTCCTTTTGTGGTGCCGACGATTCCCTAGGGCTTTCGTCGTCCTCCGCAGATCACGATAATGTCGACTCTGCCGATCCAATAACGGAAGAAAGAGTCTCAGTAACCTTGCAGCTCCTTAATACAGATCATCTTAATCTGGAAGAGAAAGAGAGCTTAAGAGAATTAATTATAAAATATCACGATAGATTTCATTTACCTCACGATCAGTTAGAAGGTACCAACGCAGCTATACCAACAATCAACGACGTTCCTATTCACACAAAACAGTACCGCTTTCCACCGAGTCAAAAGGAGGAAATAGATAAACAGGTAAATGATCTGTTAAATAAGGACATAATTGAATTTTCAAGTTCACCGTATAATTCACCAGTGTGGATAGTTCCGAAGAAACCGGACTCCGCTGGGAATAAAAGATGGAGGATGGTAATTGATTTCCGCAACTTAAACGAAAAAACAATAGGCGATGCATATCCACTCCCTAACATCACAGAAATCCTAGATCAATTGGGTAGCGCCAAGTATTTTTCTGTCCTAGATCTTGCCTCTGGGTTCCATCAAATTCCTATGGATCCTCGCGACGCTCCCAAAACAGCCTTCTCCACACCTTATGGTCATTATCAATTTAAGAGAATGCCATTTGGCCTTAAAAACGCCCCCGCAACATTTCAACGTTTGATGGATAATGTTTTATCTGGCCTCCAAGGGAATAAACTATTCGTTTACATGGATGATATCGTGGTATATTCGAGATCGTTGGAAGAACATACGGTAAAGATGGAAAGATTAATGAAAAGATTGAGAGAAGCTAATTTACAATTACAACCTGATAAATGTAACTTCCTTAGAAAAGAAGTAGCTTATTTAGGTCATGTAATTGGAGCAGACGGCGTAAGACCCGATCCTGATAAAATTCGCGCAATTACTAATTTCCCACAACCGACTAATGCCAGAAACATAAAACAATTTTTAGGTCTCGTCGGATATTATCGACGCTTTATTCCCCAATTTTCTAAAATCGCTAAACCCCTAACAGATTTATTGAAGAAAGACAAACCATTTAATTTGAGTGAAAATCAAGTTAATGCCTTCCGCACTTTAAGAAATTCATTATGTACCGAACCGATTCTCCAATATCCAGATTTCACTAGACCTTTTATTTTACCTACCGATGCCTCAGGATACGCCATCGGAGGTGTACTTAGTCAAGGGACAGCTGGCAAAGAATTACCCATTGCTTATGTCTCGAGAATACTTAATAAAACAGAACAAAATTATTCTACTATTGAAAAAGAATGCCTAGCGATAGTTTATTGTACACATCATTTTCGACCTTACCTATACGGTAGATTATTTACCATCATAACGGATCATAAACCCCTGGTGTGGTTACATTCAGTTAAAGATCCCTCTTCCCGCCTATGGAAGTGGAGAACTAAGCTATCAGAATACGAATATAAAATTAAATACAAAAAGGGATCGTTAAATAATAATGCGGATGCTTTATCTCGAAACCCTCCTTCTGCCATTGTATTACCTATAACTTCCGAGCCTCTCGTTACGGAACCTGAAGATTCGGATACACTATTTTCTTTCAAATTACCTCACAACAGAAATCGTAGAGAATTGGCAAGAAGAGAATTAGCAAGGAAAGAAATAGCAAAAACTATTTCAGGAGTCGATGATGATGATGAAGAAAGAAATGACTTTAATCTAGAATCGAATCGCTATGTCAGAGATGATATTAGCGAGCAAGAAGACCCTGATTTCGAATTTCGTGATGAGACAAATATTGTTAGGAGAGAAGATTCAGATTCAGAAGCCGAACTAGAAATGTCAGAAATTGACGACGCGAATGATAACAGTGATGATGATAACAATGACGATGACAACAAAGATGAAACTCGCCCCGTAGGGAAACAAACACCCGTTAAGGTCATAGATTCGCGAGAATCATTGTTACAACGAAGGGATAACTTAGTTATATTTATTAGAATAAACGGGACTCCCTTTGATGAAGGAGCAAAGAAACTCGAAAAAAATGATTTACTTCCACACTATGATCACTTAACTCAAGGACGCGCTAATGTCTCACCTTTCAACCTCCACTACCTAATTTCCTTGCCTATCAAGATTAATCATTCCAGCCCAATTGAGACGCGCGATATTAAAAACTGCATGGAATCATTAAAAGATGTAATCACCCAACTTCAATTAGCCTCATTTCGAATAAGGAAAACGAGCTTCTTTGACGAAATTCCGTGGTCATATGTATCTAAGCAATTGACTAAATATTTGGAAGACACTCTAATCGATGTCACGATTTGCCGTAATCTAATACGCACTCCTGAGTTGGAGGAACGAATTCCTCTGATTTCCGAATATCACTCCTCAGCTTTTGGTGGTCACAAAGGTGTCACTAAAACATATAATAGATTACGTCAACATTTCCATTGGAATACTATAAAAAAGGATATTAATGAATTTATTCAAAAATGCCGCACCTGTCAGTTGAAAAAATTAACTCGAGTTAAAACTCGACAACCTATGGTGATAACTGATACTCCTGGCGCCGCGTTTGATAAGGTATCCTTGGACATTATGGGACCTTTACTTACAACAAATAAAGAAATTCGTACATTTTAACAATACAAGATTTATTAACTAAATATTCTATTGCCATCTCCCTTTCAGAAACGAATTCACAAACTATAACCGAAGCTTTTTCTACACATTTCATTTGCATTTATAGTGCCCCTAAGGCGATCTTAACCGATCAGGGAAGTAACTTCTTATCAGCTCTAATGAAGTATTTTACTCGTCAATTTAATATTAAACATTACAAAACTACCGCGTATCATCCTTAGAGTAATGGCTCCATCGAGCGATCGCATTATGTACTGACAGAATATCTAAAGGTCCGAGTAAGTAATGAAAACGACTGGGACAATCATGTACCTTTAGCCATGTTCTCTTATAACACTAGTGTACACGAGGGAACAAATTACTCCCCTTTTGAATTAATTTTCGGACGATTACCTAGATTACCTTCATCTCATCCACCATTAGAAGAGGAAATCCTTCTCACTTACCCACAGTACCTTCTCGATTTATTTAACACAATCAAGGATATTCAAGCTAAAACTCGAGAGAATTTAATAAGAGCTAAAGAAAGAAGTAAACGATATTACGATCGTCGCGTTAATGTTGTTCGATTTAACCCAGGAGATTACGTATACTTGTTGAAGGAGCCACGGAAAGGCAAACTTGCAGACCAATATACAGGTCCACATTTAGTCTTAGAAGTCCACGATAATAATAACATTAAAATACAATTTAGAGACGGAACGCGATTAGTCCATATGGACAAATTGAAACCAGCATCATTTGACCCAGGATGAAAATAATTTCTTTCTTTTCAGGTTCAAACTAAGCCGAGCTTAAACGCTCAATTGTCCTCATAAGAGACATCAAAACTAATATGTAAATATTTTTCATTATTAATACTTCCACATCTCATTATCATTCTACTATTTTTATCTATTGCAGGTTTTTGTTATCACATATTATATTTCTAATTTATTGCATATTTCCATACCTTCTAGCAATGCAGGTTGAACCTCGTTGTTATTATGGTCTGAGGATATATAATAAGACAACTGGCGTCACCGAGTGTCTCGGCTGTAAAGATACCTCGCAGTTGTCACTCTACAGTAGCGAATTCGTCTTCCTTACAACACACGACCTCGTACGTGAGCCCTACGACCCTCCGCGTTGCTCGACGTGCAGAGAAGAAGTTATCGCCTGTCTCCCCTATCAATCTTGTAAAATCTGCGCCGAAAATTTCCTTCGCATAAGCAATTACTTCTGGAAAAAACACATCAACCCGTCAACAGTGGATTTTACATACGATAACGTACACAAACACTTACGCAATTTTAATAAACAGAACTAATTTAAAATGCCCAAACGCCAACCAACAGATTTAAATTGCTGCTACTCGATACGAGCAGTTAACCGCGTCAATCCGGATGTCAGTTGCTTGAGATGCTGTGGAGATTATACACGAAGGGATTCCAATTTCACTCTACAAATAAGCCACAGTCTCATAAGAGGCCCTTACTCAACTCAATATTGCTCACATTGCCGAAGAAATTTAATTCAAGAGTTCCCCGTCACTTCTTGCGTAACCTGCATAGACAAATACATTTCTTTTTTTATATTTTCACGCACCAACAGATTTCGCCAGAGCAAACTTTATATTTGATACTATCGGTAACCAGTTTGTTACCATCTCCCCAAGAACGGGATAGAATTCATATAGTATTCTCCTATCATTTTAATAATGTAACTTGCGTGATCCTACATATTGCAGTCGAAACACTTATAATATTGTTTCATTTTCTAAGATATCATTAATACTAATTGATATATTGCGCACTAATCACTGCGTCTGGCTCTAATCAATTAACGATTTACCCGAAAAAGCCTTTCTAATATTATGTCTATAGTATCATTGTACTATCATTATAATCTTTAGAACCATATTCTCACTATTATTGTTTAATAATCCACTATATTTCATATATATATATATACTTTTGTAAAACGTGTCCACCGAGACAATACCGCTATAAACCACATAAGCTTTTGCGGAATTATATTAAACTATACGATAGCATATGCACGCGCGTTATGGGATACAAGCAAAATTCCCATCCCGGTCTCTATTGTCTGACCTGCTACGAGGCTATCGGCCAATCAGATGCTGTAGATCTGTCTCATGCTCTAATGCGCGGTCCTATTGCTAAGATCGAATGCGCGGTATGTAAACAAAACCTGGTAAAAACACGTCGCGCCGTCGCTTGTTCAGAATGTTACTTCACATTTATGCGATTAGTTATTGTAATAAGAGAAGAAGGTTTTGACCATCAAAAAAAATAGAAAGACTTTTCTATGATATTTTAGAAGACAAACTAATGTTGCTTGAGCTGGCCGATACCCCCGATAGTGAATAATTAGAGATTAGATCATTAGTTATGTATAATCATATATACATATTTTAGCTTAATTGTAATATTTGAACAATTAAGAAAATATAATATCACCACCGTATTATTCCAAACATATTTTAATTTTATCAAAGAAAGGGATTGTTCCCTAAGCCTAATCATTAAATGATATTATATATAAGCGAACCTAACCGCACAAAGGGCGAAAAAGAAAAAAAAACAAACAACAAAAACATAATAAAAGCGAAAAATATATATAAAAATGTATAAAATGTAAAATTTCAAAAAATTGTGAAACATAAGTAAGTATATATTGTTACCGAGAGATGAAGCTTAGCGTAATATTGATATTAAGCCTACCCACCTATGTTCTCCCTCTCATTGGTTTTGACTGTGGTGGACAACATCTTAACATCACATCGCTATCCTTACTGGGAGCTGGAGAATGCAACATCAACCACCAAACGCCGAACTCCACCAACGTATATATCCAACTACTCCAATTATCCGACCACCATTTCACCGAAGTCCTGCAGTTCAAGGTAGAGATACTTAGCCATACACCATTGCGGAATGCACTCACACAATCAGATGTGAAAGGCGGCCTATCCGAGTACTTAATGGAAACTACTTACCAACGGTGCTTACACATGTTCACCGAGGGTACATTACCAATTGGAAATTCCGGAGATGTCATCGATCAAATCAAACCGAACGGAACATCCTAAGCTCTTCATTCTGGAAGCACAGAAAGGAGAGATGTTCGCTAAGCGAGGCTCAATACCAGTTAATAATCTGGACATCTTTACCTACGTAAATTCCAAGTTCGTATACGTAGAGAAGCACATTAGGCACCAGATGACTTCTCTTTACTACAACGTTATTAAACAACGATGCGAACTTGAGAAACAAGTAATAACTAATACCTTGTCTTTCGCCACTCTTCAACCTGATGAGTTCGCTTATCGGTTGACAAAGGGACCTGGTCACATGGCTGTCACCGCTGGAGAAGCAGTCCACGTGATTAAATGTATACCCGTGGAAGTATTGGTCAGGAAAACAGAGACTTGTTACATCGAGCTTCCTGTAACGGTACGTAACGCTTCATATTATTTGACGCCTAAATCAAGAATTCTGACGAAATTCGGAACTCAACGAGAATGCAGTTATGAACATCCTGCATTATATCGAATTGATGACACTTGGATTCAATTAACGCCTCATCCACATGTCAGACAATCAGCACCACGAAGTCTACAACCACTTACCGCTCTTTCATGGAAATACCTAACCCCAGGACCACTAGCTGTTAGCGGCATTTATTCCGAAAAGGATCTCGAGAAGCTCCGGGATTACATCATGTTTCCTGCAGAAAAACCAGCCGTGTTAAACTCAATGGCTCGAGGCATGACAGGCCACTCAATGCCAGAAGGCTCCGTCTCGTTATATAACTTACTAGACGAAGCCTCACTAAAGAAAATCGCAGATAACACAGCTTTCCGAATCTGGAGCGGATTCATTACCTTTGGGTCTGCCACAGCCGGAGTGATGGGAATATTCATCGTCATACGCCTCGTAAAGTTTCTTATAGATACTCTAATCCATGGATACGCCTTACATTCTGCATATGGTTGCACTCTGTATCTTTTCGGAGCAATTTGGAGTTCCGTAACCAATCTACTTTTGCATCTTGCTCGAGGACCATCGAAGAAGCTAAGGATACAAGTCCAAGACGATGAACAGGGGATACCACTCCAAGAGAAAACCAGAGATGGACCAATCACTCGTGCGCAACAACCATATTACCTTACTTCAACATCAGTAAATACCACAGAACCACATCCCATTATCTATAGCGATCTTGGCGCCCGTATGCATGAGATTGAACAGACTCCTCCGAAAACATCGGAGTCCGTTCTAAAATAAGGAGAGGGTTGTGACGTCCCGCCAATAAAATTATTCCTTTTTACGAAAATCTTAAAATTGAAATTATAACCTTCAATTACTGACTAAATTCTTATTAATGTTCCACAGTACGATTGTATATTATAAATTCACTTACTTGCTCCTATGATAAATATCACCAAACCACTCAGGCGTCACAGTCACCCACTTGCGCATGAACTTACCACCATAGTTCAAAAGCGATCCGCCAGTGTCGGAATGTCAATAAGAAATTATTGAGGTTCGCCGCTGGTGCCGAAACGTCCGGTCAATAATATAAATAAAGATTTAATTTCACCCCTAGTGCCGAAACGTCCGGTCAATAATATAAATAAGGATTTAATTTCACCTGGTGCCGAAACGTAATAGAAGATCTAGTTTCGCCGCAGGTGTTGACGCGTCTATAAAAAATATGCGACGAGAAGGGTTTAGTCATTGTCGGCACCGGGTCATCGCCGGTGCCGACAATGCAAAGAGAAAGGTTTAGTTTCACCGCGCGGTAGCGTGAGAAAAATACTCAAATTACCAACTCTAACCTTCCTGTTTACATTTCTGAATGACTCAAGCCGCCTCGAGAATTCGGACAACTTCGACCAATGACAGCGTAAGGAACCACCCCGAAAATGCCCCTCCAGACGATCACTAGCCAATGGCGAACAGCAAACTCGGCGGTCTTTTGAATATAAAACCCAGCGCTTAGTCGGGACGAATCAATCTAAATCCAAAAGTCAATCTCTTTATTCTCAATTAATTAGTACACGTCTATTATTCACACGCAGTCTTGTTACTTCGACTCTTACTCCAAGTAAATTCAACTTAGAGTCAGTGCCTCCAGGCCTGAGAGTCTCCGAGAGCTGCGCCGGCCGTTTGCTGTTCGCACCTGCAATTTGCGATCTGCCTCTCTTCTTCTAGAGAGAGGTTCCAGCGACCGAGCTATTATCTACGAGGTGGCACCATCCTGCAAGTTTATTTTTAATATTCAACACGTTGTAATTGCGAGCGAGCGTTATTCCCCATGTACAAGCCATGAGAAGTTGTATTAAATCTATATAATATACATTTATATACTGGAAATATTCACAAACAGTTCGATTTATTCAGATCCAACCTTATTCCCGATATACATATATAAATATAAATTTTGCAATTCAATCCTTGCATAATTTTTATTATTTTAATCAAATGCTCCTTGTGACATTGTTCAAATTTCCAACCATTACCCCCAGGCATACCTCCACCGATAAGTTCGCTAACAACAGCCGGTATCCTGGCTATTAAATAAAGATTCTTTTGAAGACTAAAAGGTGTTCCGATTCCCAATTACTCTCGAACGATTGTCAAGGTAGATATCAAATCAAGTATTTAATATTTTAATTTCGTTATTTTATTTTATTTTCCCCTATTTCCTTTCCATACCGTTTTAACGACGAGTCCTCTCGCCTGTCCCGGGTTATAGTCGGTGCATGCAGACTGACCCTAAATAACGGAGAGGAGAGGACCTTTTGCGCTGCGCCGAGGTAGTGGCGCTAAAAGGTAAAGAAAACAACGTTACTAGCGGATTCTCAAACCGTGACGTAACAATATCTCCCTCGTAGAAGATCATATTACCAAAACAATGAGTTCATTAAAATTTTCCGACGAAATAATGAAAGATAATTAGGTATGTAAAAGTAAAAAATTCATATTCTAAATTTACAAACTGCTACTAGGAAAAAGTCAACCGGAGTAAATCAAGAGCTCCGCGTAAGAGATAAACTTGAGTTATGAGCTCTTCAAAGAACATAAGTTTCAACATCCAAGGAGCAAAAATTAACATCAACAATTTCTCGAGTAATGGGAAAGAATGCTCATGCACTCGGCTAAAGGTTATGTTTACATCAAAGCATTTACGCGGGAACATGTAAAAGCTACTATAAAAAATGTTACGACCCTCAAAATAAATTCTAACATAAGACGTATAAGCAAAAAGGAGATACTAGAAGTGCTTAGATACCTCACAAGATATTGCCAAAAATACAATAAACGAAACCCAGAAAATAAACACATTCCTATTATACCTTAAAATGGTTTTAAGGGACATAAAAAACAAGGGAACAAGTGTAGGGTAGAGGAACTCAAAATTGACAAGTATCCTGCAGCCAATATTAAAATCAGAGAAGACAAAAGTATATCTTATCGTTAATATCTCCCTCGTAGATGATCATATTACCGAAACAATGAGTTCATTAAAATTTTCCGACAAAATAACGAAAGATAATTAAGTATGTAAAAGTAAAAAATTCATATTCTAAATTTACAAACTGCTATTAGGAAAAAGTCAACCGGAGTAAATCAAGAGCTCCGAGTAAGAGATAAACTTGAGTTATGAGCTCTTCAAAGAACATAAGTTTCAACATCCAAGGAGCAAAAATTAACATCAACAATTTCTCGAGTAATGGGAAAGAATGCTCATGCACTCGGCCAAAGGTTATATTTACATCAAAGCATTTACGCGGGAACATGTAAAAGCTACTATAAAAAATGTTACAAACCTCAAAATAAATTCTAACATAAGACGTATAAGCAAAAAGGAGATGCTAGAAGTGCTGCGAGCACTTAAACAATCTTGTGGAAATTCCTTTCCAGATGATCAATCTGCAATTGATTTCTTCACATGGAGATAACATAGAGGTTTACGAGGGTAACCTCAAAGGCCTGAGAGGAAAAATTGTTCGACTAGGTGCTGCCAGCTCGATTTCAAGCAGTACGAAGATAATGCCACGTAATCATAAGGATGGGCCCCCAGTTTTTATAAACCTAGATTAAAGGTAGGTAAATATGCATATTAGGGCAAACCTCACCGATGGCCTTGATCTTGACATATGTTGTCAAGGTCACCCTCCTGAGTGGCCTTCAGAAAGTTTTAGCTGGCGGTCATTGTTTATTAAAAAGTTATAAACAAAAAAAGTTTGAAAAATATAGCAGTTATTTTGAGTATTGAAAGGCATAAACGACCTTGACCTTGACATATGTTGTCAAGGTCAACCTTCTGAGTGACCTTCAGAAAGTTTTAGCTGGCGGTCATTGTTCATTAAAAAGTTATAAACAAAAAAAATTTGGTGGGGAAAATTATTTAAAGCAGTAAATTGTTGGTATATTGAGAAGAAAGTTATTTAAAGCAGAGAATAGAGAGTATGTGCTTCAACTTACAAAGCACATACTTGTAAAGCGCGCCACTAACCTATAGGTTTTGTCAATAACCAAATATTATCTGCTTTAACAAAGCTTTAACATGCTTTTGCCATAATTAAAGCAGAGAATATTTGTATTCACACTTTCTAATACAAAAATCTGTGTATATACTTTTCAATATACCAACTATTCTCTGCTTTAAATAACTTTCCTTTCAATATACCAACAATTCACTGCTTTAAATAATTTTCCCCACCAAGTTTTTTTGTTCATAACTTTTTAATAAACAATGACCGCCAGCTGAAACCTTCTGAAGGTCACTCAGGAGGGAGACCTTGACAACATATGTCAAGGTCAAGGTCGTTTATGCCTTTCAATACTCAAAATAACTGCTATATTTTCAATTTTCTTTTTGTTAATAACTTCTTAACGAACAATGACCGCCGGCGAAAACCTTCTGAATGTCACTCAGGAGGGTGACCTTGACAACATATGTCAAGGTCAAGGTCATCGGTGAGGTTTGACCTAATATGCATATTTACCTAAAGGTAGATGATTTAAAGAAAGAAAATACTAATTTGAAAAAAGAACTAGAAGAAGCACAAAATTTAATATCAGCATATGACTTCCGGCGCGCAGCGGGATCAACACTCCAATCAACACTCATGGAAGTCGATCTTCAGAACAGGTGGTGGGAACGTTTTGAAGTGCCAGAGGAACCTGGTCTTACAAGATGCACACAATGCAATGTCGTCGTAAAGTGTTGGCCAGATAACATGTTAGATCATTGCTCATCTGAATTGCAAAAAAAATCTTAGTAGGACAAAAGACCGAAGAAATACCGTCATGCTCCTTTTCGGTGCCGCCGTCGCCGCAGCGAGATACTTTTCCCAAAGAAAAGAAGAGAAAGGAGAGTTACAGTAGTTACATATACAAGAGACTTCCGGTTCGGCAGGTGGGGCGAGCGGTTAGCTCGGAGTAAGGGAAGAAGGAAAAGATGATTCTGGAAAGAAAAGAAGTTAAGAGGAGCAAGTTGGGTGATAAATTAGGAAGAGGAGGAGAAGAGTTATCCAAAGTATCAATGCTTAGACTGCCCAAGGTCATTTAAACTGAAAAAAGTGATAAGGTTTCACGCACGAAGAGTTCACGGAGGCGAGGTGCATCCGTGTTATCAATGCACGAAAGTATTCAGAGAAATAGACTTGTTAACAGAGCATTTAAAAGTGGCTCGTAACTTGTATTGATAAATCACTTTCTTTGACATAGATCACTCTCGTGGGGCCACTCAATTTTTCAGCGCAGTCACGATTAATGGGTCCTTTTTAAAATTTCTATTTATCATATATGAAGCACCTCGGCCGGAGATACGACCGCGATATCGTTAATATCAGCTTTTGTGCGAGGCAATGTCGAAAGAGAGATCCTCGCGTGCAAAAAGAGGCAAGCAGAGAGGACCGGCAGCCCCGTTTTGCCATCCCTTTCTCCAGTCTCTCCTATCACTCGAAAAGTGACTGGTCTGAAAAGTGGTTTGTCGCCGTCAAGAAAGCCCCGACATCAACCTCCAACAAACTGCTATTAGAGTTTCCGTGCGCGCGCGCGCGCGCGTGTGTGTACTAATTATTTAATTGTGGGAAAAGTAAGTTTTAATCAATTTAAATATTTATATTGCAACAAAACTCACGGAAAATCTCAGAGAATACAATGTTATAATTTGAGTAATTTTTAGAAACAATTATAAACTAGTTACTTTGACTACTTTAGTATTAATACCTAGTGTTAATTCTTCTAATTCTTTTACATTATAAGTCATAATTACGAAACTGTAACTGTGGGTATAGTAAAAAATTTCAGAATAATTCTAATTGCTGTGAATTGTCAGTTACCAGATTGATCCAGATAAATTTAGAAGCCTTTGTTTAAGTACCGCTAAAATTTTTAATCAACATTACAAAATATGCCCTCAGCTGTGCATAAAGTTCTTGCACATGGCGCTGAAATCATTATAAATTCTGTGCTCCCTGTTGGGGTTCTTGGAAAGGATGCAGCAGAAAGTCGAAACAGAGATCTTTCTCTGATATATTGGACGACTCGTGGTCATCCAATGAGGCGAATGATGGCAATAACGGAAATTATAGCGCGGATGAAACGAGCAACAGATCTCTCTGGAGACCTGCAGATCCGGAGAGGGGAACAAGGCAGGAGGTAATTTGCATACCGGAAGACACAGTAAAAAATATCGTAATTGCAAATAAAGCAAAAAAACCACTTTATGTACATATGTCAGTATCGGAAAATGCAAATATGATGCCATCAACGTCGAATAATTATACACTATAAAATAAGATAAAATATGCAATATTGCTCGTTTTAAAAAATAGATTGCTTTTTTACAATGTTAAAATATTATTCTAATTAATTTGCAGGTTATAGCAGGAAGATACGTACATAAAATAGGATTCATAAAGTCAAACAAAATAGAAAATGGTATAAAAACGACAGACTATCATGCTCGAAAGACCAACAAAGTTCACACCGTGACAGATGTAATAAACAGGATGAAGAGAGCATTCAAGAAAGTTGAGCCGGCCGCGGCGCCATCAGCCGTCCACATCTACGGCCGAAGAAATAAAGATAAGTTTGATGCCAAAGATATAAAAGTCGAAGAACTTCCATTCCTACAAACATTCTTACATTCTCAAAAATTGTTACTTCAAATTTTTCGCTCAATTTACAAAGGAACTCATCAATCTCTTTTTCGCATAATCCTAACACTAAGCCATCTGATAATTATACACTAATAATTATACACTACATTTGAAACATCAAATATTCTCATCTCCACTATTAGTCAGAAGAAAAGAATAAAATAGAGAATGCGTAAAACACTTCCTGCGGAGGTTCTTATCATAATATTTACAGAGATCACTGCCTTATTTTTTAAGTTATAAAATAAGACTTACTTTATGATATATATTCGCCGGTGATTGACGAGGCTATCGGTTTGGATTTCGCGGATTTCTTAGGCATGTAAATATTGTCCGAATTGGGGGTGCTGCTGATTATTTTATTACTCAGTGGAGTAGTTCTTTCGGATTTTGGTGGCGTAGTGACTTGAGAGGACGGCGTCTGTCTTCCGACTGATGCTCTCTTTTTTTGCATATTATCTACAGGATGCACCATTTTCATAGGACCTCTTGTACTGACTACATCCTACCCTTTCTTCAGCTTATTTTTAACATCGCTCATAGCGATGGTAACATCCTTATAGTAAAAATTGATGGAAAGAAACCAACACTCTCCGAAATTATTGAAAACAAGAAAATATATTTTAGAAACCACTCGGATTTAATAAAAATAAATAAATTCGAAAAAAATATTAATAATGCTGGATTGTCGGTTGACAAAATTGACTCTTACGGAATAAATATGGTTAAATACGGTAACAAGCTCGCTCATCCGGCATTTGGAACCCATAGGCAACACATAAAAAAATTCTATAAGTAGGATTCTTACTTAAAGGGTGCTACCAAAACTTTAATTTTAACGAATCAAATTATAATCAAATACATCTTATAAATTAACTTAACATTAAAATACTTAATTAAAGAGCCTGTAAAATTCTTGGGGGTAAAATAATCTTTCAACATAAATATATTAGCTCATCATACCGTATTCGAGGCAACAATCCTCAATATATATTTTCAATACTATATTCAATTAAAAGTTTTATATATATATATATTATATAACTTAATTGAATATAGTATTCATGGATTTATTTTTGTACGATCAAACACTATAAAATAATACACCAAAATATAATGCGGTGCTTATAATGCGGTGTATCAATTGATAAGAAAACTTTATATTTCATATGCCTACTTGTTGGAAAGTAAAAAAATTAATAAGATACAGTTAGGCCGATTAAATGTTATCATCGAAAATCGAGCTAATCAACAACAGTTGGACGCCTCTCTAGAATTACTTAGTGAATGCCTTTACCAACATCATGGCCAAACAGTATATATTATCATAGATGAATACGATACGCCTATTAATAAAGCTTTAGAGCTTAATAAAAAACGCGGTAATGAGGCATACTTGGAAGCTATGGTAGAATTTATGCGTAACCTATTTAGTGCTACTTTAAAAGGGAATCTTAATTTAGAAAGAGGCATATTAACGGGCATATTACGTGTTTCTAAAGATAGTATGCTTTGTGGTTTAAATAACCTACAAACTTATACTCTTTTAGATGAAGGTTATAGCAGATATTTTGGTTTTAGCCAAGAAAAAGTGGAAGATTTGTTAAAAAAAAAAAAACTTTCTACTTATCGGGATGAAGTAATAAGTTGGTATAATGGCTATAAGATTGGGGATTTAGTTATGATGTATAATCCATGGTCTATTATGGAATGTTTGGAAAATAATGGTCGTTGTGATTTGTATTGGATACATACGAATAGTAATGAAATCGTTAAGCGGCACATTTTTTATTCTAAAAGTAGTATCAAAGCGAAATTTGAAGAATTAATGCAAAGAAAATCAGTGACTGTTTCTATAGATAAGCATATTTCTTTTGATCTTATAAATAAAAATAAAAGCGCTTTTTGGAGTCTTTTGTTATTTGCTGGCTATTTAACTGGGAAAAGAGTGGTTTAAGTAGAGATAGTGGACTTCCGGGACTGAGTAGGTTGCATGCGCACATATGCAGGACTGACTGCAGATATAATTCGGGAAGAGATTCGCGATTATTAATTTTATTATTCACATAAATATTTTTATTGCGGGGCGCTCTCTCGCAGCAAGCTCTCGTCCTTGCTCTGCATAAGGAGAAAAAGCCGGCGATCGTAGCGGAATCTAAACTTTCTTGCGGTTGCAGGTTGAACTCTCTGCGTAATTCAAACGTCCTATTCTCCGTGTCACACGAAGGAACACGAATGACTTCCGGATATATCTTGGAGATCTTGCGCTCCTAAGAAATAAGATAATCGTCTACCACCGCATGCTCTTTCGTCACTTTAAACGATTTTACACCTTGACACTTTGCTATTGCTATTATTATTATTATTATTATTCAACATTATTTATATTTAGTAATTCTTGATAAATTTTCTTGAAATACAAATATCAAAATAAAGCAATTACAGAAATGTATCTATCGTACATAGCACAAAGAATGAAAATACTAAAAAGAGAGCCCTACTGCACGTATATGAATGCGCGTAGACAACGATAGCTTTCCATTACTAGAATCAGTTGTTACTGCGTAAAAAATAAAAATCTACCTCGGTAAATCGCTGTCACATCGATACGCTAATGATACACGCAATTACGAATCGTTCATCGTCAAGGTAGCTCATCGCGCAAGTTGATAAACGCTAAGAAAATGATCTCGATATGAACAGTAACGCGGTAATACACGGAACGGATTACATAGCTACCATACACGTGTTACGACGTCTGAACACGTCCTACGATGTCACAAGACTGAGAACTTGAGAAGTGAGACTAAATTTCGGCACGCGAAACGTGAATGATAGGACAACGGCGCGCATGCCGCGCGACGTAGATCACGTGAGTGGCGAGGGATACTGCAAAATCAAAACAAACACTCAGGCCAAGGCCAAGGTGTTTATCTGCTTATTCTGAAATTCTGAAATTTGTTCGTAAAATACGACCGAGTCTGGTCGTATTTTACACCATTATTTGCTGGGTGCAACGAATGTGGGGAGGAAATTTGTGTTAACTGGAAAACAATATTTACAAGAAAATTTAAAATTTATTTGAAAAATAAATATGATATATTTTTGGAAAGTTATAAACTTCCAAAGAAGTATAAAAAATATTGTACCAACTTAAAAAAATATATAGCAAAATGCAATTATTGTCAGAAGTATCCTATATACAGGATTATGGGAGTCTCCGATCACATGCAGATCAGCGCAGCGTGTACCTAAGTCTCAGCAATTTGCAAGTCATGCAGCCGAAGATAAAAGGGGACGACAAGACTGCGTACATCAATTTAAAGAAATGGCTAAAATCGGTCGAGTGGCTCAATGAGAACAATGAAAAGAAAGAAAACTCGTTAAAAATATCTACGCGTCGGAGAGACGCGGTGGCCGGTGTTCATATATAGTCGGATCTTATATTTAAGATTATCTGAAGTAATGTCCTAAGATTTTAATGAACCAATCACAGAACCGTATTCGCATCTTAAGACATTAATACCGGCCGGTGAGGCACCGGCGCAGGAGAAGCGGACGAGAATATATTTCGAACTGTCTTATAACTCATTGGACAAGTTCCGATTTTCAATAGATAAGAGAAAGATCTCTTATATATGTATATTAACGAATTTTCTACTGCTTTGTAGGAATGGCATTGATAGAAACATACAGGTTGTTTTCAACACGCTCGTTTGTGAAAGTAAGACAACCCCGACTAATGGAAAAAAAAAATTAAAGTGCTGGAAAAAACAATTTTATACCTAGAAACAGAAAATCAATCTTTTAGAAACACTTTAAAATTTCTTGAAATGAGGGAAGAGACAGAAAGCGTTACAAAAAACGTCCTCAGTTATGTATTCCAGAAGAGAGGGAAACCGTATTTCGTCAGAACAATAAAGAACCTATATGAACTTTATATACATAAAAGTAATTCCCTTACGAGTCTCGAGTGACGAGTTCTATATTTCGAAGTTCGGGTTGACCGTACCAGTAGTGTGTTCTCTTTGATTATACAAAATGACGGAAACGGTAAAAATATTGAAACGTGTATCTAAATTAATTGAAGTCATTGAAGATTATAATTCTTCTCAAACAGATATAAAAACGTTATTCGTAAACCTTGATCAAGCCATGATATCATTGAAAGCGCACCAGACCAACCAGAGAGATAAACTTAAAAAATTACAACTTGCCTTACATAATTTGAAAAAAGAACTTAAACATTTGCTCGAGGTGCGCCTCGTAAATGTAAATTTCGATTATCCGCTATCGTTGGCGGAGTTTATAAGGGCGCCGCTGGCTGCGCAATTGCAAAATGCTAATAATGATGCGGAGGTTAGTCCCAATGATATTGAAGATATTGAAGATTGTTTAGAGTTTAAGTATCTCGGTCGTGACGAGCCGTCGCTGCACGACGCGATTCGATATTCGATCGCTCGACGCACACACGCACTGTCGATATATCACTCGCGCTGTTACGCAACGAGTACCATGAGCATGGCGTACGTGCCTTGATAACGCGGTCACGTGAGCGCTTCTGGGAGAAAGCGCGGACCTTGCCACTTTTTCGTCAGACGCCGTATCGGAAGCACGGTTTTCCGGCATTACAGTATTGCGTCATATTTATCCGCGTGGCGTCGATACGATTACTCAGGATAGATAGTGAGATTATTCTCCATCCGGAGATTGATATTGGACTGAATCAAAGAAGGAAGGAAGGACGATTCCCTTGATATATACGTGGATTTTTTCATCTAAATAGACTTCAATTTTGATGATCGCCAATTGCGACGTTTTCACAAAGGAAGGTAGAACGAGAGAAATATCTCGTGTTCTGAGAATAGATACTTTACTTCAGATAACGGTAAATTGATTTATTTCTAAAAAGAAGAAGGGAGATGTGTTTCGCCACGTTCCCTAATTCAGCAGTGAGATTACTTACAGAGCATAATTCTGATGCATAAGTTATACTTCCGTCATGACGTTAAACTTTACAGACATTAGTATTTTCTTAAATTGATACGTACTTTTCGTTCATATTTATATTCATAAAAACCGGATCCGGATTCGTAGCGATTATTAAAGATTCATAGCGATTCTAAGCGAGATAGATTATATTCTTTTTTTGCATTTCATTCCTTGCATTATATTCTTGCATTATAATCTTTACTTTTAATTGTGCACATTTTACATATTATTCTTGCGAGATACATTTTCTATGATATTTGCGATATACTTTCATTTGAGTGAAGATTAGTTTGTGTGATTGATTCACTGCGTTGCGAAATACTTATATCATATTATGTGAATTTCTTTATGTATGAATTTTGCCATATTTCTCTGGATACTCTCGAGTTATTATTACTATTGTGTTATTTAGTCATTATTGATTCTGGCTGCTCAAACTGAGTGGTGCTAAGTGTGATTACTTTACTTTATATCTTTATTTGCCAATTATCCTTAGATATTCTTAATTCAACTTTAACTATTATTTTTTTTTGGTTTAAATATTACTGATTCAACTTTTACTTTACTTATCTACAGCTATCACTTTATTTCGAGTGATATTAATATTAAACAATGTTTATAATTTTAAAAGAGATTTATCTATTCTATTATTTCTTGATCATCTCATGAGTATTCTCCAATATTTATGTGTATGTTGCTTTTATACTTGATATTGTTGTATTATTGCCTTTTCAACTGTATTATCATATTTTCTGTATTGTGTTTACTATTTGTATCAAATACTGACAAGGTTTTTCGGCCAGTTTTCCCTTGTCCAAGCAGCGAATGCTGGTATTCCACCGAGTAGTTCTGCCTGATAAATTGATTAAAACAAATTCTATTTCGTGTTCGTTATTCGAGTATCGCCCCTCCTCTTCTTGCTAGATCTCTACGAGGTCTACACTTAACAAAGATATTATTGAAGATATTGATGATATTGAAGATGCGGAGATGCATAATTCTTAATAATCATCCAGCATAGCCTGGTGAAAACCTATAGTACCACCGTCAAATCAAGGCGCCCCAGTTATCGGAATAAAGCCCATAAATTAGCTTATTTTAGTATTAATCTAATTTTGTTAACGTCTCTAGGATGCATATAATTAAATTCTTGTTATTTTCTAATTATAATTTAAGATCATAGTATTCTATTAATCTAATTATTAATATAGCTATTAATAATTAGATTTGTAGAGGAATTAGCGAGGAGAGACAAAGACATTTAAATTCAGGAGAGGGATGAAAGGATAAGAGAATCTAGATACAACAGGTGGTATAAAGAAGTAGTGGGAATCAAAAAGCCAGAATACCTGGAGAAAAAAGGGAAAAAGAGATCCATGATTAGGATAGCAAGATTTAGGCTAAGAAATGAGATGAGAGAAGGAAAATACTGGGAACCGTTAGAGAAAAGAAGCTGTAGATTATGCGGAGCAGAGACGGAGTCATGGGAACATGTCCTCGAACGGTGCACAAGAGGAGGGGAGGAGGAAAAGACAGAGGGAATTAGCGAAAAAGTAAGAAGAGTGCTAAACAGCAAAAGTGATGGAGAGAAGTGGATGGCGGAGATAGAGAGAAGAAGAAAGCAAGCAAGTTCGTTGTTGAATTATGTAGATAGAGTATAGAGTAATGCAGGCGATTTTTGTTACAGATAACCTAAAGGAAGAAGAAAGGAAATTGGTGGAAAAAAGAATGGAGTTTAAGGGAAAGTTTGTAATAGAAAAGGAGGAGATAGATAGGATGGTAAAGGGACAAGTACAAAAGATGCTGAAAGAATGCAAGGAGGAAAATAAAAAGAAAGATGAGGAAATAAGAAATCAAAAGGAGGAAGTAGAAAATTTAAAGAGAAAGATGCGTAGGATGGAACAGAACATGGGCAAAAGGAAGAGGGAGGACAGTGAGGAGAGGAAAGATAAGGTACAGAAAAGAAGATGGTGGGATAAGGAGTACGAAAAGAATGAGGACGAGAAGAGAAGGAAGAATATTATAATAAGGATTGAGAAAGAGAGATGGGAAGAAAGGAGTCAAACTAAACCAAGGTGAAGGAGTTATTCTCTGAAGGGCTAAAGGTGAAAATAGAGGTAAGGGAGGTATGCGTGATAGGGCAGAGAGGAGAGTGGATAACGGTACTGGCAAAGAAGGGAAGTGAGGAGGACAAGTGGAAAGTGCTGAATGCAAGGAGGAGGGAAGGAGACAGGCTGAAGGTTAAGATAGATGAGGATAAATCGGTGGAGACGAGAATTAAGGAAAGAGAGGAGAAAGAAAGGAGAAAAGAATGGAAAGAGGAGGAAAGCAGCAGATCGAGGAGGAGTGCGGAGGACGAGATCGCGAGAAAGATGGAGGAGAGCCTATTAATGGATTCTGACGATAACGAAGCAGAGAAAAAGAAAAGAGAATAGGAGAAAGTAAGAGAGAAAGGAGAATTAGAAGGATAAATGGAGAGAAAGAGAGGAGAGAGAAGGGAAAGTAAAGAGAGATGGAGAAAAAGGTAAGATGGTTTTGGAAAGAAAATTGTAATATTCTGTTTTTGTTTTGGTCAGAGTAGGAGAGAGAGTAGGTAAAGTGGAAAGCGTAGGTGCTGAAGGGCGTGAGTCGAAAGGAGGGAAGAGCTGAGACAAGAAGGAGGGAGCCGGAAGAGTGCGGGACGAAAAGAGGCGAAGGAGAAGGCGGGAGAGGATTGAGACGGGAGAGGGAGGGAAGGGAAATGAGAGAATTGTGAGGTCGTACAATGGCCAGGTTAAAGGGTGTGGATGGATTGTAATGATTTTCGGGAACGTTTTTGCTGAAAAAAACGCCTTTCCAGCCCCGAAAGGGGAGCGAAATAAAGAATAATTGAAGTAATTCCCTTACAGCGAACACGAATCGGTCTCATACAAAAATTAGACTACCGTCTAAGAGAAGAAAATACATCATTTAAAACGCTTTATGAAGACATCGAGGTCATCGTTATACACAAGAATGAGATAACACATCTTGATTGCCCGCTCGTTGAAACGGCAAAGAAATTTCGCAATTAATCGCCCAATGTAAAATGTACTACCAATGGCGAAATACGATATGCGAGGCGGCAGCCACGACACACGACACGCGCACGGCACGCACAACATTCCCAGCACTTTCGGGTCTCTTCACGGAAACGCGGTTATAAATCACGATCGCGCAACACTTTTCACGGCACGACGACGTCGACGACAGAAAAACGCGCGAGAAGTACGGTGATGCGCGAGACTGCGAGCCGTCCGTCACCGCGAAGTCGCGTCGTAACTGATTTGAAATTTGAATGCCCGACGCGCGGCAACTTCAAACCGAGCGACGCCGTGATCGCTGAACTCCCCCCCCCCCCCCCCCCGTGTCAAAAGTCCACCTAGACGAAGAAATAAAACAAATAAAAGAAATTCCAAGTTATCTATTAAACTATTTAAACAATTCCTACGGAACTAAATCCCGGCTGCAAACAATGTGCTTCAGTCAGGGTTGGAAAAGTTACTTCTTTAGCAAATAATATATGTTATATACTCTCATTGTGAGTGAAACTATATAGTCATCAGTGTGCTCATCGACCGCGTGTTCCCGCACTCGGTCTTGATTTCTAATTTTATTCCAGGAAAATCAAATCTGCTTCGACAAAAATGTAATTCTTTTGGCAAAATGTTTATCTTTTTGGTAAATATATCAATATAATAGAGTCTCGTATTTAAAATTCCGCAAGAGAACCCCAATATAAGAGATTACCCACGGTGCGGATCTACAAATTTTCTATCTCGGGGTGAGATTTTTAAAATAATTATTCTGTTTTCTTTTTTACAACAATCGATTCCTTTCATTATTCTTATTTCATATTGTATATTAAAAATATTATGACAAAATTTGAAATATCTCAGAAAATTCTTAACGAAAAAGAGCTTTATTATAGTTTTTTGAAAACGTCTCGATAAGGGTTACAAGAATATGCAATAAAAAGTGGGGGTTCCATTTAAAAAATTCGATTTTTGATCTAAATAGCTCATTTATGGTCAGTACCGGAAGATGAAAATATCGCAGCATTCGATAGAAAGAGCGTATCCGATTTACTTTTCAAAATTTTTGAAATTTTATTATAAAAACCATATTCTTTCATTTTAAAAGGGGTGTACGAATAGTCTCAGACATCCTGTATATAAAAATGACGATTTGACGGAACCGTGTCAAAATGTTTCCTCGCAAGGCTGATTTTTTTGCCCAATTTTGCCGCTTATTTTCCAGTTATTGCTTAGTTATTGCCTAGTTATTTCCTTGTTATTGCCGTTAATTGCCTAAAATTTGTACACCTATTGCCGAGTGCGGTAGACCCCTCGGGTCTCGTATTTAAAATTCCGCAAGAGAACCCCAATATAAGGGATTACCCACGGTGCGGATCTTCAAATTTTCTATCTCGGGGTGAGATGCTTTTTTGGTAACAAGCTATCACACGAGATTACTTAAGGACGGAAACAATTCCTACGGAACTAAATCCGTATTTCCAAATAAAACGTCAGAGACGATTACTTTTGCATTATATGTTTGCAAAATCTTTAAATTTTGCTTACAAAATTTGCTGCTTTTAATAAAAAAAATGTTTAACACAACTATCTTGACCAAATCCCCCCCCCCCCCCCAAGCTACACAATTTGTGACAACTGCACTTAATAAAAACAAAAATATATTCCATATAAGAATTTCAAATTGACATACTTATGAATTCCTTGGAAGGCAATTCGAGAACTTTGACGATTGTCAAAATATCATGATAAAAATGGACCATTAAAACCAAAGACTGACTCTGCATGGAACGAAACTTCGTCTCCACCGACGCGATGGATAATTAAAAAAAAAATTGAAAGAAAAAGAAGATAAAATAATCAAATTGGAAAAAAATATAAAAAAAAAAGATAAAATAATAAAAAAATTGAATAACACCGTACAAGACTTGAAAGAAAACATTAGAGTTTATTGTAGAGTTTGTCCACCAAACAGCGAAGAACAGGGAAAATGCAAGTATTTTGTAACTATTAAAAAAAATTAATTAATTATTAAGACAAAAACATAGGATTGTAAGTCCAGTTGGAACCCAACTGGATAAAGAACGCGAAGAAAAAAAAAAGCCTTGAATGACGAAATAAAAAATTAAAAAAAAATTAGAAGCTATGAATAAACTATGAATTCCTTGGAAGGCAATTTAAGAACTTTGACGATTGTCAAAATATTATGATAAAAATGGAACATTAAAACCAAAGACTGACCCTGCGTGGAACGAAACTTCGTCTCCACCGACGCGATGGATAATTAAAAAAAAAATTGAAAGGAAAAGAAAATAAAATAATAAAATTGGAAAAAATTTGGAAGAAAAAGATAAAATAATTAAGAAATTGAATAACACCGTACAAGACTTGAAAGGAAACATTAGAGTTTATTGTAGAGTTCGTCCACCGAACAGCGAAGAACAGGGAAAATGTAAGTATTTTGTAACTATTATAAAAAATTAATTAATTATTAAGACAAAAACATAGGATTGTAAGTCCAGTTGGAACCCAACTGGATAAAGAACGCAAAGAAAAAGAAAAAGCCTTGAATGACGAAATAAAAAATTTATAAAAAAAATTAAAAGCTATGAATGAAGAACTATGAATTCCTTGGAAGGCAATTTAAGAACTTTGACGATTGTCGAAATATTATGATAAAAATGGAACATTAAAACCAAAGACTGACCAAAGACTGCGTGGAAGAATATTTGTAAAAAAATTTTTAATAAGGAAATAAAGACCAGGAATTTATACAAAACCATAAGATAAAATAGACATGGCGTACTTTCAAAATTAATAGAATACAAAGGTCTTGATGCAATGCAATAATTCATTTCAATTAAAACTACAGATCTAAACTAGAGTCCAAAAAAACTATTCCGTTTTGATAGGTGTTTCATCTCTACTTCTACGCAAGCCGATGTATTTTTAGAAATATCAGATTGGGTTTAATCGGTACTGGAAGAATTATCGAAACGGAGTATGTTAGAGAACATACTATTAAAATAAAATCAGGCAAAACATAAAAAGAAGAAACGTGCCCTCCAGTGAAATTAAACAACAAAGAAATACCACACGCTCAAACAGCAAAATATCTAGGAATACATCTAGATCGTAGACTGACATGGAAAACATATATATGGAACAAAAGAAAGTAATTAGGACATAAACTTAGAAAGATGTATAAAAGAAATTATCTCCCTGTCGCACAAAGAAATTATCGCCCTGTTACGTGAAAGTGAAAAGTATATATTAGTGAGTATAAGCAGTGATATATTTTATTTTATATTCGGAAAAAATTTCGATTCATTATTGATATGTATAGTTGGCTATTTGCCCGCAGGTCTAAGCTTTCGTTCTATAACAAAGTCCTACTTTATAAAGCCATCTTTATGCCAATATGGACGGACGTATGGTATCCAGTTATGGAAATCAGCCTCTATAACTTTAATATCGAAATCCCAGAAAGGATTGAAAGGATGAACCTGTCGAAACATGGCAAAACTAATTGCCTTAATTTATTCAAAACGTGTAGCAGAAAATAGAAAACATATACAAATATTGCACAGTTTGTCAGCTCCGTTAAATTATAGCTCCGTGAAACCAGAGAACATTCAAGAACATTCGTGTGAAAGATCATCGAGAACATTCGTGTGAAAGATCGAGTGCGAGTTTCTCTTATCAACGCGATCGCGATCAACGTTGCGAGTCTGATGCACCCGCGTAGTGCATCGAAGTCGAAAGCTCCGTCGACAATTCAATTGTGAGCGCGATTATCGCTCCGATATATTCCAACGCGCGTTGCTTGTAACTATTAGAAAAAATTAATTTATTATTAAGACAAAAACATAAGATTGGAACCCAACTGGATAAAGAACGCGAAGAAAAAGAAAAAGCCTTGAATGACAAAATAAAAAATTAAAAAAAAAATTATACGCTATGAATAAAGAACTATGAATTCCTTGGAAGGCAATTTAAGAACTTTGACGATTGTCAAAATATCATGATAAAAATGGAACATTAAAACCAGACTGACCCTGCGTGTAAGAATATTTGTAAAAAAAATTTTAATAAGAAAATATAGATCAAGAATTTATACGAAACCATAAGACAAAATAGACATGGCGTACTTTCAGAATTGACAGAATACAAAGGCCTTGATGTCTGATGATGCCTGCAGGAATTTATTTCAATTAAAACTACATATCGAAACTAGAGTGACTCTAAGGACAAAAAGAAAAAAAACAAAAAAAGAAGATTATCCCACACACTTCAAATATACAAGTGCGATTTACATGTCCAAAGAAATTTATAGCAGAAAGAACTAAAAGACATGTCAATTATCAACATGCAAAAAAAAAGAAGAATATATTTGTCATTTACGTGAAATCAAGATATCAAGAAGCACTGAAAAGACGCTACAAACTGAAACATAATTCATAAGCAACTAAAGAGGACAAAAGAACTAAATCCCGTATTTCAAAATAAAACTTAAGGCAAGGAACTATGGCCCCTTTCGCTTCGTTTTGATGTATAAAACAAATATGATAATCCAGCTACAATGACACAATAACGCAAAATGTCAAACGAATATAATTCACTGATGTAAGCAAATTCAGTTTATCAGATGTATTCTCAGGGGCTAACCATTTACACGATATTACTATAGAGGCATCCGCTGATGCTATGTTACGTATCACTATGTAAATCTTTATTGAGGAATTTATACTTGTAACTTTATGTCCCACATGGTATAATACCTACACATCCTCTCTAAAAAGTGGTAAATCAAGCCACACGTAGGACTGCTACGTGTGGGACCAAGCCACACGAGCACTTTCTCAAGGTGCTACGTGTGGGACCAAACAACATTAGAAAACACATATATTTATCTAATGATTACAACGTTAGAAAATATATTTGTCTAATGATTAATCCTAAACTGGCAGCACTTACAATGGTTGAGATGATTTTTCAAAAATATATCTCTGTTAGAAGAACATTATAATGAAACATTTTGTTAAACAAAAAACAAAAATTAAAGAAAATATACCCGTTTGTATAACCATATTTTTTGTCAAAGCTAAAACATATTTTGTACTTTTTTAAATGTTGAAATAATGTCACCGAACATCTTGAACCTGAATATAATTTTTTAAAAGAAAAAAAGAAGGGCTAGACTTCCGTCAGAACATTTATAGAAATTTGTACCAATCCAGATAATTACTTCAAAGAACAACATGAAATTGATCAGATAAATTTATTTAAAGAAAATTTAAAACGAGAGAATATTATTAATAATAATATTTGATAAATACATTGAGATAATTGTAAAAAAGGGGAACAACTTAGCCCATCCACCACTGGGTGGACACCATGAATTAATTGTAAATCTGAATAATTAGGATAAATTTAAAAAAAAACAGGTGCCGGATTTAATCTTGTAAAATCGGTCATTAAAAAAATTTTTGTAAAAATAATTTAAATTATTTTGATACAATTTTATGTTATAATAAATATATATATACGCACAAGCACATATGTAAAAGTAAAAAATTCATATTCTAAATTTGCAAACTGCTATTAAGAAAAAGTCAACCAGAGTAAATCAAGAGTTCTGAGTACGAGATAAAGTTGAGTTATGAGCTCTTCAAAGAACATAAGTTTCAACATCCAAGGAGCAAAAATTAACATCAATAATTTCTCGAGTAATGCTTATGCACTCGACAAGGTGCTGCCAGCCCAATTTGAAGCGGTACAAAGATAATGCCACGTAATCATGAGGATGGGCCCCCAGTTTTTATAAACATAGATCTAGAGGTAGATGATTTAAAGAAAGAAAATACTAATTTGAAAAAAGAACTACAAGAAGCACGAAATTTAATATCAGCGTATGAAATGCAGTTGGAGGAGTACGCGCAACAATTGCACTTTAATTACGTAACAATGAAGAATATTTTGCACCTTTATTGACAATAATATTTTCTAAAAAAGATTCTTTTATTCCATTTTTTAATATTATTGTCAATAAAGGTAGGTATATTTATAGACGCGAAATAGAAGTCTGTGATATCAAAAAATTAGATAAAGTGAAAGTCAAATTATCTGACAAAGTTCCGTTAGAAAATTTAACGTGTCTCAAACGTCTCTGAACGTATTAAAGATTATCACGCGTGCGCGATGTTTAATAAGTATATTAAATATTTCCGTTAAGAGATATACGGATAACGGATAATTTAACTCTAATATATCACAGAATCAAGAGACACGGTAGTGTCTCGCGCCAAGTACGCGCGGAGCGAGACCGCCGTGGCTCTACATATACGCGACGCAACGATTTGTATTTTATTTTACCTCGACGCAAAAAGCATCGAGGTGAAATTATCCGGCAAAATCTCGTTACAAAAGGCAAACACATATATTAATTCAGCATCAAATATAAAAATACAATATAAATATTACATACCATAAACGCCACCGCTGCTTTCTCGTTCTCTCCCGCGAGGCAACGATCCTCCTGGTCGCCGTCGGCTGCTTTCCCGCTCTCCAGACAGTCATCCCGAGAGCCACGTAATCTCGACTCGGAGCAAACGACACGAGACGCACGTCCGGGAACGGCGGAAACCCGTCTCGTCCCGCTAGAATCGCGAAATGTAAATCCTCGCGCTCGCGTGTAACTTCACTTCACGTCTGTGGAAAATTCGAAACGTAATGTCCCCGGAATGGCGGACGCGAGACGCTAACCCCTAATCGAACGCGAATGAACGGAGTTCGATCGTTTCCATGTTTTCGTCCCTCAAATTCTTCAACGGCCCGAGCGAATAACACAAGAGGGACACGTGATGGAAATTTCATCCCGCGGACCCTCTCGTGCGCCGCATCAGTTCGACGCGACCCGACGAACGCCGAACATGCGGAATACCGAAAATCACGCTCGAACAATGTCTCTCTCTCTCTCAACCAGGGTAAATATGCAGAATAATGGCCTCCTCACCGATTTCGTTGAACTTAGGCTTAATCGACGCGTTTTTGCGTGAAACGAAAGAATCTGGCAGAAAAAAGTGTCGCTCTGCCCCGCGAAGCGAGATATTAGCAGTTAAAGTTGACGACTATCAGGTTAGAAATTCTGTCATACCGACAAGATGTAGCAACTACGAGCATGCCCCACACCCACATGCGCATGTTCCGTGGTCGCACGCGCATGCAAGAGGTCACGTGACAACTGTTTGGTTGGTAAGTCAGAAGTGTAACATAATTCGAAATGAAATTTTTTTTTTTTATCATAAGTTATCGTGCCAAAATGCAGCTGCACGAGTTTTTGGCATTGACTCACGATAAAAACAAATTAATAAACTATTTAATAGAACATAATGTGATAAGTAACGAAATATATTGTCCAAAGTGCAATAACAAATTAAAATTAAACATAGATAATTTCTCATTTCGTTGTCGAAAGGTATTATATGAGAAAAATAAACATAAAAAATATGTGAAGAAACAATGCACATTTAAAGGAAGTGTTAGATTTGATACATGGTTCAGCAATCTTACTTAAGCCTGGAAACAATATGCAGGATGACTGCATATTTTATTATGTTAAGACCTCCGAGGCAAATGTTTTTGTGCACAGAATTGCAACTTGCTGATCACTCGGTTGTGTACTGGATTTCTCTTTACCGAGAAGTAAGTATAATTTAATATACTTATTAATACAATGAATATATGTTAAATAAATATATATTTACTAGCTGGTTACCCGGGCTTCGCCCCGGAGGACCTCTCGCCCCTTTGTAGACATTTGTGCATAGAATTTGAAATTCGACAAAAACTTTTTTGTATTTTACAATTATTAGGAATGTCAAAAATAACAATTAGTTAAGAAAAAACTTGATCCGTAAAGCCAAAATTAATTATTAGTCTGCGTATAGCACTATGGTACTCACTATGGTACATACACCTAAGCCATTTTTATGATAAGTAAACTAATAAAACATTTTCGCTTATTATAGTGCACTGCCACTATGTTAACGTCATTTTACACTACAATGTATCGTCCCCAAGATAAAGGTAAATACAGCTCATGGTAAAAAAAAATTTTTTTTTTTACTATTTAATGTATTCTACAGGTTAATAACATTTTTTATTAGACCCTGGGATGAATCTCGCGGACACACATCAATTTTCTCGGTATTTTAAAGTAGAGCTGTTTAAAGAAATATTCATAATATTCTTAATCTCGGTACAGAGATCTTATATTATTGTCTAATTGTTTTACTGTATATAGACAATATTTTAATAATTGAAGGTTTATTGTGACCATGTCAAAAAGAACAGATGATTTAAGTGATCATCTGAGTTTTAAAAAATAAAAAATCTCTATAAAAAATCTGTGAGCTCGCATAAAAAGTTGTTTTATCTGCAATTATCCAAAAAATTTAAGACGTGCTACTCCGGCATTGAAAAAGAATGTATTTATAGAGAAAGCAACTTTTATGCAAGTTCACGGATTTTTAATAGAGACTTTTAACTTTTTAGGCCTTGAAAGATCACTTGAATCATCTGTTCTTTTTGGCATAGTCACAATTAAACTTTTGTTATTGAAATATTGACTACAATAAAACAATTTGAATAAATCTTGAATATAACGCCCCCTTCCCGATTACTTTGAAATTTTAAAATTTGGTGTATTTTGGGTCGTAAAAAAGATTCTGAGAAGAAAAATCGTTGTTTATGTTCCGTTTGTTTATAATTAATATTTAAAATATCACGATGTCGGTAAGTGTAAAAAAATAATAATTAAAACGCTAATTTATGGAAAAATTATTAATAAGGCAATAGTGTTAAAGCAGACAACAGTTTGTGCTTTTGGTTAAAGCAGAGAATACTCACTCTGTATTTCTACTATTTTCTGCTTTAATCAAGATTATAATTTTAAGATATATAATTATATGAAAGTAATAGGAGGAAATAACATATAATATGATCTAATTATATTCGTAATTTATCATTTTCTTATACTGACATCGTGATATTTTAAATATTAATTATAGACAAACGGAACGGAGCGACAATTTTCCTTCTCAGAATCTTTTTTACGACCCAAAATACACCAAATTTTAAAATTTTTAAGAAATTGTAAGGGGGGCGTTATATTCAAGATTTACCTAAATTACAATTTTAAACAATAAGCAAAACCCGTTTGTAATTAAATAAAGACGTTTATAATTGATAAATAATCGTGGGCTTTATTTAACTTTTCCCTTAGATGGTCACAATTCTTCCACTCTCCCCTACGGCCCTTAAAATTATTTTTGTTAATAAATTTATTGTGGAATACGGAAGCAAAAGTTGTTTTTTTTTTAAATAATTGTTGGGCTGAGTATAACAACCAAAAAAATACTATTAATTAATTAATTTACAGAAGATACGAAGGGTTCTATAATTCACCCTTGAATCTAGATTTGCGCCTTTAGAGGTTGATTAGGGCAAAATCCTGAAATATGTTTTTGAGCATTTGTATGGGTGACCTTCGTAAGCAAGAACCAAGTCGATATCTCATCGGGCTTAAGAGATATGGACGAATCCGTGAAAATACATTTTAACCCTTTTCACACCCTTAAGGGTCGAATTTCTAAAAATCCCTTCTTAGTGGGTGCTTACGTCATGAGAGGAATACACCCCCCGAATTTCATGTTTCTAGGTTCAGGGGTTTGGGCTGGGCGTTGATGAGTCAGTCAGTCAGTCAGTCAGTCAATCAGGACATTTGTCTTTATATATATAGATAGAATTTGTTATGTTAAATATGATAGGTTTGCATATATTGGGCCGAAAAGAATTCAACGAAACTTGGAGGGCCCAATATAATCGTCGAAATAGACGAAGCAAAAATCGGCAAAAGAAAATACAATCGTGGCCGAATAATCGAGGGGAAGTGGATTTTCGGTGGATACGAACGTGGCACAAAAAGAATTTTTATTGTGCCAGTACAAGACCGCACGGAAAAAACTCTGCTTAACCTTATCAAGGAGTGGATTCTACCTGGGACGACGATAATGTCAGATTGTTGGAAGTCGTACAACTGTTTAAACAGTGAAGGCTTCCAACATCAGTGAATCATTCGATGAATTTCGTCGACCCAGATACCGGTAACTAACATTGCAAATATATAAAGAGCAACATATGTATTCGAAATACACACTAAACTTAGCATTACTAATTTCTATTTGTTTGTCTATTCAGGAGCCCACACTCAACACATTGAACGTGTTTGGAGAGAAGTAAGGGCTAATATCCCACAGTATGGAACGCGTTCTTCGCATTTAGAGGGATATTTAGCTGAATATCTCTTCAAACGCGTTCATGCTTATGAAGACCGCTTAAGCAGTTTTTTCCGTGCAATTGCGGAATTGTATCCACCGACGACTGTGGACGATGAAGCAGATGTCTCGGAGGCTACATAATTTCAAGTTTAAGTTAGATCTGCTAAATCATGTATTAAATCTAACACTTCCTTTTAATGTGCATTGTTTCTTCACATATTTTTTATGTTTATTTTTCTCATGTAATACTTTTCGACAACGAAATAAGAAATTATTTCTGTTTAATATTAATTTATTATTGCACTTTCGATAATGTATTTTGTTACTTATCACATTATGTTCTATTAAATAATTTATTAATTTGTCTATCATAAATTATGTTAATATAATTGCATCCCTACTCGTCAATATATCCTGTATAATATATCAAAGTACATGCATGGGCGGGGAGCTTCGCCCCCCTGCACCCCCCCCCCCCCCGCCACCTGATCGGTGTAAGTGAACCTAAAAGTGTAAGAGAGGGGGAGCTTAGCCTCCTCACTGATTTTAGGACACGCCTTTGGCGTATATGAATTCCTAACCTGATAGTCGTCAACTTTAACTGTTAATATCTCGCTTCGCGGGGCAGAGCGACACTTTTATCTGCCAAATTCTTTCGTTTCACGCAAAAACGCGTCGATTAAGCCTCGATTAAGCCTAAGTTCAACGAAATTGGTGAGGAGGTTACTATTCTGCATATTTACCTCAACCAGTCTGTTTAACTCATCCAAATGATCGCCCGTCACTCACTTCGGCACTCCCGGCACAAAATTCGCCCCTAAAGCGCAATTCGCAAACCGAAAAATACGCATCACACAGCTAACACGACTCGACCGCGAGACGATGTGAGTAGCGCGAGCCGACTAAAGTTGCCCGCGACGCGTATCACGTGACGCTCCCCCGTCTCCCTCCATGCCGGTCACATGACCGCGTACGCAAAACTATACTGCGAATTTGAAAATGACTAATAGGAATAGGATTTGATATAGATTCAAATTATATACAATTTCGTGAAGAAAATTAACAGTGATATAGCTTTAAATATAGTCTGAAAGTTTCTGCGCTGTATAACCCAAAGGTAAGGTTGGAAGCGCCCTTAATTTTGCTCCAAATCCAAAAGCAGCTTTAATTAACCAAAATAATTGATAAATGTCGAAGTATGTGTACCTTCTTTTATAATCGCGGTCAAACGCGGTCAATTGATATCAATTATTAAATTTTTAACAACGCGAAACGCACTGTAAATCCAAGCGTGTTATTTTAACTGAAGCACTTCTTACACATTTCTTGTCATTTTAAATCACGTCATTTAACAATATTGAACGTATTAACGTTTAATTTAATACGATTAAACGTGTTAAATGACGTAATTTAATACAAGAAGAAACATGTATAAAGAGATTCAGTGTCGTTTTTAGACGTTTATGTGAGTAAAAATAACACACTGTTGGATTTACTGTGCGACGCATTTTTAAACGCGATTACAAAATAGAAAACGTAGCGCGGGCAGTGTTTCTTTCGAATTCCATCTTTGCGTTGCGAAATACAAGCACGCACGTTTCGGAACAATCGCAATGACGGTATACCACACATTCCCCGAGCAATCAAATCGGAATGATGTAAAATTATAAAACAACGCGATGCGACAGCGAGCTCACTTCACGGTAATGCGAGACGATCGTATTTCCCGTCACTTTCCCGCAGATTGCGACAAACGTGAGCGAATTCTTGCTCCGATTATTATACCCGCTCAACGCAATGTTTCTCTCGTGGTTTCCGTGGGCTCACTGAGTTCGACTAGGCCGCGGCCGAGCGAACAATTCCCGAGCTCGAAACGCGTGATCGGAGCATGATCCTTGCTTGTCTCCGCGGTAAACACAATAACACTCGCATTCCATACTCAATACTATGTTTAGCAAGAAATTCGGCAACGGTGTATCGTCGCCTATAGCATGCAAAATAAGACAAAAAAATTCAAAAAACTCAATATATCAGAGGCAGGAAAACTTTCAAAATCATAAAAATCACATATTAAAAGTTAAAAATAAACATATTAACAGAACCCTATTACAATTTACACAGCTACATTACCTTGAAATGGATGGGCTAGGAAAACTTTACGCAAATGCTTAATCCTGAATCGCGTCGATCATATTATGCGTATAATAGAACAGAATTTATTATTCTTCTCTCGATGCACTATTGATCATAAATTTGGTCATTTATTGCGATAATTATTATGCAACAGAGTAACGAGTTAACGGATTATTGCGAAGAAGATTTGCAGTAATTAGAATCATTAAGAGAATAAGTACCATGAAATTATAATATGATACAAAAAACATCGCGATTGCAAATAAAGCAAAAACTTTATGTGCATATGTCAGTATCGAAAAATGCAAATATGATGCCATCAACGTCGAATAATTATACACTAAATAGAGATAATCAACAAAAATCTGCAACATTTAAATTAAGTATACAGGTATAAATAAATTACAAAATAATATATATACATTTGTACATATATTTTTAATAGTTGGTTAAAAAATTTTTTAACGAATACTTCTTTTCCTGTTGCAGTGTAGTAGAGCCTAGCGTGGCATGAGAGATGCTCACCACGCGCTGACAAGCGCTATGGACTGAGGAGAAGGAAGTTGCAGTGTCCAATATGTAATAGATCATTTACCCAAAAAAAAAGTGTAGTTTGCCATTATAATAGCGTACATTTACGCAAAAAATCTAGATGCCTAATATGTAGCGAGGAACTATCGCGAGAAGACGCGGTGTCGAGACATATCAATTTTAATATCGTTTGCAGAAGAAATTAATTTTCGAATCGAATGATTAAATAAATAATGACGTATAATGTAAAAAAGAAAGGAGCAAAATAAAATATTATTTTTTATACTCATTTATAACCAAAGGGGAATGCTGAATATAAAGTTTTTATTTAATTCTTTTCATTTATGATATTCACATCTCATGGACAATGGACATCTTAATACAGTTGATACATTCATATCACGTTTACATTTCAAAGACTGCTCCTCTTTATGTCATTTTGTGTTTCTAAGGCAATAAGCGGGTCTAGGTCTGAGTATATTTTCCCTGCCAGACAATCGCTTATCCATGCATATTAAATGAATCATGAGCAAGAACTTATTTTAACCCTCCGAGAACACACCTTTTTTTTCATTCACGGAGAACAATCTGGGTCAATCTGACCCTACACACACTTTGATCGTCCACCATTTTAAATTGACGAGTGCGATCAGCTTGAAAAAATTTCCAGATGTACTTGGAACATTGTTAAATCAATTGATATAAATAAAAAGTGCCGTTGGAATTATTTACATATTTAAAAAAATTCAAAAAGAAAATTAAAAAAACAATTTTCTTACTTTGATTACTTTGATTACCGCGATTAAAGATCAGCCTCGTGCGTCTTCCTCTAGCGTTCGAAACAAAGAAGAGGACGCGGAGAATCGGCACGATTTATCTCTGATAGAGTGATAGCGCACGTGCCACTCCACCGCCGCTGTCTCTACGCGTAATCGACCGTCGCTATTTTCCTCGGTCGAGCTGCGATTCTCGCCGTCTCGCGGAATACCGTTAGCCGCAGTCGCGCATTCCGAGCGCACGTGGTCATCGCGCGAGCAAAATACGTACGCGGATCGGCTTCCGTTAATGTATGTAGCGATCGACAAATTAAACGCCCGCGCTCTCTTTCTCCCTCTTTCCCCCTCGTAAATTTAAAGATGTTTATTAAAGAGCCACGAGATTTTTAAAGATTTTCCCGAAGACTCACCGATCTGTCTGCCTTGCACCTTTCCTTCGTTTTGTCTCTTCGTGATCTACGGAAGCACGCGTGTCGCGTCGCTTGAGCGACTGCTCTTTGTGGAGATAGAAAAAAATGCTTGACACAAAATTTCTTTTTTGACCAAATTTTTCCCCCCAAAACTGCACAATTTGTGTGATAACTGCACTTAATAAAAAACAAAAACATATTCCATATAGGAATTTCAAATTGACATACTTATGAATTCCTTGGAAGGTAATTCGAGAACTTTGATGATTGTCAAAATATCATGATAAAAATGCAACATTAAAACCAAAGTCTGACCCTGCATGGAAGAATATTTGTAAAAAAAATTTTAATAAGAAAATATAGATGAAGAATTTATACGAAACCATAAGACAAAATAGACATGACGTACTTTCAGAATTGATATAATACAAAGGCCTTGATGCACTGCAGGAATTTATTTCAATTAAAACTACAGATCGAAACTAGAGTCGTGTGACTTCATTATGTGACTCTAAGGACAAAAAGGAATCTAAAACAAAAAAACAAGAAAAAAATACTATCCCACACACTTCAAATATACAAGTGCGATTTATATGTCCAAAGAAATTTGTAGCAGAAAAAATTTTAAAAGACATGTCAATTATCAAAATGCAAAAAAAAAGAAGAATATATTTGTCATTTACGTGAAATCAAGATATCAAGAAGCACTGAAAAGACGCTACAAACTGAAACATAATTCATAAGCAACTAAAGAGGACAAAAGAACTAAATCCCGTATTTCAAAATAAGACTTAAGGCAAGGAACTATGGCCCCTTTCGCTTCGTTTTGATGTATAAAGCAAATATGATAATCCAGCTACAATGACACACAATAACGCAAAATGTCAAACAAATATAACATATAATCTGACTAATGTATTTAAGTATATATTAATATAATTATACAAAAAACTATATACATATATTTAAAATATTCTCGAGCACAAATATATTTTGTACGCTCGAAAAATGAAATTACGAAATACCGTAGATTTGTAGAACATTCCCTTAGATTTTTTTCGCGCAAGTTCGCTTCACACGGGGTGCAAAAAGACCAAATTAAATTATTATTTTATTGCTAACAATGTATATTTGCTAACAACAATCATTTCTCTGATTGTGCTTTGATTTGACTGTATAATCTCGTATCTCGCGTTTCGAATTTTTCATGATAGTATTTAATTTAAAAAAATAATACACGAATGGCGGAGTACGTGAGCCTATAAAATACAGCGCAAACAAAACGTACGTGATATAGGTATATGCAACCATATCAACGATTATATCAATAAAGAAAAGATGACTTGAAACGGCGAGCTGACCCCGTGTGGAGAGATATTTGTAAAATCTTTAATAGCAACATAAAGGCCACTAATTTATACTCTCTAAAGTAGGATCTATTTTTTGGGGAGAGGGGGCAAAATATATACCGCATTTTAAATAATATTGGTCAAATTCTCGACCAGATTAGTATCCTCGGTGATGATGTAATTTCAGATTAATATCGCAGAATTAGTATTACAGTATATTATATGTATATGATTATATCTGATCATTTTTTCTCGGGAAAAGTATCGATATTTAAAATTTCTGTTTCAGATGGCTCCAAGAATTACAGTGGCGCGAGCGGCTCCATATACCGACGTTGCCTGTAATATATGTAGACAATTTATTTGCAGTTACAGCCGCAGAAATAAAAATAAAGTAATAGTTAAACACATAGTAAAACATCACAAAAGATTCATTCGTAGACAATTACGGAATGAAGTGTAAGTATGTGTACAAATCGTTTTTCAATTTTAAATTTTCTATGGATGTCTAATAAAGTTTCAGACAGCAACTGAATTTGGAGCCGCAGTTGGAGCCGCAGCTGGAGGCGCAGCCAGAGGCGCAGCCAGAGCCGAATCCTATATAAAATCCTATATAGAATCCTATATAAAATGTAGGATTTATAGTTTTTATATGTATTAAAAAATTGCAGTATTTAATAAAATTATATACGACAACTTAAATCTGCCATTTACTTATATAGATAATTATAAAAAATTCCATTAGGCAACAATTAACAATTTTATATAATATTTGAATATACGCCGTTGATCTTCGTAGGTGTTAATATACTGATATTGACGCTTTATTCGTTACTATTAAGATTATTATTGTATATATGCAGCATCAAACTAATTTATTTTAACTTATTTTACAATCTTACAAAAAAATATTCATAATGAACATTTACATAATAAAATATTTAAAATGTTTTTAATTTTGTCCTCTCTTTGAAGTGAACTCAGAAGTGTCAAAAGTTAATTTTCATTAAATTTTTAAAAATAAAAGTAAAGTATTGCTAGCATTATAATGTTCTCTGTAATATTGTATAAATATTGTTACATTTTTAGCACGATGTAGTTGCGTGACGTTTAGACTAAATACAAGTTGCCATGCAAATTTTGTACAACCAATTTTGCTATATGTCCGACATAATTTCTCGCTTAGCAAGAAATCCTCCCTTGAAAAGTTCCGCATTCTATCTCGACGAATTCAAGAACCGAGTGAAAAGGGCGTGCTTTTGTTGCGATTTTCATATTCTAATATATATATCACGAGGATTTCGATTTTACACCAAGTACAGTCATGATGAAGTACAACAGTATCCATCTCCTACACTTATTAAGAAGCCAATATAAACTTCCGAACAAAACGGGGCAGCATAACGACTCCTCTCGCGGCGCTCGGATTACCTCCGACGTTAATTACGCTTAACACGCCCCGGTTCTCGCCTTTTAGCCACGCACGTTACTTACGTTACCTTGGCGGCCATTGTACGCAGATATCACTCGCCAGACGTCTACCGTCAGGTTTCTTCGTTGCACACACGCAAAAACAGAAGCACTCGCGGAAGCACGATCGCGCGCGCATTAATTACTCGCGCGATACTTTATGGTAGCTTTGGCATTAACCGTGCACAACGCACAATCTTGCGAAACGAACGAAATGTTAATGATTCGACAAACGATCGATACGACGATAGCTTTCCATTACTAAAATCGGTTGTTACTGCGTAAGAAATAAAAATCTACCTCGGTAAATCGCTGTCGCATCGACACGTTAACGATACACGCAATTACGAATCTGTTCATCGTCAAGGCAGCTCATCGCGCGAGCCGATAAACGCTAAGGAAATGGATTTCGATATGAACATTCAACGTAACGCGGTAATACACGGAACGGATCACATAACTACCGAGTACCGAACACGTCCCACGATGCCACAAGACTGAGAACTGAGTTTCGGCAGTCGGCACGCGAAAGTCGAAACGCGAATGATAGGACAACGGCGCGCGGGCCATGCGGCGTACTGCGTTACTGCGTAGAGTACGCGAGTGGCGAGGGCCCGAGGGGTAGTTGCAAAATCAAAATAAACACTCAGGCCAAGGCCAAGGTATTTACCTGCTTATTCTTACTCCGGGAAATGTTTCGTACTTTATGAAATATATGCTCACAAATATTCCTAATTCCTTTTTACAGTTTCGATGATTGAACTGTTGCACAGGCCGTATAATATTCACGGATTTATTCTTTAAAAAACAGTAACAATTACTGTGCCGCAATCAACAACGTAGAACTACGTCAACTGTCAGTACTTAATAATGTTAAAGTATACAGCGGAGAACAGTTGACGTAGGGCTACGTCTGTCCTGTTTGCCAAAAACGTAGCCCTACGTCAACTGTTCTTCGCTGTATACTTTAACATTATTAAGTAGTCACAGTTGACGTAGTTCTACGTTGTTGATTGCGGCACAGTAATTGTTACTGTGCTTATTTGATTTTTCCGCGTGTTTTTTCGGGAATTTCGAGATTGCTCGCTCGCATGTACCGTAATTCGTTGATTTCCGCAAAACATAGGCTACTACGGAACCTCGATACCGATTAGCGATTTTATCCCTTGGTTTTTCCGGGCGTTTCTTTGGGAATTTCGAGATTGCTTACTCGCGATGTACATAGAACCTCGATATTTCACTTACCGATTACCGATTTTATTCCTTGGTTTTCCCGCGGCATTTTTTCGGGAACTTCACTTACCGATTACCGATTTTCCAGGGCTTTTTTTAAGTGAAATATCGAGGTTCTGTGTACATCGCGAGCGAGCAATCTCGAAATTCCCGAAAGAACGCCCGGGAAAACTAAGGGATGAAGTCGCTGATCAGTAAGTAAAATATCGGAAAAGCGGAAATGACTCAATAGTGTGAAACACGAGTTAAATTTTTTTTTCGCTTATATTTATTATATTGGCATTTTTTTCATATACAATTCTTTAAAATTTGGTTGATTAGTTCTTAAGTTATATATAAGCAAAGAAAAACTATCCCCCTATAAAAAATTTGGCATCGGTTTCAAGAAAATCAGTTTAAACAATCAAAGATCGATACGTTTGAATATATACACATATTAGTACATATACACACATATATATACAGGGTGTTTGAAACAAAAGTACCCAGCCGAAAAATGGGGGTAGATTGGGTCAAACCGAGACGAAAAGTCATGTACCATTTTGCAAAATTCGCAATAGTTAACGAATTATTAATTAATACGTCTGAGCAAATGAGCGCATGAGAAGCGGTAAACCGAACTCGGCAGACACGTAAAATACCATTTTATGGTATTAAATGGTATTTTACATGTCTGCCGAGTTCGGTCTACCGTTTCTCATGCGCTCATTTGCTCAGACGTATTAATTAATAATTCGTTAACTATTGCGAATCTTGCAAAATGGTACATGACTTTTCGTCTCGGTTTGACCCAATCTACCCCATTTTTCGGCTGGGTGCTTTTGTTTCACGAACTCGGCAGACACGTAAAATACCATTTTATGGTATTAAATGGTATTTTACATGTCTGCCGAGCTAGGTCTACCGCTTCTCATGCGCTCATTTGCTCAGACGTATCAATTAATAATTCGTTAACTATTGAAAATCTTGCAAAATGGTACATGACTTTTCGTCTCGGTTTGACCCAATCTACCCCCATTTTTCGGCTGGGTACTTTTGTTTCAAACACCCTGTATATAGTAATTTTCCCTTGATTTTTTAGGCATTTCTAAATTTTTATCTAAAACTTGCTCCCTGATTATATTGGCAATTTTTTATAATTCTATTATATTTTTCAGTCTTTTCTACCCCTATTTCATATATAATTCTTTAAAATTTGGTTGATTAGTCCTTGAATTACATACGTTAGAATTTGCGAGGAATACGTATATACATAAAAGCCTAATAAAGCTGAGTCTAATCAACCAAATCTTAAAGCATTGTATATGAAATAGGGGTATAAAAGACTGAAGAATATAATGGAATTAGAAAAGTTGCCAATAATTAATATTAAATTGCCAAAATTGAAAGTGGTTGAGACTTGAGCATAATTATTTGCTTATAATTGTTTGGCTTCCTTATTAAGGAAGCATTTTAAGACTTTTGAGACTTACAAGAAAAAATGGGACTATATAAGCTATCTAATGACGTATTAATCATTACTCTACGATTATTAGTTTCGAAGATATAAACGTTCAAAGTGTGACATGTTTTTGTTGCATTCGTTACATCTCTGCTCCCAATATTACCCCCTACTCACCCCCTACTTACCCCCTACTTACTGTCGACAAAGACGTAGTTCTACGTCAAAAAAACCGTTAACCTCGTCGTATCGCCGAGCCGATAAACGGAAGGAACTAAGAAAATAGATGATATGGAAACGCTAAGGATCTCGATGAACGGTATCACGGTAATGCCGATGCCAGTAATACACGGAGCGGATCACATAGCATATCTGCCAGCTCGAGTTTCGGCGCACGAATGTCGAATGCCGCGAATTATGGGACAACCTTCTAGACAACGGCGCGCGGCGCGCGGGCCGCGTGACGTAGTGTACGCGAGCGGCGTGGCGGGGATACTCCAAAATCAAAACAAACACTCAGGCCGAGGCCAAGTGTTTACCGGCTTATTCCTTTAACAGAATTTAACAAATAGTTCAAAGAAAACTTACATTATTAATTTTAGATCAGTTAAGATATCGGCGAAATAAAATATAAAACAAGAAGTAGGACAAAAATTATTAAACTTTAAAGATTCAAGGTATCCAATTCACTTGGTAGATAATTCTACCGATTAGACAAAACGCTATAAAAATGTATTATTACGAATAAAACTGTTCTACGATGGTACGTAAGCATGATTGAATATATATTAGTTTTGCTGATATATAACTCATAAATAATTCTATAATATACTTTTCTTTTTATACAATTTATTCTGCATATAATTGCATATAATTGCATAAAAAAAAAAGTATATTATAGAATTATTTATGAGTTATATATCATCAAAAAACTAATATATATTCAATCGCGCTTACGTACCATTGTAGAATAGTTTTATTGCGCATAAATAATACATTTTTATAGAATTCTATCTAATCGGTAGAATTATCTACCAAGTGACTTGGCTAGTATTATTAATTATTATAAAAATTAATCTAGATACATATGTATATATAAAAAAAATTCCCGTCTACTTGAATACTCTGATACAGAGTGAGAGGAAATATTTTTATTGGAACGATTGAGGCCAACATGCGAGGGTTCTTCGACTTGGCCCACGCGGAATCGTATCATGGATCATGCTCTAGGATCCTTGAACATTTTCTCATCAAGAAGAACGAACTCGCGGAAGATCCGTCAAAAATTTCGTCGTAATACTAGCGCAAACGTTATTTTTTAATAAATGTATCCCTTTTTGTCACCGTTACAATTATAATCACATGTGAAATGTAACGGTACTTGGTAACAGTTAACAATTCTTTCTGCGCGTGAGGGAAAGTCAACAGCCAACTCTTTAACAATATATCAGAGACAGAAAAAATTTCAAAATCATAAAAATCACAGACTAAAAGTTAAAAATAAACATATTAACAGAACCCTATTACACAGCTACATTACCTTGAAATGGATGGGCTAGAAAAACTTTACGCAAATGTTTAATCCTGAATCGCGTCGATCAATTATGCGTATAATAGAACAGAATTTATTATTCTTCTCTCGACGCACTATTGATCATAAATGTAGTGATTTATTGCGATAATTATTATGCAACAGAGTAACGAGTAAACGAATTATTGCAAAAAAAGATTTGCAGTAATTACAATTATTATTAACAGAAAATGAGAGACTGAGAAATGAAAATAAGAGGCTAATAAAAGAGATCAACGATTAAAAAAATGCCTTTATTACTCTAGAAATGAGAAATAAGGGAAAATTAATTAAGAAACTTATTTCTGAAAGTAAAATAGTACGAAAAGCAAAAAAGCAGCATCAGACTTACGTCCAAACATTCATATAAATTTGTCAAAATGAAAATAAATTCTTCCAAAAAAAAGTAAATTAAATCAAATAAACTCATTTAAATAAAATTTAAAACAAGAGGGAATATTATTAAAAATATTTGATAAATATACATTGAGATAATTGTAAAAAAGGGGAACAACTTAGCCCATCCACCACTGGGTGGACACCATGAATTAATTGTAAATCTGAATAATTAGGATTCTTTTTTAAAAAAACAGGTGCCAAATTTAATATTGTAAAATCGGTCATTAAAAAAATTTTTGTACCATTATAATTTGGCAATTCAGAATCGGTTAGAAATGATCGTATCACAAAAATCCGACGCGCGACATGCTTCGAATAAACTTAAAACACCCGAGGTTTAATCGCAGGCTTTATTTTGTATTTGATACAGTGGTGACTTCGTCGAACTGGTCGCGTGTGAGACATCTTTCTAAAGACCTATTTGGGGGGGGGGGGGGAGGCGAAATATATACCGCATTTTGGATAGTATTGGTCAAATTCTCGACCAGATTAGTATGATCATCCATGTCCGGTTGCATCACCACAAAACCGGCGATTATATATGCAGCCCCTTATTATTAAAAACGGGCATAAAATTATCTCGCGTTTATAAGTACATAACGGTTCCGGGCGCGAGACCACGTTCTGTCGCGCGCATGTCGACCACACAATAAATTATTCTTTGTATGATATCTACCTATATCAACAAAGTTGCAGTTAATATATGTATATAATATATATATATATAACCGAATATATATATATATATATATATATATATATATATATATATATACACACGCACAAGCACATATGTAAAAGTAAAAAATTCATATTCTAAATTTGCAAACTGCTATTAGGAAAAAGTCAACTAGAGTAAATCAAGAGTTCCGAGTACGAGATAAAGTTGAGTTATGAGCTCTTCAAAGAACATAAGCTTCAACATCCAAGGAGCAAAAATTAACATCAATAATTTCTCGAGTAATGGGAAAGAATGCTCATGCACTCGACAAGGTGCTGCGAGCCCGATTTCAAGCAGCTCAAAGATAATGCCACGTGATCATGAGGACAAGCCCTGATTTTTTATAAACATAGATCTAGAGGTAGATGATTTAAAGAAAGAAAATACTAATTTGAAAAAAATACAAATACATTGTTAACGCAAATATGAGACAAATCGACTTATCTCGTTGCCCAAGAGCAGAATAGGGCAGGCTGGTTTAAGAATAGATGGAAAGCTGTGGCAAATGTATTGAATGTTATTGTTGATGCAGATAGACTTGAACCTCCCTTTCTTAAGGTGTCAGGCACTCTACTCTTCCTCAGCAGCAAATCAGCCTGTAAGAAGCTGTTTGTTTAAAATCATGAGATCAGTTGCTGGGGTGATAGAAAACAAAACACATGTTGTGTTTGATAGGATTATCCATCTGCTTCAATGGGCGGAGATGAGCCATATGTGGATGATTGCCACCTATATATATGATCAAAATCCAGATATACTCAACTTTCCAGAGTTGAGTGGACCAGAAATCGCCCCTATGACGGCAACAATTGCTTTCCTGAAAAAACATCCTAAAGAAGATCGAGCATATTTGAAATTAATGTATGATCACAATGATCTGAAACCCTTACATAGTAACAATTTTACATATTTCACGGCAGCAGCACAGGCAATTGCTGCTATGACACAAGCCAGTATGCTTAATATGAATTCGAGGTTTTCAGAGGGAGTAAAAGCCTTCCAAAGTAGAGTAATAGGATACATCAAGGCAAAAAGCTTAACTGGAGGATTGTCCTCAGCGATAAGTTATACATCAACCCTTCCTGCAGTAGTACAACAGACCTTAGTAAGATCACTGGAGGAATCAAATGTAGGACAGGAGATACCTGAGTTTCAAGATAGGCAACCTGAAGCCAGAACGTAAAATACTAAGAGCTTTAAAGTATTTTTTATAATAACATTAATAATTCTAGTATAACGTTATGTTCGATCTAGTTTATTGCATCCTTTGATAGTTGGCAACACTGGTCGCGAGCGCGAGCCGGTAAACAAAATCGGGCCGAGCACCCTTCGCCGCGTCGCGATTGCTACCCGGGCGCTTCACGAACGCGCGCTATTTCTCAAACAAAAACCTATTACAAAAAGGCCTCTACCTAATGGCATCTCATTGTTCAATAATAACATGTTGTTATTACTGAATACAAGAACAAAATAAACGAAATTTTAATTAATTATTTGCGAGAAATCTTGTTCGATGATACGTGCGTTGTTGCATGATTTCTGGGATGATTTCCAACTATTTGATATTGATATGTCAGTACCGTGATGAATAGTGCAGTTATCGAAATAATCCATTTTTGTTTTATATTTATTGTACATGTTATCTATTGTTTTAAATATACTTGTTAAATATACGTAAAATCGGTGCGCAATGATGTAAAACATATATGCACCGTATGCGGAATTCAGTATTCAGTGATACGTATATACGAGAATATAAAATTCAAGACAATATAAAATTAAAACTATAGAGAGACAACCTTAATTTGAGCAAATAAATAGATATACAAAGTATATGTCGCAACCACATGCGGTAATGTAGCACTTCATGAAGTGTCTAGACACATCGCGAAGAGTCCAACCACAATGGACACATGCTGTAATTTAATCTTTACTTCGTTTTACAACTTGTACTTTGTAAGTTGTAAAGCGAGGTCCACCCTGCCTACTGGCGGAGGGGGTGCGGGAGGAGGGCCGAAGGCCCCCCTTGCACCCCCCTCCCCCCGCGCGCGTGTGTGTGTAACCATTTTGATTTAAAGATTGAATTACAGCATGTGTCCAATGTCTAGACACTTCATGAAGTGCTACATTACCGCATGTGGCTGCGACATATACACATACAAATAGATATCAAAGAATAGTTATATATAAATAGATATACAAGGTATACACATACACAATAGATATCAAAAAATAATGTACATTACTTTAGGTACATTATGTACTCATAATCATTGTGACTAGTATTGGCCATTTAACTTGCGTAGTTTTCACATTTTTTAGGCCAGAATGGACCTACCTTTCGTTGTTCCGCCGGCCATATCCAATCTGATCGTATTTCGATCCGAAATTGGTCAGAAAGAGAAAAACTCCTTCTACTGCCGGCTCATTATTACGGCCGGCAAAAAACTACGTTCCGTACGTATATCGCGCGCGATTATACTGCGAAAAACGATAACGAGAAGGTAATTAAAAAAGAATATTAATTCGTAAAAATTGCACAAAATTGATCGAAAATATTATTTGCACGAAAACATTAATTACATTTTTTTTTTATGATACGCGATATTTTAATTCAGAACTTTAAGCTTAGGAAAAAGTTTACTTATTACGTTATATATTGATCACGTTCTAATAAAAAAAACTCTACGCGAATAAATTTATAACAAACAAAATTCTAAGTAATCAGAAATTAGTGACTGAAAAATTTTCAACGCAAAAACCGACCATGAAAATCCCGCATAAAGAACCACATTTGTAATCGTTCATGCAATACGCTTGAAAGCGTAATATCAAGCAAGATATACAGAATAAATAATATGAGATCCGAAAAAAATCAACTTTCCGCACGGTACTGCAATATTATAATTAATAAATAATCATATTCTACAAATAATGTATATAACAATTTACGTATTTATACATATATTGTCTTATTATATATTTTACTTGCCATCAAAGTTATTTCTAAAATAAAATACATTAGTAATATATATTATTGCAAAATCAAATAATTTTACTGTGCAATCAATTATAAAATAATCTAAATAGCTTATTTGTTCTCCTCGACGAAATATTTATTAGATCTCACATCATATTACTTAACTTTATTTAATATAAAGTCAATGTGTCAATCAAAAATAAATAAATAGGCTAAAAGTTTAGGATAAAATCGATGGGTTATTAGAATAGCGCGTCTTTTATAAAGTAAATTGCGTGAAACATATATAAAATTTTGCTGTAAGACTAAAATATTTTTTGTCCTTATTCATGCATGCATTAAAAATTTAAAAGACTGTCGGAATATATACGTATATTGAGTATTTGCACCGATTTATATTCTACTTAATCTTGGATAAGTAAAACGCAAACTTAATTGAATGAACAATTTTTCATTTTCCACAGATATTAATTTATTTTTATTAAATATATCTAATATATAATATCTTTAGTGTTCTATCTTTTTTGGTCGTAAAAAATAAATACATAAAAAGTATACTTTCTTTTAAAATTTTTATAATTCCTGAAGAAATTAAATAAGAAAATTATATTTTAAAAATATCTTTAAATGTCATAATAATATTTTTTGTTTCTTTGTCTTTGAATATAATATTTATCTAAATATAAGATTAATCTAACAAAATATCAAAATTCTAACAAATTATGTATTTTATATTGATATATACGGTGCCAATGGAATATAATAGATTGCAACATATCCAAGTTCTCATTCAGGAATCAAATGAGTAATAGATACCCTCCTAGATTTTGTCAGGGATGCCTGACTAATAATCAAAAGATTAAAATTTTTGAAAACAGGATTTCATACCTAGAACAGAACATGATATCACGATCATCTACTCCATTAGTTAGAAGGAGTAGATCCAAAAGTAGGAGAGGAAGGAGCCCTTATCCAGGAGACAACAGACAGGAGAGGACACAACCACCATCACAAGAGCATACAGAGGATGCAGTAGCAGGATTAATGAAAAAACTACATATCAGTCATCTTCCTAAATATGAGCCAGGACCAGCATACCCGAATCCAGAACCCCAACCATCCCAGATGGCATACCAGTCTCCTGCCCCTGGATATCAACAATGGCATTACCATGTAGCCCCACCTGATGGAGGGAGTGGTGGGTATAACCATATCTATTATCCTCCTCAAAACTAGTAAGATCCATGAATTGAAGAGATATACTGTTGCAGAACATAAATATTAACTATAATATTAATAAAAACTTCGATATTTAGAAAAACTTCAAGTCACCATGGATATTCCAGACAGTCACTTACAATCCGCTATCCGCGGTGATGAAAGGAAATATATTTTTAGGACATCTCTAGAACAATGCCCAAATTATTTGCAGCATTATCTAGTGTCATGTCCTATTCCAAGAGAGAGTGTAAATATTCAATCTGAAAGCCAGTATGGAATAATGCTGTCTAGTGTATATAATGCAGAATTTAAAACTCTTAATTGGGTTAAAAGGCACCTGCCATCTGCATTTGAAGTGTCTTATAAGCTAGTCTATCAATGTATAACTTCTTTAATCCCAGGGGTGTATATACCCCAAATAAAGTCAGATGAATATATATGTAGATTGATATCTGTTTGTACCGTGTGGGAAGATATTAGATCAACTATGCAATCATTAGTACTCCAGCCAGGCAAATGGATCCCTGGAAAGAAGAAGATTGGGAGAATATCACGATATTATATAAGTGGAAAATTCATGTTGGTAGAGATTAATTTCATGTGGTATGCTTTTGCATATGATCAAGTTATGATGTTATCAGATACAATTTGGGCAAGATGTAATGTTTTAATGTACCATCATCTTCTTCCTTCAAGGCTATCTAGTAAAGTCCCACCTATGTATATAGAGACATGTTATTCCATCATGGACAAAGAGTTTCTCTCTTATGGAAATGAGATTTATGATGAAATTAAGAATTGGGAACCAATCATCTTACAATCCTTAGTAGAGGCTTATGACCCTTGTAAAGGTGGGAAAGAATATCTTACTCCTGTCTTACAAGAGATGGATAAGAACCATTTTGGTTTTATAAGAGAATTATATAATTATATCAAAACTCTTACATTATCTCCTGATCAGTATTCTGAATTACACGGACTAAATAGGCATTGGGGTCATCCTACAGTAGATAAACCTGGTGCTTGTCATAAAACAAGATTAATCAGTCAAAATCGTCCTGTTCCCAAACTTGAAACTGTTATAAACTCTGTTGGATGTCTAAAACGACAATTTATTGTATCTTTTTTACAAAAACATGGACGATGGCCATCTATTATTAACGCAAAGGATATTAAGAATAAGATATTGAGAAATATGGTCTTAACTCATGCTAGACACTTGAATTTGTATCAGTCTGCTATAACATTAGAGGATTGGTATGACTTAGAACTGAGAAAAGAGATGGAATTTGACTATAACTTAGACTATACTGAACTTTTAGAAGATAAGGCTATAGCTCCTTATAAAGATGACTTCAGATCTCTCTTTAATCCAACAATACTTGGTTATAGACCAAAAAGACCTGCCAGAAGTAGGAGATTGCTTAGAGCAGTTCTGGAAATAACAGAATTAGATATTGAAGAAATCATACTTAAAATAAGAAAAAGAGAGGTACCTCCTGAATGGTTTATAGTAATCCTCCATTCAAAGGAAAGAGAACTTAAGATTAAGCCTAGATTATTTGCAATAATGGTTCTAGAAATGAGAATGTACTTTTCCGTTACAGAAAACAACTTGGCTGACAATGCTTTTCCTTACTTCCCCCAGCAAACAATGACTATGTCAGAATCTGATTTAAGTAAAAGAATATATAAGTTTACTGAACAAGAAAAAGCACAATTATATATACCATTTTATATAATGATTGATTTTTTAAATCTTGGAATATACATTGGAGTAAAATGTCTACAGATAATGTTTTTAGAATGTTGGATAGGTTACATGGTCTCTCAGGAGTTTACACATTCACTCATGAATTCTTTGAGCAAAGCATGACTTTTGTCATCATCTTTACTCCCTCCTGAGTCGATAGAAGGGCTAAGAAGGGCAAGAGAATTTGTTGCAGAATGTGCTACATTATGGTACAATCATCAAGGAGGATGGGATGGACAAAGACAAAAGGGATGGACTCTTGGTACAATAGGTTTATTATTATATGTTAAACATATAAAACAGGCTTGCAAGCACAAATAATTGGACAAGCAGATAATCAGATATGTAAAGTATTAATACCCAGAGCTGATAACAATATGAGCGATGACGAGTACGTAATTACACATATGGAGGAGATTAGAGCACATCTCAAATTATTTATTGATAATCTAGACTAAGTAGTTGCTGATGTGAGATTAGTATTAAAGAAAGAAGAATCATTAATATCATCTATCCTGACAATACATAAAAAAGAGATAACTTTTAGAGAGGTACAATTAAGCCAAGCAAGCAAGAAGATATCTAGAGCTCTTGCAGAAGTCAATATTGCTGTCCCATCACTTTATTCTAAGACATTAACACTCCATTAAGCTGGATTAGGCATATCTCAAAAAACTCACACACCTATAATTCCATGCATTTTAATGATAGAGAGCAAATGCTCTATCATTAATTAATTTTATCAATGGAGCTCAATATTCCTTATTGACTCAAAAGAAAAATCCTAAAATATTATGGGATTGGATAGATGGTGAAAATGCATTAACTTTCTTACTCCTGAGTTCAGGAGATACAGTTGGTATTCCTACCCAGAATGTACTAAATTAATTATATAGAGGTCATCCTGATTCATTAAGGTAGTCCTTTCGCAGCACCTAGTCAAGTAACAGTCCGTCATGAGGTAATTGAAGACAAACATATTGCAACATCCCAATAATTATAATAATATAAAATATGATTTTACATGCATGATTTAATCGTATTTAATTATTTACTAATTAAAAGAATATCACAATAGTAGTGCGGTTGGACTCGATTTTGTCGTCTGCAATTGACGTGCAGGTACATTTGGCAACACCGCAGTAGCTAGTCTCTTGTAACCACACGACCGTGCCGTGCTTATAACCTACAAATTTGTCATCACGTCTCCGTCTCTGTGTCTCCGCCTCTGTCTCTGTATCACGTCTCCGTCTCTGTGTCTCGTAATGTCTAGTCCCGGCTCTGACATCCAGCGTTACCAAATTTATCTCGCCACTATGACGGTACGAGTAAAGCAATATGCGATTGGATCCACTACTTATTTAACCTCATATATCAGAGCAAAACATTCGCTAAGCCTTTATTTTCGAGGTACGTACAAAATCCGGAAACTTCAAGGAATATTTTAAGACATTAATAATGTATTCATCTAATCGGTAAGTACATGTATTATTCGTTGAAAGCCGATTTGCATCATTCTATCTTTCTCGTTCATTAGATGTAAACAAGGATAGCACGCTCCGCAAACGCACATTTAGAATTATTTATTTCTTGTAAAGTGTCGTCAACCTCACCTGATTTTTCGTACACATGCCCCTTATTACTGTATATTTAACATATATCAAATTTAAGTACCTATCTAATACTTATTCTCATGAAAGGACTACCTTAACAGCTTATACAACATATTTATATCATATTGATATATATATATATATATACTAATATATATTTTATATTATACAAAATATATATTAAAATATTTTAATTACAATTTATTATAATATATATTTTATATTATGCAAAATAAAATTCTGTTATTTCAATAAAATAAATTTTTGTGTTATTTATATTTTCCTTAACATTTTATATAATTTTATTCAAAAATTGTGTCGCTGCAGAATAAGCAGGTAATGCAGACGATAAACAATGCATTTACATAGCTTGATAAACGTTGTGTGCTCTATTTTGTGAGCTCTGCGTATGCAAAATGTGCAAATACTTTCTCAAGCAGAGCCGCACATAATAAATCGATAAATACTTAACAAAAATTATTCCAAGATTAAGTATTTGTAAAAAAAACAGCCTATTTATTTTAAGGCAACGGATCTATAAGATGAAATACTTTTATACAGTAATTTATTGTCCTAATTTGACATATAGGTACATCAATGTATCGAGACGTATTTGCTATATAATTATATGTATAATTGTCGTAGATCCGTTACCTCAATAAAAAAATTACTTTCTCACTCACCGACCGATGCGCAACAACGGAGTCATTATATACAACTATATACCTACATAGTTGCAACGTTGACTCTGTAACACACAAATATAACATCTACATTAAAATAGCGTTCTAACTAATATTTCAAAAATTAATTGTTATACATGTTAAATTTTTTATTTGTTTTCAATATTCAAATATTACGAAAATAATTTTAGAAAAGAACCATTGTGCATTGTAAGAATTTTCAGAAACTATAAACTTCGATAAATAAAATTTTATAAATATTTTCCTCTAATTAATATTCTTAAATCGAAATAAAATGATTCGAAAATAGGAAAAATTTTGCACAAATAAGAAATATTATTAAATAATACTCACCATAAGGTTGCTCCGCCAGCGCCCAATGCCTTCTCCTCCTCTCAGATTGTCCAGGTTATCAGCTTCGTAGGACTAATCCCTCGACGCGACACTCTCCAGGTCGTAGACACTTGGCACAATTAACACTCGCGAAAACACCGGTAATAACTATCGCGCGATACTTTGCACGGCACTCCCGTGATAATGAAATTAATTACGAGACGAACGCGATACAACACGCAAAAAAACCGCGAGAAATAATCGCGTGAGGGGGAGGATAACTAACCCGACGATTTTACCAGGTCAAAGTCTCTTCGCCGAGTGGTATCCGACACAGTGGTCGTTACTTTCTAAAACATATGATTAAACGATTTGATTAGAAAAAGAATAGAGAATACGTTATTAAATATTTTTTAACACAACTGACACGTAAAGTATTAATTCCAAAAGAAGTTATACAAATCTACAAATTCCGTGGCTTCATGAATAAACCGAAACACGACGTGAATACATTTAAATTTGAGCAATAATTATCGTCCGGTAAGTAAATCGCGGCAAAATGTTAATTTGGAATTTAGATCCTCTCTTCGTTTTAATCTCCAATGGATAAATCACGCGAGACACGAGCGAGACTTCGCAATAATTAAACGACCACTGCCTCGACACAGTGAATCTCGAAAGTCATTTAGTTATGTAGGCGAATCCGATAGTTAATAAAGAACGGAAGTATCTTTCTGATACGTGCAATATTCGCTATTTGTACATATTACATCGCATTTCGGGAAGTAATAACTCTACACACGGAGCGACAAGTACGGGCACCTGTTTATTCGATGGTCGGGGCGAGAATGATAGCGCGACGACCTTCCGTAAACACGGCGCGGGGTCATGCGGGGCGCGGTGCCGCGGCGTACGACGCGGCCTATTGTATGCGTGACAAAAACAAGTGTCGCGTATCAACCGTCTTGCCACCGGTAAAATTTAAAATTATAAAATCAATGTATGCCGAATATTCCTTTCCTTATTTCGATACTATTCACGATTCTGATTCATTACATGCATGAAAAGAAACACAATCTTTAAATTTAAATTATATATTAATTTATATATTAGAATTAAAAACATTTCTATAAGTGCCCCGAATGCGAGGGAATATTTACTGAAAGAACTTCAAGAAGACATGTAAAATCGGTGCACTCTGGCATCACGATTCTATTTGGAAAAAATTTAATAAAATAGGATCAGACAGGCAATGCAAGATTTGCAAAAACCAAAAAGATGTAAAATCGGTGCACAATAATAAACATACGCGAACTATATGCAGGAACCAGTATTCATAAAACATTTGATAAAACATTTAAATTAATTAAACGATAGGGACTCACAGTAACGCCGTTAATCGCATATTGATTGCTGATGTCTGCTGTTGCGCTACTGCCTTTCCGCCGAGGCCCGATGCCTCTCCTGGGAGGTCTACTGGAGCTTCTCCTCGAGTCTCCTCGAGTCTACGAGAAAATAAATGAAAACTCTGTATTTTATAATTCTTTACCATTACATTGTGGTTCTCACTTCTAATAAAAGATCGCGCGAGGTATCTATTTCGACAAACTACTGTTGTCGCGAAACACGCGAAAGTCGCAACACGTTAAATCGTCAAAGTTCAATATAAATTAATATAATCATCGAAGGAACCAACACTCGCGAATTATTAGTGAGAAAAATCAAGATGTAAACCGATGGAAAATAACGCGTGATGCTATGCGGTCTGAATGCGGAACGTCTCGCGGCACGACCTACCCCTGCTCGTTCGAATGTTACTGCGTACAGCTGCAGCGGTACGACGTTACGAATAGGATATTCAGACTCAAACTGATTCGCACGATTGCTTCGAGTTGCTTTCTCCAGTGGTTGTTACTACGCAGTACGCGAGGTTTCACGACGCGACGCAGGGGTTGCTTGAAAGCTCAGTTTTTCATCGCGGGATAGATCGCCGCGGACAGGTCACGAACCAATCAGCAAGCTAGCTGGATCGCTGTTCGCGCACTGTAGCTACCACGTCGTGCCGGCGCCATTAGCTTTGGTGGTCCGACGAATAGGGGAGCGCGACGCGTCTCGCAGAACGTGATCGCGGCTCCTCGATCACGAGCCCAGCGCGGGGAACTACGTTTTTGCGCTTACCGATGAAATTGCGGCGAAGTTTGTCCAAACGATATAATTGAGTATCAAATACCTTGATAATAAGATCAAGGTATTTTCTAATTCTTTCATTTAATAAAACGGTTGATTAAGTACTCGATTTAGAAAGAATTATTTATACTGTAAAATATTGACTTTATTGAAAAAATAGTTATCAAGATAAAAGCTTATTAAATTATCTACAAAAAAGATATTATTCAATTTTTTGATGTAAGTTTTCGAGAAAATTGACTGCAAATGTTGCGTAAATAGCTCCAATTGCTTCCTCATAGAGGAAGCTTTGTTTTCGTAAAAAAATTTTTTATTTAGTTGCCACTGCTAATGTATTCAGAATGTTCTAAAACGTCAAAAAATCGCAATTTTAAAAAATGTCCGTATGTGTGTATGTGCCAAAATTACCGAAATTTCTATAACTCAAGAACTGATTAACCAAATCTTAAAGAATTATATATGAAATAAAGGTAGAAAAGACTGAAGAATATAATAGAATTAGAAAAATTGCCAATCCCAGCCAGAACGCTGATGTCGATTCGACATCTAATCGACGTCGAAGAAATCTAGATTACGTCTAATCTAATTGAATGTCTAGAAATATGGCAATTTAGACCTTTCTTGCTCTGAGTATTTTAGCAATCTATTTGTGATATATAAACCATCGGAAAAGTTTTTCATAAAATTTCGAGATTTTACTTTGTGGACTGCTTGCTTCGGCCTAGACGTCTATTCGATGTTTAGTCGACGTCTAATGTGTGCCTTTTACAAAACGTTACCTATACACATCTGAAACTGAATTTAATACGATTTCAAATATAAGATCCAACTATGTATGTCGGAGCCGGGCTTAAAGCCTTGTGTCCACGATTCAAGAACTTGGTCAAAGATCTGGGACAAAGATGCAATTGGTTAATTTTTTTTCCGTCTCAGATCTTAGACCAAGTTCTAATTAGATCGTGGACACAAGGCTTTATTATAGGCACTTAAAACTAACATCGATAACATTCCTTATAGAAAAGTATTACTAAAGTACTCAGTAATAAATTACTGAGTCTAGTAATTTTTTACTGGCGATTAGTATTTCATTCTTGTATTTCAGTAGTTGAACTACTGGCAAATGAGTAATGTGTAGTAGTATTAGTAGTTCTTCCGGGATCCGAAGTACTGATACAAGTACTTCAGTATTTGCTTATATAGTAAAAAAGTACTGAAGTATTAGAGATTCTAGTAGTTGAGCTTAGACGTGAAGTACTGATAGAATGAGTAAGTAGTTTTCCTATAGTAATTCATTACTTGGTCTAGTACTGGTATAGATGAGATTCAAAACTGGGGCGGCAAACGCCTGAAGTACTGAATTCATATAATTCATTGTCCTTAAAGATCGACAGGAGTCATTTATTACTAGAATCGTAAAATCCGTATTATGGCATAAATTATTCACTTACAATAATGATTTAAAAAAACATTTATTTAACATTTATTCAACATTAATTTAATATTTGTGTTATATTGATTAATTATATTTTTAATAATGATTTTAAAAAACATTTATTTAACATTTATTCAACATTAATTTAATATTTATTTTATATTAATTATTCATTTGCAATAATAATTTTAAAAAACATGTATTTAACATTTATTAAACATTATTTGATATTTATTTTACATAAATTATTTATTTAAAATAATGATTTTAAAAAACATGTATTTAACATTTATTCGGCAATAATATAATATTTATGTAATATTGATTATTTATTTGTAATAATAATTTGAAAAAACATTTATTTAACATTTATTTGACATTAATTTAATATTTATTTTATATTAATTATTCATTTGCAATAATAATTTTAAAAAACATGTATTTAACATTTATTACACATTATTTGATATTTATTTTACATAAATTATTTATTTACAATAATAATTTTAAAAAACATTTATTTAACATTTATTCGGCAATAATATAATATTTATGTAATATTGATTATTTATTTGTAATAATAATTTGAAAAAAAAATTTATTTAACATTTATTTGACATTAATTTAATATTTATTTTATATTAATTATTTATTTGCAATAATGATTTAAAGAAAACGTATATTTAACATTTATTTGAAATTAATTTAATATTTATTTTACAATAATTATTTATTTACTATAATAATTTTAAAAAACATTTATTTAATATTAATATTTACTTAAAATATTATTTAACAATAACTATTTAATTATAAGAAATCATCATTTTTCTGTTATTGTTTTGCTCTATAAATTATGTGGCGGTACAGGGGCCTACGGTTATGACATGTAGACAATATATAACACTTACATTAAATTAGAGAACTCACCTGAGCTGTCAGATCGAGTGGAGGTAGAAGGCGAGAGGAAAGCGAAATATACGGCTGGAGTTGTGTTACGGTGGGAGGAGAGAGGAAAGGAGGCAGAAGAGGGATAGAGAGGAGGCAAGAGAGTGAGGGAGATTGGAGGTAGGTCTAGCGCGGAGGGTTAAATTTATTTTTTAGGTAAGATAAGGAGATAAGAGAAGAGATTTAGGTTAGGTCGGCAGGGAGAAGCAAGAGATCAAAATAGGAGGAAGGTAACGGCACCTGTGGAGAGAAACAAGAGGCAGCCGGCCGGTAAGGTAGAAAAAGATAAAGCAGTATAGTTTAGTACATTCGAGGTGGCGGATGGAGACAGGGAGGGATAACAAGGCAGAAGGAATCAAGCAAGGTGACAGGGACAGAGAGGAGAGGAGAGAGAGCGAAAGCGGAAAACAAGAGGGAGGCCAACAAAGGCGGAAGAACTGGTCAGGTCGAGAGGGAGAACGGACAGTGAAAGTTCAATAAGAGAGTACATACAAAAGAGGAAAAGAGAGACGGAAGAGGAAGAAAAGGCAAAATTAGAGAAAGAGATTCTAGAAAAATTTAACGAGACGAGAAAGGTCAATAGATCGCCACCGGCAAAAGTTAAAAAGGAAGAGGTAAAGATAGGGAGCATGGAGACTGAGGATTTGCTGAAGGAAATTTTAAAGAGGATGGAGGAGCAAGGAAAAAAGAGTGAGAAGGATAAGGAGGAAATTAAAAGAGAAATGAAAAAAGATATGGAGGAAATTGAAAGAGAAATTAAAAAAGATAAGGAGGAGATTAAGAGTGAAATACAAGAGCTGAAGGAAGAATTTAAGAGGAGAGAGGAAATCTGGGAACAGCAGAGGAAATCTTTGGAAGACAGGATAAAAAAACTGGAGGACAAAGTCGGAAAAGTTAATATGAGAGGACCGGAAGAGCAGGATGGAAGCGAAGTAATAGATAAAATAAAAGAAATAGAAAGAAATATGGAAATGGCGGAGAGGAGAAGGAAAAATAATATAGCCATTAAAGAGGCGGGTATAAGAAATGAGAAGGAAAGAAAAGAGAGTTATAAGAAGATGATAGATGAAGTAAATGAGCTAAAAATGGGCATAGAAGAAATACAGGAAATAGGAAGCAGGGAAAATAAAATGACATTACTGAAATGCAAGAGCTGGGAAGATAAAAGAAGGGTGATGGCAAAGAAAAGAGAAATAGGAAGGAAATACGAGATTTTTCTGGATGACGACCTCACCAGAGCGGAGAGGTTAGTGCAAAAGGAAGTAAGGAAGGTAGCTAAAGAGGAAAGAGAGGCAGGGAAAAAAGTTACAATCGGGTATCAGAGATTGTGGGTGGATAACAGAGAGGTAAGTTGGAATGAGAGCAAAGGAAGATTGGAAGAGAGGAGTTACTTTCGGAAATAGAGACAAGGCGGAACATGAAAGTGAGGAAAACAATGAGGGTAGAAAGGCAGACAGAGGCGACACGGAAGTCAGAGGGGAGGAGGAGAGAGGAAGTAGGAAGAAGGGGAGGATGGTTTTCTGGAATGCAGCAGGGCTAGAAAATAAGGATAAGGAGTTTTGGGAAGGGCTGAGGAAAAAGGATGTGATAGTTCTGATGGAGACGTGGATAGGAGAGAACGGGTGGGAGAGAATTAGGGGAAGATTGCCAAAAGGGTACGAATGGGGAGTGCAATGGGCGAAGAGGAAGAATAAAAAAGGGAGGGCGATAGGAGGGATGATAATGGGATTGACAAAAGAGATAAAAGAAAAAGGAACGGGAATAGAGACAGAGAGGGAGGGGTTGATAGCGGGAAAGGCTAGGATAGGTGGTGAGAGTTGGAATATTGTAGGGGTATATGCAAAGAAAGAGGAAATGGAGGAAACACTACAGGAGTTGGGACATATAATGGAGAGAAAAGAGCAAGAGAGATACACGATAATTGGGGGAGACTTCAATGCAAGGACGGGGCGGGAAAGTGGTAACATTGAGGAAGATGAGGGGGAAGGTCAGCTGGGAGGGGGAAGGAATTCGAAGGATAAAAAGACGGACAGAGAGAGGAGGATGCTGATAAATAGTATAGAAGAGAGAGGTTGGGAAATATTCAATGGGAATATAAGAGGAGACGAGGAGGGGGAATTTACCTTCACAGGAGGAAGAGGAAATACGGTGATTGACTACGTAATAGGAGAAGGAGAAGTAAGAGAGAAGATAGAGAGCATGACGGTGGGGGATAGGGTAGATTCGGAAGGAAAAAGGAGGAGTATAGAGGGGTGACGATAATGTCGTCGCTGTATAAAGTGTACACGGCCATCCTGGCGGAGAGACTGAGAGAGGAGATGGAAGGAAAGAGAATAATTCCGCAAAACCAGACAGGGTTTAGGAAAGGAATGGGAACTATAGATAATATATATGTGTTGAACTACTTGGTGAACAGAAGGCTAGAGAAGAAGGGGGGAAAATTGATAGCCTGTTTTGTGGATCTTAAGGCAGCCTTTGACTCGGTGGATAGAGGAATACTAATAAAAGTAATGAGAGAAGGGGAATAAAAGAGGGGCTGGTGAGAAGGACGGAGGAGATACTAAGGGAGACGAGAAGCAGGGTAAGGGTAGGAGACAAAATGGGGGAAGAATTCTGGACAGTGAGGGGAGTAAGGCAGGGATGCCCGCTGAGCCCGCTGCTGTTCAATGTGATGCTAGCGGATATGGAGGAGGAAATGGGCAGAGTTAAATGGGGAGGGGTATTGTTAGGAGGCAAGAGGGTGTATACGCTGGCATACGCAGATGACGTAGTGCTAATTGCGGAGGAGGATCATATGAGGAGCATGTTAAAAAGATTAGAAGGGTACCTAAGTAAAAAGAGACTGAAGCTGAACGTAGAGAAAACAAAAATAATGAGGTTTAAGAAAGGAGGAGGAAGGGATAGTAAGAGAAGATGGAGTTGGGAAGGGAAGGAATTAGGAGAGGTGAGGAAGTTTTGGTATTTAGGTTATGTGTTTCAAAGGAACGGAGGACAAGAAGCGCAGGTAAGGGAAAGGATCAAGAAGGCAGCGGCGGTGATGGGGAAGGTTTGGGGGATAGGGAAGAGAAGATTCGGGAAAGACTGGGGAAAAAGATTGTGGCTGTTTGATAGACTGGTGTGGACGGTGATGGGATACGGAGCTAAAATATGGGGATGGAGAGAGAGGGTAAGAATGAAAAGTCTGGAAGAAAGGTATATTAGATGGGTCTTAGGAGTGGACGGGAGAACGCCGTGGTACCTGGTGAGAAAAGAACTGCAGAGGGAGAAGTTAAGAGGGAGGGCGGGGTTGAGTGCATGGAGATTCGAGAAAAAGTTGGAGGAGGGTAAGGGAAGCGAGCTGGCGAGGGCATGCTGGGAAGAAGTGAAAGGAAGGGAGAAGGAAGGGAAAGCAGGCTCGAACTGGGAAAGAGAGAGGGGAAGCTTCTTTGAGGACAGAGGAGTGGAGTTAAAAGAACTAGAAAGGCTGAGAGAAGAGGGTGACGAATGGTTTTATAAGGTTGCCGAAGGAGATAAGGAGACACAAAGGAAGGAAAGAAGGGAGAAAATCGAGAAATCGGAATATAACAAATGGTACAATGTAATAAAAGGAGAGGGTATTCCGAGATATCTAAAGAAAGGTTGGGGAGAGAGTAGATGGAGGAGGATAGCGAGGTTTAGATTAGGGAATGAGATGAGAGAGAGTAGGTACTGAGAGTAGATTAGGGAATGAGATGAGAGAGAGTAGGTACTGGGAGGGGGAAGAGAAGAAGAAATGCAGGCTGTGCGAATATAGGGAGGAAACGTGGGAGCATGTATGGGAAGAATGCAGAAAATGGAAATCAGGAAATGGGAGCTGGCAGGAAGCGGTGGGTTGGGTGCTGGATGAGGAGGGGGGAGGAGAGGAGTGGATGATGGAAATAGAGGAGGAAAGACTAAAAAGGGAAAGAGAACCAGAGGAGCAGGAAGAAGAAGGAAGGTTAGAGAGAAAAGGAGATAGGGGAGGCGGGTGATGGACGGGGAGGGAAGGGGAAGGAGAGAGCGGAGAGGAAAATAAGAGAATATGCATGTTTCAGATTTACTAGGATGGAGAGCGTCGGGAGGATTATAGCAGAGGAAGTGGAGAGGATGGTGAAGGAAAAGGTAAAGAAGATGCTGAAGGAAAGGAAGGAGGAGGATAAAAGGAAGGAGGAAAGGCTAGAGAAACTGGAGGAGGAAGTAGGGAGGTTGAAGAGGAAGATTGAAAGAATGGAGCAAAGCGGAGGAAAAAGGAAGAGGGAGGATAGCGAGAAGAGAGGAGCAGGGAAGAGGAAATGGTGGGAGGGGGAGGGCAAGAGAGATGAGGAGGAAATGAGAAAGAGGAATGTTATAATAAGGATCGAGAAAGAGAGATGGAAAGGGAAGGGGTCAAATTGGGTAAAGGTAAAGGAGCTCCTAACGGAGGGCTTGAAGGTGAAGGCGGAGGTCAAGAAGGTTAGAGTTGTGGGGCAGAGGGGGGACTGGCTGACAATATTGGTAAAGCTGGGGAATGAGGAGGAGAAATGGAGGGTGCTGGAGGCAAGGAGGAAGGCGGGGAATAGGGTGAGTATCAAAATAGATGAGGATAAGTCGGTGGAGAGAAGGGATAGAGAGAGAGAGGAGAAAGAAAGGAGACTAGAAAGGAGAATAGAGGAGAGCAGGAGTACAGGGAGGTCAGAGGAGGAGAAGATCGCGAGAGGAATGGAAGAGAAACTTCTCATGGACTCGGACAAGGACAAGAAGAACAAAAAAGTAAGGTAGGACAAAGAGCGAGAAGCCGAGACAGGAAGGAGGAAGGTAGAGGGATGCAGTCGTGGAGGAAGAAAAGGGTCGAGGAGGGATAGGGGGGGGAGAGAAAATTGTGGGGTCGCATATGGCCAGGAAACGAAGGGGAAAGATATGGTGTAAAAGGTATGGGTACGTTCCTTGCAAAAACGCCTTGTAAACCCTACGGGGAAATGCAATAAACAAATACAACACTTACATTAAATTAAGAAGTAGTCTACCACGTAAGGCAGTTGGCTCACGATCCAGAGGTCCCGAGTTCGAATCCCACTAAGGTAAGTGTGTTTTTTAAGACATTTAATCAGTTACAAATACTTATTTTCAGATGGAATCATCATAGGCTGCATCTTAAGAAACAAATTTAGTTAAAAAATAGTAATAAAATTTCAAAATAAATATAATTTTTTTTTATTTTGGATGAATGTCGGAAATAGGTATGTGTCTGCCGTAGCTAAATAAGTGTCTGCCGTAGCTAAATTTTTGTGACCCTTACCTAACTTACGACTAAAATTTAGCTACCGCACACAAATTCTTGCTGCCGTAGCTAATCTTTTCTTTCCGTGTAGTTCTGTGTAATAAATTATACTCCCAGTAATCCAGTACTGCCCAGTATTTCTGAAGTACTGGCCAAAATAATACTGCCAGTATTTACAGTAATTTATTACTGAGTACTTCAGTAATACTTTTCTATGAGGGATGTCAATAAGACGTCGGAAAGACGTCGAAATCTTAGATCGATTAGACATCTAAATATGGACCGTTTTTAGGTCTATATAGATCTTAATTTAGATTAGATGTATAGTCAAAATACGGAAAAAAAGGGGGGTACCTAGAAAAAATTGCAACACAAGGTTTTATTACGTTATTGTGTTCAGAAAAATATACTGAACATATCCAAATTTCGCTATTTTCTGCTATCCCTAAGTATGTTTCTTATTAACAATTTATAAACAAATTCGTTTTTCTCCACAAATACGATAAATTTCTAAATTTTTGTAGAGATCAAAGTTGTAGAACAGACAAATATCCACAAAAAATGTTCTATAAGTTTTTTTCGTACAAGCAATACTTTTCACGTAATAAATTTTGCAAGATATACGCTGCGCGGTAAATTTACGGAGCGCGCTGACGCCGCTGACAGACGTAAAATAAATTGAAGCGTCGCACGGTTTGAAACTAAGCCGTTTCGGACATATGGTCATATGAAGTTTTCGTCTTAAATTTATGTGAGGAATATCACCCCTTATAATCATTTAGAGTACTTCTACCACCCTGTACACAGAATATACCAGACCTCGCGTAGCACCCGTTAATGGTAGATTGCTGAGATCATTCGAAGACAAAAATCCTAATGCCAAAATATCAAGGCTGCTACAGTGTTTAAACAGAAAAAGTTCAAAGTTTACTAGTGTGCTTGTCAAAATTTTACGCACTCAGAGACGTTGCATGTCAAAACAGCTCTTCCACACTTTATTCAACTTGATAGAAATATTTAAAATTATTATTTACTTTATTTCTTTGTACACTGTTCACAAGACCGACGAATATCGGGATGACAATTTGGCAGCCTCGACATTTTGGCATTAAGATTTTTGTCTCCAAATGATCTCAGGAATCTACCATTAACGGGTGATACGCGAGGTCTGGTACACCCTATATAATATAGACAGTATTTGGAGCTATTCACGCGACATTCGCAGCCAATTTTCTCGAAAACTATTATAGTTATCAAAAATTTGAATAATACCTCTTTTGTATACAATTTAATAAGCTTTTATTTTGATAACTATTTTTTCAATAAAGTCAATATTTTACGATATATGCAAAAAAACCGAAAAAGTGCACCTGTTTTTCAAGATGGCGGCAAACGCTCACCTTCAATATATCAAGACTTTTTAGACGTTTATTAGTAAGCCTAAAAAAACATCTCTACCAAGTTTTAAAACTATCGGAATTATTTCGTCCGCAACCGCCTAAATCGGACCTATTTTGACTGGGCTAAAGGTTACCCCTGTGAAGTTAGCCCTCCATTATTAAAAAAATTAATTTTTTTGAAGTTTTGTAAACATTTCTGATAGTTCCAGAGTTCTTGATAGTTTTAAGAAATAGTTCTGGTCATTAAAGGCATGAAAATGCGATTCAAGGTATGGGGGGCTAACTTCACGCAGCCCCCCATTTTCGAAAAACACCATTTTTTATTAGAGTTCTGGGTAGATTTCATAATGTTCTAGAATTCCTGATAAATTTCAGAAATAGTTCCGCTCAAAAAAGTAAAAAAAAAACCTAAGTTAAAATTTTCGCTATCATCATTTAAATATCTGGTATCTTGCAAACCGTTGGTCCGATCGCTTTGTGTCATAAGACTTTTCGTCGAGAACTCGTCGAGGACTACCCAGAACTCTCGTCAGAACTACTTGGAACTCTTGAAAAAATTTTTGATTATTGTTAAAAAATTTGGTATATTGCAAACCGTTGGTTCAATCGCTTTGTGTCATAAGACTTTTTGTCAGAACTCATCGAGAACTACCCTGAACTCTCGTCAGAACTACTTAAAACTCTGAAAAAATTTTTGACCTCGGGACTTGAAAATTTTCGCTACCGTCGTTTAAATATCTGGTATCTTGCAAACCGTTGGTCCGATCGCGTTGCGTTATAAGACTTTGTCAGAACTCGTCGAGAACTACCCAGAACTCTAATCAGAACTACTTGAAACTCTAAAAAATATTTTGATCTTACCATCTCGCACCAAGTGCCGAGGTCGAAAATTTTTTCAAAGATCCGAGTAGTTCTGATTAGAGTTCTGGGTAGTACTTGACAAGTTCTGACAAAAAGTCTTATGACGCAAAGCGATCGGACCGACGGTTTTCAAAATACCAGATATTTAAACAATGATAGCGAAAATTTTCTGTCCCGAGGTCAAAAATTTTTTCAAAGTTCCGAGTAGTTCTGACGAGAGTTCTGGGCAGTTCTCGACGAGTTCTGACAAAAAGTCTTATGACGCAAAGCGATCGGACCGGTTTGTAAGATACCAGATATTTAAATTTTAAACAATGATAGCAAAAATTTCAACCTCAATTTTCTTTACTTCTTTGAGCAGAACTATTTCTGAAATGTATCAGAAACTAAAACTATATAAAATCTACCCAGAACTAATAAAAAATGGTGTTTTTCAAAAATGGGTAGCTGCGTGAAGTTAGCCCTCCATACTTTGAAACACATTTTCATGCCTTTATATATAATGGCCATCACTATTTCTTAAAACTATCAGGAACTCTGGAACTATCAAAAATCTTTTCAGAAATCTTTACACACACACACACACACACGCACACGCACACGCACACGCACACGCACACGCACACGCACACGCCACGCACACGCACACGCGCACACACACACACACACACACACACACACAGAACTCTTAAAAGAAATTAATTTTTTAAATAATGGGGGGCTAACTTCACAGGGGTACTATTTTGTAGTTATTGCAACTAAATTGATGGTTAAGAGAACTAATAGTGTGCACAAACTTCATGGAAATAATAACATGGATTATATAATTTTAATTCAACGAATACATATTTATGTACAAATTCTAAAATAACTATGTAAATCATGTATTAACTGAAGAAATATAGTTTTTGGAATTTTAACAATGTAGTTTACTGAATTATAATTTACTTAAAATATATTATTTAGTTGTATTAATCATATTATTCAATTAATTTAATAAATCCGACAATATTTCTGTATTTCAATTCACTATAATATTTTGATTTCTATAACTAAAAAAAAATAGTTGAAATGCTATTTGTCCACATTTTATAGTTGTAACGACCGTTTTTTTCTTTGAGTGTAACAGTTAGCAATTCTTTCTGCGCGTGAGGGAAAGTCAACAACCAACTCTTTAACAATAAGTGCAATTGTATGAAGTACCCGAAGAAATCATGACGCGCATTCTCTTCATCTAATAAAGTTTTCTTTAGCCAAGCTAAATCTTTCAATTCCTGTCAATCCTCGTATAGATCCAATACTATACTTATTAAAGAACTTCCAAAGCTGGACCCCTCACCAGCGCAAAATAAGTTCAGACCTAGTAAAAGCGCTATTTAAACAAAAATACTAAAATTTGTTGCTAATTTGTTGCTCTAAGATAACATAAAAACATGTTCAAAAAACATTTTTAAAAAAATACCACTTAGGACTGCACCGGCGAGTTATGATGTCAGCTGCACTTAAATAATATGTTACTTATATGATTTTGGTACTAAAATAATCTACGGGCAATGTACTATCAAAATAAAGCAAAATCCGATTTTGTTGTTAACTCTAACACTTGCAAAATAAATAGTCCACCCCGGCTGCGCGCTCGCGCCGCGCATTAAGTTCCCGAAAAGATACTTAACGCCCGTCGAGAACGCGCGAAATAAACTATTTATTTTGCAAGTGTTAGAGTTAGCAACAAAATCGGATTTCGGTATATTTCAATAGTACATTGCGCTAGGTCCGAACTTTTATTTTGCGCTGGTGGGGGGGGGGGGGGGTCCAGCTCAATAGAGGTATTTACTATATATATATAAAAGGTGACTCACCGGCAATCGGCACCGATGCACAACAGCGGAGTCGTAACCAGTCGTAACTGCATCGTCCCGCTACGTGATCTGTAAAATACAAATGTACAAATCAAATTATATGTATAACAGCGTCCAAGATAATCGATATTAACATATACACGCAATAATTATTTCTGGAAATAATAATTGCACGCGTCAAAATCTTTATTCTTTCAAGTGAATATTCATTAAAATTCCGGTAATACACGGAGCGGATCACATAGCTTATCTGCCAGCTCGAGTTCCGGCGCACGAATGTCGAATGCCGCGAATTACGGGACAACCTTCTAGACAACGGCGCGCGGCGCGCGGCGCGCGGGCCGCGTGACGTAGTGTACGCGAGCGGCGTGGCGGGGATACTCCAAAATCAAAACAAACACTCAGGCCGAGGCCAAGTGTTTACCGGCTTATTCTTTTAACAGAATTTAACAAATAGTTCAAGGAAAACTTACATTATTAATTTTAGATCAGTTAAGATATCGGCGAAATAAAATATAAAACGAGAAGTAGGACATAAATTATTAAACTTTAAAGATTCAAGGTATCCAATTCACTTGGTAGATAATTCTACCGATTAGACAAAATGCTATAAAAATGTATTATTACGAATAAAACTGTTCTACGATGGTACGTAAGCATGATTGAATATATATTAGTTTTGCTGATATATAACTCATAAATAATTCTATAATATACGTTTCTTTTTATACAATTTATTCTGCATATAATTGCATAAAAAAAAAGTATATTATAGAATTATTTATGAGTTATATATCATCAAAAAACTAATATATATTCCATCGCGCTTACGTACCATTGTAGAATAGTTTTATTGCGTATAAATAATACATTTTTATAAAATTCTATCTAATCGGTAGAATTATCTACCAAGTGACTTGGCTAGTATTATTAATTATTATAAAAATTAATCTAAATACATATGTATACAGGGTGTACCTAAACTGGCGATAAATATTTTAATGACAAATACTTTGTAACATTTTAAGACAAAAATTCTAATACGAAAATGCCAAGGTTATAATAGTTTTCAAATGAGAAAAGTTTAAAGATAACGAATGACAAGGTTAGATTTTCGCGCGCTCAGGGATGGTAACATGGCCAATGATAAAGGTGCTTCCATGAATCGAATACCTTTGAGTACTGTGAAATTGTTGCAAAAAAATTCAAAAGTTTTATTAAGAAACTACATATTTTTGTTTGTCCGTAATGAATTATTTATTCAATAATTCAATATATTCATGATATGTGTCATTATGTCATATTTATTTGGCTAATTCATATGATGGTAATAAATCTCCGCGATAAAAATTGATCAAATCGATGAAATCATTTTTTGTTCCAACTTTTGATTAAATTGGTTATAAAATTGCTAAAACCAATTATTTATTCAATTCTGATATAAGTCTAGCCACTCTCTACTCGTTCTTAAAAATTATGATAAAATCTTAAATATTTAGAAAAGAAAGATGTTAACATAATGAAATAAAATAGAAAGAATTAACGTAAAATAAATCAAAACGGGCGTACTTCATCAAAACCCACGAAATAATTTTTAAATAAATTTTTTCAAAATATTATTTTACGACGTACATTACTATAAGCTTTCTTTTTAATATTAAAATCGATTTATTTACATCAATGGGAAAAAAATTTTAAATTAAATTAAAATTACAAAATGTATAAATTAATAAAAACTAAAATACAAAACGTATGAACTAATAAAATAGAAAATACAAAACGTGTGAATTAATAAAATTAACTTAATATGTACATTGTACATGCAGTCAATCATTTTGCGGTCCAAACGCTCACCGCTCAAATCCAACAAAATATCTATCAAGAAAAACGTTAGCATTAGTCGTAAATCGTTCATAATTTTCTCGCTCAAAACCAGTAGGAAATTAATAGTATGAAAATGACACCTCTATTTATAAAAGGTGTTTAAAGTGTCCACCGTCACATTCGATACACAATCGTGCACGTCGTAACAAACTCGTTGTTGAATTTAAAATCATTTGTGGCGTAATAGTTGCAAATGCTTCGATTAATTCACACGTTTCGTATTTTCAATTTTATTAGTTTATACGTTTTGTATTTTAGTTTTTATTAATTCGTACATTTTGTAATTTTAATTTAATTTAAAATTTTTCTTCCCATGTAAATAAATCGATTTTAACATTAAAAAGAAAGCTTATAGTAATGTACGTCGTAAAATAATATTTTAAAAAAATTTATTTAAAAATTATTTCGTGGGTTTTGATGAAGTACGCCCGTTTTGATTTATTTTACGTTAATTCTTTCTATTTTATTTCATTGTGTTAACTTCTTTTGTTCAGTATTCCCGCGTATACGTCCGGGAATTCCACAGGTAACGCGGGTGAGGCAATGTAGGCCTCAGGTTGCTAATAATGAGTCGGACGGGCGTCTTGGAAGGTAGATAGGGCTGTTTTAAATTGCTTTAACTTTACTGTGTTTGACTCTCGTTTATTATAATATAATTATTTCGGACTCGCGTGCGATGTCTCGTATGTGCTTTCGAGGAGCCGGTTAGATTGAGAGTGCTAGACGCTCATCGGTGTGATGAAGTCACGACCGATGATCGCCAGAAACGACACCGGGGATTCCGGGAACTGGCGGAATCCCCCGATCGTCTTCGATATTTGTCTTGTCTTGAGGCAAACATTACTAAGCTCGTTAGGATCATGAGAAAAAACATAAACATTGCCTTGGCTCGAAATAATTCGTTAGGATCGCGATGAAATACGAAACACCGCCCGCCTTGGAAGACCTTGTCTTACAATGTTAATTTACAAGTGAAATTTGAGTCTTGGTATACATAATATAAATAATAAATACAATGGATATAAATAGGCATGTGAATACAAATGAATATAATGTCAAATTTAGTTAGTTTCGAATGTCTACGAATAAATATTATAATAAATATGATACATTTAATTAAATTTAGTCAATCATATGTCTGTCAATAGAATTGTCATTTTTGCTATTTAGCTTAGTCAAAATAGATAAAATTTCTCAATCTTTATTTCGTGAACATAGAATTAGTTTCTTAGCGGTAAAATTGCGAGTCGTGATAGGGGCCGGACAATAGGTCCCTTGGTTGTGGCCACCGTCGCCGATCGAGCAATGCCGTCCGATCCGGGGTGAGTCTCGCTTACGCGGCCAAGGATCCACTGCAAAGGTGGGAGGCCGGGTTGTTTAACTAGCACCATCTGGCCGACCTTCAACTGCTCGCCCTTGTTGGTGCTCCACTTGTGCCGCTGCTGTAACTGATTTAAATATTCGCGGCTCCAGCGCTTCCAGAAGTGCTGGCGGCACTGTTCGACTCTTTGCCAGCGCACCAATCTATTCTCGTTAATGTCGGTCAAATCTCGGCAAGGAAAACCGTTCAATGCGTCGCCAATCAAAAAATGTCCCGGGGTAATACATGACAAATCATTCGGATCAGAGCTCAACGGTGTTAACGGACGCGAATTTAGTATGGCCTCTATCTCGCATAAAGTCGTTTGCAGTTCCTCGAAAGTGAGATGCGAGTCGCCCGCAACTCGCTGCAGATGATATTTCGCGGACTTTACCGCCGACTCCCAGAGTCCGCCGAAATGCGGAGCTCCGGGCGGAATAAACTGCCACGTTATCTTTGACTCGCAGCAAAATTGTTTTATTTTATCTTGATTTTCAGCTGCCTTGTAGAATTCATAAAATTCCGACAACTGGCGTGAGGCGCCCTTAAAATTAGTGCCGTTGTCGGAATGTATGAAAGCCGGGCTTCCTCGGCGCGAAATAAAACGCTTAAGGGCGGCTAGAAATGCTTCGGTCGTTAAATCGCTGACTACTTCTAAGTGTATGGCCTTGGTGGCGAGGCACACAAATACACATACATATGCTTTATTATTACGAGCATTTCGCCGCTTGCCCTCGCGCACGATAAGCGGACCGGCGTAATCAATTCCGCAGCTAGAGAATGGTCGAGATGGTATTACTCGAGGCGTGGGTAATGCTCCCATTTTTGCCTCGGATGTTATTGGTTTGCATCTGAAACAGACGATGCATCTTCGAATAATCTTTCGCGTAGCTGAGCGCGCCGAAAGTGGCCAGAAATTCTGTCGCACTGCAGCCATAGTGCCCTGCAATCCCCGCATGCAGATTGCGCTCGTGCTCTCTTTGTATTATGAGATGTGTGAGCTGATGATTTTTCGGGAGCAGAATAGGGTGGCGGGCATTGTACGGTAATGCGGAATTCCTTAGCCTTCCCCCAACGCGAAATTAAACCCTGCTCGTCTAAAAAGGTGCTAAAGAGATTACAGAACTAGAGGATATGCGTGCCCCCCCCCTTCCAGCTGCTTCAATTTCGTGGGGAAATGCCTCCCTCTGAACAAGCTTGCATAGAATATCTAGCGCGGCAGAGACTTCATCGTGCGAAACATGAATGCTTATTTCTCTATGCGGGTGAAGCTGCGGTTTTGAGAAAATCGCAGGCAATAGGCGACCACTCTACACAATTTATTCAAGTTGGAACATTTATGGACCCAACTCCGCGAACGGACTCGTCGTTGTCGCGCGAATGACGGTGGCGACGGTCCTTCGCATCTCGGGCATTTCGGAGTCTGAAACGGCATACGTTGCTTTTCGGCCACGAGTCCTCGCAGTTTCTCAGAAACGCGGGGACCATGCCACCACAACGCAGAATTCCCGATATCCTGCGGGTGTGAACGCCTCGAGACAGCCAAATCGGCGGGATTATCGGCGGATGACACATGGCGCCAATCCGAAACGGACGTAAGTCGCTGTATTTCGCCGGCGCGATTTGCAACAAAAACCGACCACTTCCTAGAGCACGATGAAATCCATTGCAACGCTATCGTGGAATCCGACCACAGAAATAACTGCCCTTTATTCATTTCTATAGCTGATCGTACCTTATCCCATAATTGTGCTAATAACAGAGCAGAACAAAGTTCGAGTCGGGGGGATGGAAATTGTTTTTTAGAGGAGCGACTCTAGTTTTCGAGCACAACAGGTCGATGCGAAATTTATCCTCCCGACTTGCCTTCGAATATATAAACACGCGCCGTATGCCCGTTGGCTCGCGTCACAGAATCCATGTATTTGGAAGCGCGAGTGCTCGCCGTCTTTAATGAATCGCGGAATACTCAGCTTATTTAATTCGATTAATTGATTCTTAAACGTAGACCACCTTGTATGTAAATCTAACGGGATGGATTCATCCCATTGCAATTTTAACTGCCAAATCTCCTGCAGCAATATTTTTGGCAAAACAATGACCGGACCGATAAGGCCCAACGGATCGAATAGCCTCGCAATTTCCGATAATATCGTGCGCTTCGTTATTCTACCTTTTTGTGACTGCGTCCCGTTTTCGATCGCAAACTGAAAAGTGTCCGAAGACGGATTCCAATTAATTCCAAGGATACGCGACGTCGATTCCTTGTCAATTCGAACTTCAGAGCCATGTTTATTTTGATTATCGCTTAGAAGCTCCTTGTTATTCGCAGACCATTTATTGAGTTGAAATCCGCCGCGGTTCAAAATTTCAACGATTTCGTTCTTTATTTTTAACGCCCCTTCGATCGTATCAGCGCCCGATAACACGTCATCGACATAGAAATCGCGAGTCAAGTGCATCGCTCCTACGGGAAATTCCCTGGCGTACTCCGCCGCCAAAAACTCGAGAGTCTCAGTGGCTAGATACGCGGCAGCCGCGGTTCCGTATGTCACCGTTATCAATTCGAATACTTGCAAGATCATCGCGGCATTGTCTCGCCAAAAAATGCGCTGTAATTGCGTTTGTTTAGGATTGACTAATATTTGGCGATACATCTTGGTAATGTCTGCTGAAAAAGACATACCTGAAAGTCCGAAATCTCAGAGTGATCGGAAATAAGCCTGGTTGTACCGTCGGACCAACCATAAGTACGTCATTTAACGATACTCCGGTTGAACTCGCGCACGAAGCATCGAAAACTACTCTTAACTTGGTAGTCTCGTTTGAAGGTTTTAACACGCAATGATGCGGCAAGTAACACGTCGGTAAATTATCGTTAATGGCGCCTTCGTCCTTATTCATTTCATATGCCCCAACGCCAAGTATTCGTGCATAAATTCCTTATATTTAGATTTTAAATCCGGATCACGATCCAGTCGCCTTTCCAGAGCGTAAAATCGACGTAAAGCTATATCGCGAGTGTCGCCGAGTTCCCTAATTTATTTTCCTTTATCGGAAGCGTTACTATCACTCGGCCACGCGCGTCTCGTGTCGTATTATCGCGAAAATGCTGTTCGCAGAATCGCTCCATACTCGAGTATGAATCGCGAGGTCGACAACTCTCTTCTATCTGCCAGAATTTTGCTACCTGATTTTGCAATTCTGTATCGGACACCGAAGCAATAAATGTTTCCAATTCGCGGCCGCGCGCTAACTGCGCTTTGCCGCCGAAGCCGGCCGGCGAGAATCCAGCCAAAGTGCGTTTTTTGGAGCGTGGGATGGGCTGAAGAAGATTTTAGTGCCCTACGCAAATTAACTGCCAAACAGTTCAACTCCTATTAAGATTCGATATCAGAGCATCGGTGGAAATCTGAATCGGCTAGCTTAATATTTGGCGGTATTTGTATTTTTGTTCTGTCGATTGGGGCTGTGGGAAGACGCCAGTTATGCGATCGGTTAAGATACATTCTATTTTTGCGGAAAATTCGTTCAATCGCGAATGCAAATTCACCCCCGCGACCTCGTTCGCGGGTACTAGTTATGCCATTAATTCCCGTTATTCTGATGTTGCTCGGATTTGATTTTTAATTGCAACAGTTTAGCAAAAGATCGCGTTATAAAATTAGCTTGCGAACCGCTATCTAATAGAACCCGGCACGGTTGCTTTGTTCCGTCGGCATCGATTATGTATACAACCGCCGTCGAAAGCAATATACCAGCGTTATAAGAAACTGACGAATGAGTCATAACATTCGTTTCTCCAGACGCGGCTCGAGCCGTCGCGTTCTCTGTTTTTGTTTTCTCCGAAAATTCGCTCGATTTCGAGGGAAAGTGAAGCAGGGAATTGTGCTTATTTCCACATTTCTTACACGGGCCCGATTTACAATTCGCAGAAGAATGATTATTTCCACGCAGGCAATTTGTACATAATTTACGTTTTCGAATCTCAGCGAGCCGCTGCGGAACGGATAACTAATAAAATCGCGACAGTAATAAATAAGATGTTCCCCATGACAATAGCCACATGAATGGGCGGTGGTGGTAACGTGTGCCGTTAGTCGTTTTCCGCTAAATTGATTCACTGAATTGCTCTTGCTTATCGACTTCCAATAAGTGGCACCGCTCTTCCAAAAAATCCGCGAATTGCTTAAATGTGGGCAACTCTGTCCCACTCAACGACGCGTGCCATTCCCTGGCAGTAATTGAATCGAATTTTGACGAAATCAAATATATCAATAATTCGTCCCAATGCTCGGTGGGACATCGCAAGGCATTTAGTGCTTGTACATGTTTCGTAACACTGTCCGCCACCCGACGCAGCTCAACGACGTTTTCTTTCGCGATACTCGGCAATTCAAATAAGGCACGCAAGTGCGTGTGCACTATAGCACGTTTATTGTCATATCGCTGCCTCAGCAGATTCCAGGCCACTTGATAATTTTGATCGGATAATTCTAACGATTGAATCACGTTAGCCGCCTCGCCTGTTACAGATGCTCTTAGATATTGGAATTTTTGCAGACTACTCAATGTCTGATTACTATTTATAATTGAATTGAACATCTCGTAAAACGGAAACCATTCTTCGTACCTCCCGTTAAATTTAGGTAAGTCTAACTTAGGTAGTCGCACGTTACATGCGGAATTGACCACTTCGACCGGCGACGCAGCCGCGGCTGATGTCGTAGCCTGACTAGCGGAATACGCGCGTTCATACTTCAAAATCATGCAGCAAATTTTCGCGGTTAACTCGTAAAACGCTTCCTCAAACGAAATGCGATCATTTTCCTCTTCCGCGGAGAGAGACTCTAACTCGGATTGCAATTCATTGTACTCCGACCAATAACCGGATAATTTTTCTTTTCTGGCCTCCAAATTCGCGACCGTCTCAGACGTTAAATTTGCTATTGACTCTGCGTAGCTTTTTATACGCGTACACGACGCCTTTAACAACGCGCGCTTTTTCCTGAGCGTTGAGATCCGAACCGTACTCTGGGGCGTGCTCATATCCGCGCTCTGAGTTGTATTCAGGGACATATTCTATGCTCACTACCAATAAACCTTTAATTGGCGACGCAAAAGAACGTGAATTCCTACCTTGACCGTTGCTCGACCGCTCGACGTCTGCCTCCGCCGCTCACGGTTGCCGGTCCGTCTCCTCCTCTCTCGTTACGGGATCGCCGATTGATCGCCGACGTGAAGACTCCACTCCTCGGCGACTCAGCAGTCCTCGGTCTCCGTCTCCGGGATCGCCGATTGATCGATGGTGCGGGTGTCCACTCTTTGCCGACTCGGCAGTCCCTCTCCTCGATTCTGGTGTCGCCGATTGATCGCCAACGTGTATTTCCACTCCTTGACGACTCAGCAACTCTCGTCTTTGCTTCTGGGACCGTCGATTGATCGCCGACGTGGATCTCCACTCCCTGTCGACTCGACGGTCCTCGTTTGCCTTAGCGCCCAGTCTCCACCTCAAATCCAGAGAGCCCGCGACCTTGGAAATGTTGGACCCAACGCATTCCTCGCAGTCAGATGCAACTCCGTTGCTCCAAATCTCCGCAGAGGTTTCTCGCCAGATCCGGCTCGAAGGACCAAAATTGTTCAGTATTCCCGCGTATACGTCCGGGAATTCCACAGGTAACGCGGGTGAGGCAATGTAGGCCTCAGGTTGCTAATAATGAGTCGGACGGGCGTCTTGGAAGGTAGATAGGGCTGTTTTAAATTGCTTTAACTTTACTGTGTTTGACTCTCGTTTATTATAATATAATTATTTCGGACTCGCGTGCGATGTCTCGTATGTGCTTTCGAGGAGCCGGTTAGATTGAGAGTGCTAGACGCTCATCGGTGTGATGAAGTCACGACCGATGATCGCCAGAAACGACACCGGGGATTCCGGGAACTGGCGGAATCCCCCGATCGTCTTCGATATTTGTCTTGTCTTGAGGCAAACATTACTAAGCTCGTTAGGATCATGAGAAAAAACATAAACATTGCCTTGGCTCGAAATAATTCGTTAGGATCGCGATGAAATACGAAACATCTTTCTTTTTTAAATATTTAAGATTTTATCATAATTTTTAAGAACGAGTAGAGAGTGGCTAGACTTATATCAGAATTGAATAAATAATTGGTATTAGCAATTTTATAACAAATTCAATCAAAAGTTGGAACAAAAAATGATTTCATCGATTTGATCAATTTTTATCGCGGAGATTTATTACCATCATATGAATTAACCAAATAAATATGACATAATGACACATATCATGAATATATTGAATTATTGAATTATTGAATTATTGAATAAATAATTCATTACGGAAAAACAAAAATAGTTTCTTAATAAAACTTTAAATTTTTTTGCAACAATTTCACAATACTCAAAGGCATTTGATTCATGGAAGCACCTTTATCATTGGCCATGTTACCATCCCTGAGCGCGCGAAAATCTAACCTTGTCATTCGTTATCTCTAAACATTTCTCATTTGAAAACTATTATTGCCTCGGCATTTTCGTATTAGAATTCTTGTCTTAAAATGTTACAAAGTATTTGTCATTAAAATATTTATCACCAGTTTAGGTACACCCTGTATATAAAAAAAATTCCCGTCTACTTGAATACTCTGATACAGAGTGAGAGGAAATATTTTTATTGGAACGATTGAGGCCAACATGCAAGGGTTCTTCGACTTGGCCCACGCGGAATCGTATCATGGATCATGCTCTAGGATCCTTGAACATTTTCTCATCAAGAAGAACGAACTCGCGGAAGATCCGTCAAAAATTTCGTTGTGATACTAGCGCAAACGTTATTTTTTAATAAATGTATCCCTTTTTGTCACCGTTACAATTATAATCACATGTGAAATGTAACGGTACTTGGTAACAGTTAACAATTCGTTCTGCGCGTGAGGGAAAGTCAACAGCCAACTCTTTAACAATAAGTGGAATTGTATAAAGTACCCGAAGAAATCATGTCGCGCATTCTCTTCATCTAATAGTTTTCTTTAGCCAAGCTAAATGGTTCTTTCAATTCCTGTCAATCCTCGTATAGAAATAAATTTTTTTTTTTGTAGTGACAACTAATTGTCTCCGTTTTTCCCCAAAACTGCTGTTGTCATGCCATAGGGATGTAAGTAACATTAAACAAAATGTATTTTTCTTACATTCTTTTGCAATAATTAAAATATTTTTATTTATTGCAAAACATTTATAAGTTTCAGAAAAAAACCAAAACAAATTTTTAAAGCACAAGTTTTTGTTATAATAATTTGACAGTTATATATACCTAAATATGTATATATAATGTTGGTCATTTTTCTCAAAATGGAGTTTCTTAATTTACATCCCTCTGTACGAAAGCCTTCAATTAATCCTAAATTGGCAGGATTTATAATTTCAAGGTGGTGGTTCTGTCAAAAACCAATAGTTAAAAAATGAAATATACCCGTTTGTAACCACATGCTTTGTCAAGGATAAACATAATTCTTTTTTTTTAGATATCTACTTTTTTCCTTTTTTCCTTCTTTTTTTTTCTTTTAAAACTTTTTCCTATTTTTCATTTTTATTTATTCTAAAAAAAATAATTATACCTATGTTTGCTTTACTACTGTCCTTTTATCAATAAGATAGAACTACTACTGATAACAGTGATAACATTAATAGGAGAATACTTATCGAAAAGAATAAAGTCTTTTCTTATAACATTTGAAATCTCGTGACTCGACCTTCATATCTGTCGTCGCCGAACATGGATAAAGAAAGATGCCTCGGCAGACGAATCTGTTACATCAGACTCCATAACAAAATATATATGGGAGAAAAAAAATGTTACACGAGACAAACATTTTATACGGAAATCAGGATCGAATCAAAAAAGTGCCACGAATGACAAACCGTTGATATTAGGATCTCGTGCTTTAGAACTTTTGTTCAAGGATGAAAGTTATCCTCTAACTTAGTCTAATAATAAGAAAACATTATTCCTTTGCTAATATTTCTACCAATTTAAATAAATTCTACCATTTTAAATAAATTTTTCTATCGCATTTTTAATTTTTAAAATTATATTAATAATAAGAGCCAGTCACCCTACAGGGTGATATTCCAAGAAGTTCTTCAATTAAACAACGTACTTTGAAATTTACATCCAATTTTTGTGTCAAGAGGTTAATGGATCGAGAAACGCGTATTAGTGATGATTTTGATAATTATTTAATTACAGATGTGGAGCAGTTTTGAGAATCCGGATCAAATTCAATAAAACCCGGGATTAATTCTGACTCTGCAATAGGGCCATCTAATTTTTAACAAGAATGTTATCAAATCAATGAGAAACTCTCCATGAAAAATTGTTACTAAATTTCTTTGTAATTTTCATAATATAGGTACTCACGATTGTGTAATATCAAAAATATAAAAGCGGATATCAAACTTCGCGAGCGAGAAGATAACCGACTTGCTCGTCGGTTTAGCTCCAATAGCATGCAAAATTTTTTATTAAGAATTTATTAGCACTTCTCGTTATTTCAAAACAAAAGCTGCTAAAAATGTTTAAAGATAAATATGTAACAAACGCGTTAATTTAATATGTCTTATTACATGCATCTTTTCAGGCTTGTATCTCTATTTTATAAAAAATTACGTGTATCGGAATTGGTTCGTTTCATTTGTCGCCTATTTTTCTATTTAATTATTTGCTTACACCGAAGGCTTGTTCATTTTTTCGCGTGATCGATATTTTTTTAATCTCGCACAAAATATACATAGTTTTAGTATCTATGTATATGCAATAAGTTGACACTCTTTAATTGAGAGACAAGAGAAGTATAACAAGTTTATTAACAATCTCCTTAGTCGCGACATTCCTACCTACGTGAAAACATTTGTTTTTTAGAGATTAAACTGAGCGGTGTCTTGGACCCCTCTGTCGAGGGCATCGGGGTTAAAGTCAGGTCCGAGGGGGCGGACGTGGCAATCATTGGGGTGTATCGTCACCCTAATCAGCCTTGTCTTTATGAAACTTGTGTTTCTCCTGGCGGATTTATTCAAAATGTCGATCATCATGGAAGACCTCAATGCGCATCATCCGCTCTGGGATGCCTCCCAGTCTAACTCAGCAGGTAATACGATTACCAACCTCTTAGACAAACTTCCTTTTATGATGGTGAGTCCTATCGCTCCGACTTATATACCCCCTCCGGGGATGGCGTCCTCCACGCTCGATCTTACTAACGGATCGTGCAGTGTAGCCCCAATTATTGAAGTTATCGTCTTGCAGGACACTATGGGAAGTGACCATCTTCCGGTGTGCACTATCGTGAAGAGATCAATTAAGTCTCTTTCGATTTTCTCACATAAATGCAAATTTTCTAAGGAACAGTTCAAAAGTTTGCATCAACCCTCATCAACAAGGCTGAAGACATCGAAAGGGAGGTCTTGAGGAGAGAGAACGACGAACCCTTGCTCCAATACCAAGCCTCTTGTAGCGAAATTATGAACGTGGTCAACCAGTTCTCGCCCCCGGTCAAAGAAGCCGCCAAGGTGGGAAATAATGTTCCCCCTTACCCTTGGTGGAGCCCCGAGTGTACAGAGGCGGTGCGCAAACAAAGCGAGGCTTACATGCGGTATAGAAGTGATCAAACAAATCTTAATTACCAACTTTGGCACGACCAAAAGATCAAAACTAGGAAGATTCTACGCAAAGCTAAGAGAGAGAGATGGAAGAAATTCTGCACTTCTCTGGATCTCAAGATAGACGCGCATGCGTGCTAAATATGTTAAATTATAATTTATAATACATATAGATCTTCTTGAACGCATTTAACAAAAGTAAAAGATAATAACGCTGTAATAATAAATGATAATGTTTAGTAAATATGTTCAATAAAAGAAATTTGTTCCATTACACATTTTACAAGTTTACAAAATGTATACACATATATACGAGTTTTATAAAGAGTGAAATCGTTACAATCATACTTGCACAAATTGCAAAATTGTTATAAATTGTTATGTGTTTACATTAGTTTCAATAAAATTTGTACAAGTTTCAACAATTACTTCGACATATTCGCGAGTATTCAATAAGTATTGACATTGTTTTATTTAAGAAACAAATGTACAAATGTTAACAACTAGTAGCAAATAATTTTTCAATACTTGTAAAATTATTGTCAATTAGTTAATCAGTGATAACTTTGAAACTATAACAGATACAGGGTTGGACCATAGAACCGAAATTGCAGAGCTCATCGAGATGTACTTGACCCCCAAATCCCGTCGCGATATCTTTGCTAAAAACATCTTTTTTTTTTACTTTTTTGCTAATATCTCCGAAAATAACAAGAAACTTCATATAATAGTCACATAGATCGATCACAGCTATGTCTTACGTTGTGAGAAATTCGTGTTATTATACGTCACAGAATGTAAGGACGTCCAGGTTCAAACTCTGATATTGTTAGCAGAAAAAAAAAAAAATTCTTTACAGTGAGTTAATAAGGATGCTTATTAGTATCAAAATTTAAATCAATTATTAATTTAGGTATGAAGGAGGGGTTTAGGGTCCCAACAAGGAGCTATATTTTATAGACTGAAAAAATCGACACGCCGTATACTGACAAGGAGTTTGGAAGTTACACAAATTAATTTAAATTTACACAAAATTATTGTTAGACTACCCCAAGATCCAGTTTGGGCCGTAAATGGCGTTTTCTCTCTAATTATACATATATAAATTATTTTGCATAATATCATGTAGTTCAAGCCATTATTTCTAATATGTAACGCAGAGCAATGGGGGGAAGAAATGCTTCATTTAAAATAAAAATATCTATGTTTTAAGCTTTCAGCATTTTTAATCTCGTTCTGGGAAGTTCGTACCACAACAGGTACGACAACAATCTGTTAAGGCACATTATCAGGAGAAAGCCAAAGACACTGGATCTGCCAATTCTAACGCTTGTGTTATATGCTCAGCGAAGCATTACGTATCATCTTGTCCTCAGTACAATAATAAAACCGTTCAACAAAGGATAGCCTTCATTCCTAAATATAAGTTTTGCTACAGCCCGTGTAACACATGTGCGTGATCTGTCCTCTTTAATTGTTATATTTGTTATATACGAGTATGTATATGAAAATACACGTGTATACATTGGACGTATATAAAACACATCAATCCCGGTAAAAATATAAAATAACACATTATATTATTATTATTATATGTAATTTATACAATAATAATTGTTATTAAATAATGATATAATAAATTCGCATAGATAAATAAATATGTGAGATAAAATGATCGCGACAGAAATCGAATAAAACGATTATATAGGGGAGACCGGGGCACCATGAGCCACGGGGTGTCATGGGTCATTGACTGTTTAGGTTAATCCAGAATGTTTAGGTTGGTAAAACTGATATCATGTGACAGTTACTTTGTTGTCTATACTTCGTATCTAGATGGCAGTGATCAAAGTCCGTTGTCTCGAGAAGCACGCGACATAAATTGTTTTTGTGATGCGTGAGTAATTTTTTAAACATCTAGAAATGTTTTAATATTGCTTTTGTAGTAGAATATAGACGTAAATAAAAATCAGATGCAACTTTCTAGCATCTTTTGTCATTTTATTGCACTATAGATAATCACGCATCATTTATTTTTTCAATTACGTTTCACCGTTTTCTACATTAAGTGCACTTGGGGCACGATGGGCCACCCAATGCTGGGGCACCATGGGTCGCACACTAACTTATTTATGATAAAACGAGGCAGTACAAAATAGTTATTTTACATTCACAAAAAAAGAAAAAACAAGAAGAAAAGGGAAAGAAGACACGGAAAAGAAAACCAATAAAGAAATAAAAGGAAGTCCTAAGAGTTATTAGTTATTATTAATAAAGAGTTATTAATTAATTAGATAAAGAAAAGATTATGAAGTAATATTTGTCTTTTGTTTGTAAAATGTTATTTTTGATCAAAGAAAACATGTCAGAATTTAGTTTTTTTTTTTTTTTAAATAATATTTCAGTAGTGAGTCGATCTGTCATCTTGTTTGTTTTGCCCAATCCTGAACAGTGTGATAAGAAAATGTAAAATAAAATTTTTTTTCAAATTTTGTAACTTTTCATTACTTCTTGAATGAATAAACCTAATTTTTGTGTGTGACCCATAGTGCCCCAGTGACAGACCCATGGTGCCCCGGGTATGGGGCACCTTGGGTCATTTCTCAAAAAATATGTTTCAATTTTTTTCTTAAAAACTAATAAATATTTACCAAATACACCAACTAAATTTTAAAATATACATATTGCTTTAACTTTTAAAAAAAAATGAGACAAAAAGTCTTATATTTAAAAGTACTTTTTAGAGTTTGAATTTTTGTGGCCCATGGTGCCCCGGTCTCCCCTACATGTTAGACATATGTATATTGTACAATATTTGTATGGAAACTGTGAAATAATTGTAAAAAATGCAGTGTAATAAAATAAATCTTATCTAACTGACAAGAAACAGTTGACTTTTGATAGCTTTGCTTAAAACTTTTATAATTATATGTTGTTGCACGCGCCTTCCGCTAATACAATTAAACGACTCTCTTTTCGCTTGGCTATCTATAGGAGCATTTATATTTTTTCGGCAAAAAAGTGATTTTTACTTGACACCAATGAAGACTATCTTAAAATGGTAAAACATGTTGATTGGATACAACGTCATTGTTTATTTCTCAAAAGCTCTTATAAAAGTGTTCATAAAGTGAAAACTTTATAATTAGGCCGTAAAGCAATTATTAAAATGACAAAGAGCAACATATGTAAAAAAGAATATAGAGAAGTTAAAAGAGCATTTATAAGCCTGTCATGGAATATCAGATTTCAGGAGCTCAAGTTTAGTGAGGCAACAGGGGGCGTCAGAGCCCAAGAGGACCCCGTTGCGATTTTTAATCGGGATCGTCGGACGAACCAGGAGCGCAACGGACAGATTCGTTTACAAAAATTAAGAAGCGAGCGTAATTTAATTTTGAACTCACCTAACGGCAGAAATTATAAATTGCGAGGCCCCCCTCCCCCCGTGTTCGTGTTCGGGTCTGCTTCGAATAAAACTGTAAAATTAAACGAAATATTTGAAATTGTTAATAAATCTACTAAAGAAATTTTCCAGAAGTGTGGCAAAATAATAAATTACGACAGTGGTGCATTCTTATTATATAACCACTTATTAATACATCACTACAAAAGTAACAGTGATGTAAAAAGATCAAATAAACTTCTCTAGTTACTTTTAGAAGATGAAAATTGGCATGAAGATTAAAATATCCTAATAGAGTATGTTGTACATACATAGTTTACTGCTTTCAAGTCATAGATTTTATAAATATAAGGTCTATATATCTAAAGTGCAATATATAATAATCTTTATAGTTGCTGGAGTATATAAAAGGACCATTGACAATTTGTTGGGATCAATAACTCTTAAAGTAGAAAAAGTGCTAGATCAATTTTCGAGCCAGTTAGGGACTTTGCGCGTAAAAAAATAAGTATAGCAAGATATAAATTCGAAAGCGATGTTGTTTTCCGGTTACTACTGCAGTAACCGAAAATCATCTTCGTGCCTTGCAATGGCGCCAATTTAAATTAATTTAAAAATTCAATTAAAAGTCTCAACTGTTAATTGAAGAAATAAACACAATTTTTCCCAAATTCATCTCGTCATTAAAATATAAAATGGTGGCTCGTGAAATTTATTTAAATTAAGAAATTATAGAATCGCAAATTATTTGTTATTAAAAAAGTATAACAATCTATATATAAAACTGTAACAATATATCTATAACTAGGTACGTTACTGCGTTACTTGTGCAAATTGCGTGTTCTCTCTTTCTTCTATTTTATACAGGAAAATTAAACCTGCTTCGCATAAACACCCCTAACTCTCAGACTAGATCCGTGTACGGTGCTCCAAAATGAATAAAGAAAGTCACAAGAGCTTCAACATCAAGGAAGCCAACATTAACATCAGTAATTACTTCAATAACGGAAAAGAATGCTGCACTCGACTAGGTGCCAGCCCTATATTAACCAGCACAAAATTATTGCCACGTCATAATGAGAATGGGACCCCTGAAGAATAAAAAGTCTAATGTGGCACTTATTTTAACACGGTATTACAAAGTACATAGCGTCAATGCCGTTGAAAAACAATCGTGAATTGATGATTCGTGGCACGTAATCGCCACAGAGTGCCACCAAAAAGACAATAAAAAAAATTGAGTTTTAAAAAGACACCATTACAAATCACCAACCAAAATAGATATCCTGCAATTGAAATCTCCAGCAATAACCGAAGAAAACATTTAGGTCATTGCTCCTCATCTCAACATAAGTAAGTACACATTAAAAAATTAATTATTATTACTAAAAGTTATAACACATATACAATTGAAGGGTTTCGATTAGATATTTATTTGGCATTATTATTTCAGGAATCCGTTAGGAGGCGAAGAAATACAGTCATGCTCCTTTCCGGTGTCGCCGTCGCACCGAGATACCAAGAAAAGGAAGAAGAGGAAGGAGAATTATAATACCTACATATACAAGGTATTGAAACAAATATACCCAGATGTTGGTATTCCTCATAAGGCGAAGCGCTTTTTTATGAACAACACGAACACGAACCCGAACCCGTACCCGAACCCGAACCCAAACCCATTCTCCATGTGAACGGAGAAAAAAGAATAATACTAATAGGTAATTATCAGATTTACATTGACTACTAATTATACAACATTAGTTTCCGCGAAGCGTTTAAATAATTCGCATTAGCTTTTGTGTTAATGTGCTAATAATGTCAAAAAATACATCGTAGATTTTTGACTGCGATTTGGCACGCAGAGAGAGTAAGTACAATCCTGCGTAGAGATATAGAATATATCTGTAGGGGAGACAAACCTTCGCTGATTTAAGACCGAAAATAAACATCGCTGATTACAACCCATTTTATACAAATAAATATATATCTAATTGTCTACAGAAGTCTAAGCGCGTAACTGATTTATTAAGCGACCGAGATACAAATTATACAAATTATATAAAGGCTAGTGTTCGATACATTGAAAAAAAACGTAGCCCGCGCAAAATAAATGTTAAAGGAGTAGACTGCAACCGTGATAAAAATAAGGACAAAAAATAGAAAAAAATATTTTTTAAGTTAAACGGCTCTTTGCTCTTGGTTTCCCTACTTTATTAATCTATAGAGCCTGTTTTTCATATTTTTTACGCAGGTTTCAATATGCGATTCTGTAACGTTTGACTCTGCGTATCTCTTGCGGTATCTCTTTTAAAACAAGCCAAGATATTATAACAAATCTAAAAAAACACTTACGGCCACACGGAATAATATTTCCGTAGATACTACCTTATTAGCTGCAACCTCACTTTAAGCAAACAGAAAATGGTTATGACGTTGAATGCAATTATTATACAAAACATCTCAGTAGTTTAAACGGATTTAGAAAATTGCTCGCGCATGCGAACCGACACAAACCTATCATCGCAAAATGAGTAAGTATTATACACATTCGAATAAGACACTTGTTTATATAAATACAGTCCTAAACAAAGTGATAAATACACGCGTGCGCGAGTCCAGACAGTCGTTCAACTCGAGAATATATACAGCGAAGGTAACCTGAGAACATTAATAAAATGTCGTCATTTATTGAAAATTATAAGTATATCAATGTAGCCTTACATTAACGATCACTGAAGACTATAGCGATAATCACATCCATATGTATAAAGAAATTAATTTTAACAACTTTCTTTCAGAAGAAACTTAGCAGAAGCAGAAAAAGAAGATTTATATCTCCCATATAAATCGAAACAATCCTTATCCATTTACGCCATTGTGATACGGGATCATGGTTTATTAACCGCGGTGCTGATCCCAAAAATAAGAACAGAATTTAATCTGGCGATGGGGCGAAAGGACGACGAGACCGCGTACGCTGAAAAAAATGGCTAGACGCGGTCAAGCGGCTTAATGAGAAAAATGAAAAAGATGAAAACTCATCATTAAAGATATGTACTCATCGAGTAAGAAGTAACATTTCTAAATTAACCATCCTGACGTGTCGTATGGAATACATGAATGTTTATGTTCTAGATAAATAAAGAGAAAATTATTCTCTCAGATCTGGAAAAAATATTAAAATTAGGATATACGCAAAAAGGCAAATGGAAATAGATAACATGGATAAACCAAAAGAAAAGAAGAACACAAAAATAAAACGAAAAAGATTCTAGTGTGAGTTATGTGAGCAAAAATTCACGCGCTAAGACAACCTTCCGCGGCACGTAAAAAGTGTGCATGTATGGAACGTGCACACGTGCAGCATTTGCAAAAAATCTTATTCCAGAAATTATATACTACGGTATATCAAGGATCGAAGTACACCACCGCGGCTCGGCACAGATGAGGCATGGGCGCATCGGTGCATCGTGGCCACAGAAGCGCGAGCGCGTTTCACGGCGGTGCGCCGATGATTTACCAATATACATAGTAGCTATATTAACCAGAAAAACCATATTAAAAAGCATATTAACCAGAAATTATTTGTGATTGTTAAACAACCAAAAAAAGTGAAAATTATTGTGGAGGCGTTGCGCCCGTAATAAATTAATTGAGGAAGCAAAAAGTGCTCTGCCCCCACGAAGTATACTATACTATGGAAGGGAAACCTGAATCAGAAACCGAAGGCTAAGTACCGTGTTTATTTGACAGATGGAATCTTGGCCGATATCACCATCAATGTCAACATGGAAAAAAAATTAAAAATCTGATTAAATTATCGGATTAGTTACTGAAACGCCATCATCTTTGAATAAATATGTGATGAATGCAAACTTTTTTTAATTTGGTCGACTGTCTGAATTGAAATTCATTAATCTTTCTTTGGCTTTCCGCAGCCATCTCTGGATTGCCTCCTGTAAAACCTTTTTGTTGGCAATATCATGTTATACACTCATGTTATACACTCTGTTGTACAGATAATGTATCGGCAACCACTACATAGTAACCGAAGCAGTAATAAAATTAAAATGTACAAGATACAATGGCCATATAAACGTACGCTGCGGGAAAGCTGATTTAAATTTATCGTTACAACAATAAGTTCTAACAAATATGCCTAAATCTAAAGGAATATGCCAATCAAAAAAGGAATATGCCTAGATCTAAAGGAATATGCCAATCAAATGCAAGAGCTCACTGAGATTTTAATTTAAAGATGCGAACAGAACATACTTTAACTTCGTTGCTACCAAAAATAATCTCCTGTTAACTTAAGGAACAACACATTTCTTTGTATTCTAACAAACAACATTCCGCTCAATATCGATGACATAGACAGAGTGGGTCTGATGTTCAGTCAGCAGTCGCGTTCCTGGAAGTTTTCAAAGTCAAATATGTTTTGATAAATAACTTATGATTTAAGAGTAAATTTGTTAAAGCAGAGTGTCGTGTTGTGTTTCGGATTGCAGAGTAAATTTTTATATCTCTAGAGTGTCGTGTTATGATTGGCCCGGAGTTAGAAGGCAATCCGTCGCCCCGGAGAACTTCTCGCCCCTTTGTAGATATTTGTATTATTTCTGCTACAGATATTAAGCGTCAAAGTTAACAAAGCAGAAATAATTTATTAAAGCAAAGAATAGTTGGTATATAAAAAGTACATATTTATATAAAAACTATTCAAATACAATATAATTGGCCATGAGAGTTAAGAATTTATTGTTTATAAAAACTATTCATTGTGCATATAAATATGTACTTTTTATATACCATCTATTCTCTGCTTTAACAAATTATTTGTTAAATAATTTGTTAAAGCAGAGAATAATTGGTATATAAAAAGTACATATTTATATGTACTCTTCACATACCAACTATTCTTTGATTTAACAAATTATTTCTGTTTCGTTAACTTCGACGCTTAATATCTGTACAGCACATTCTCTGCTATAATAAAAAGACTGTTCAATATACAAACGATTCGCCGCTTTATTGTGATGTCTTTGTTTGTGTAGGAATGGCCCTGATGTATTGCACGCGACTGTATATATCTACGAGATCATTAGATCAACGTTTTATTTATTTTTAAAAAATAGACCCAAAATTCAATCAAATGAAGAAATCATTAAATTACAAGCAGAAAATATAAAATTAAAAAAAAATTGAACCGTATAAAAATGTCTGCCGAATTATAGATGTGCGACACAAGGAGGTGTACAGCCTCTCAGTAATGATTAAAAAATATAAAGCAAATAACATTAGTGCAGATAAAGATAACTGTTCTAAAGATTTAGACGAGTATCTAAAAAAAGAAGGTATATCATTGAAATCTATAGAAGATGATATACAATTTATTATTGCACAAAGAAACGATATTGCATGACACCCGGACAAACCAATTTTGGAAGAAGCACCCAAGAAGTTCCAGAATTAGAAAAATTTAGGTACATTTTTAGATCTAGGTATATGCCAATCAAATGGAAGAGCTCACTGAGCGCTCAGTGAGCAGTCGTGCTCTTGGAAGTTTTCGAAGTCAAATACGTTTTGACAAATAACTTATGATTTAAGAGTAAATCCGCTACTGCTTGTTATGTAATATCCAAATGACAAATAGAGAAATAAAAATAGTAAATAAATAAAAATGTTTAACACCAATATTTTGCCCCCCAAAGCTACACAATTTGTGATAACTGCACTTTTAATAAAAAACAAATATATTTCATACAGAAATTTCAAATTTGTGACATACTTATGAATTCCTTGGAAGACAATTCGAGAACTTTGATGATTGTCAAAATATCATGATAAAAATGGAACATTAAAACCAAAGACTGACCCTGCATAAAACGCGACTTCGTCTCCACCGACGCGATGGGTCGATCGCCACGTGTTGAAACAGACGTAATATATGAAATAATAAAAGACCTGAAATGGTGGAAAGAAAAAAAAAGGGACAAACCTCTAGGCAAAACCAATAAATTTTGGAATCTTATCCGAGAGGCTGTAAACAAGCCAAGTAACGACTAATATAATTAGTTTATTAATAATAAAATTAATATTTTACCCATACAAATACTATGATTTAGAATTTATAGGTAAAAAACCCACCCCTCCTGGCGGATTCAATACAAGTTATCGTTAAAAGGAATAGAGACAATATATTAAATAAATAGCCTACAGAGGCTGCAGAGAGGCCTCTGTAGGCTTCCAAAAAGAAAAAGAGGTAAGTCTTTTATTTACCTACTTATTAACAATAAGTTTTAATAAGTACGTCTGGAATAAAATAGCCAAAAAACTGAAATATAAACTACAGCTTTATAGTCGATATGCACAAAGATAGAAATGAATAGAGGCACCTCATGAATATAGGCACCTGTCAAACATATTTATCCGCTGACAAGCGCTATGGACTGATAATAATAAATAAAAATAAGTTGTGTTTACATATTCTATGTTTTCAATTGTTTTTAATCATGCCATAACAATGGAATAAACTTTTAAGAATATACCCATGCGTTCAATTTCGTATTGGGAGGATGATTAATTATTGCCAGTTAAAATCGATGAAATTCGTGTAACTTGATAAAGAAAAAGGTTTAACACAAAATTTCTTTTTTGAACCAATTTTTGCCCCCAAACCTACACAATTTGTAATAACTGCGCTTAATAAAAAACAAAAATATATTCCACATAAAAATTTCAAATTGATATACTTTTAAATTCCTTGGAAGACAATTCGATAACTCTGATGATTGTCAAAATATCACGATAAAAATGGAATATTTATAGTCACTACATATAGTCTCACTCATGATAATCATAAAGTTCATCCTGTCCACTAATAAACCACACGCGTTAATTACACATTGCGTCGATGAAATGGCGTATCATACGCTCTTAGTGTCTTCAACCGTCGAACTAAAGTAATCGGTCAATGAGACCACATTTAAGTACAATAAAACCTCGTTTTTTTCTTCAATTAATTGGAACCTGGGGCTGTGGAAACGCACAAACCAGCACAGTGTAAACTCTGCGGCGTGTATGCTCCTAATTATGGTTACACGAATCACACAATGGGGAGCGAGTCTGCAAGCTGTTAAAATTGCATTTTCTGCGTTAAAATTTTATTTTAAAACAACACCAGCTTTCGCTCTCAAACCAAAGATTGATCCTGTGTGGAAGGATATTTGTAAAAAATTTTTTAATAAGTAAATAAAGATCAAGAATCTATACGAAACTATAAAACAAAATAGACATGGCGTATTATCAAAATTGATAAAATATAAAGGCCTTGATGCACTGCAGGAAACAAGAGATTGGGTAATTTGTCCAAATACAACGGAACAAAGTTATAGAGTAAAAATATAAAGTTAAATTTCTTTTGATGACTTTGATGACTATTGAATAGTAATGTATGTTTAATTAACGTTTTCTTTCAGCTTCTTCTTACATATATTTGGAAAATAATGCCTCCTTAGGCCAAAATTACCACCAAAGAATTATTTAATATTGTCAAAGACGAACAATGGTCTACACCGAACGGTACACAATTAAATCACGCGGAGATCGATCCCGTTCGGAGTTACATCGCAGAGAGAATAGGTAACGAATAAGTAAAATTTACTTCGCCAGCATTTTTGTAATAAAATAGTTGTCTTTTTAATCGACACAACTAATTTATTAGGTTACCACTTGAAATGAATAAATGATACAAAGCATTAAGGCCTCTGTACTCCAACAAACAGAAGAATCGGTAATTTTATTTATTTATTGTATAAAGCATATTAAATGAAGTATATTAAGAAAAATGTCTTAAAAAACAACGAATCCCGTTAACGAGTTGTTAACTCCATCGCTGCGAGTGCAAACCGACCATTTGTACAATATATTTTAAAGGATAAAGAGTGGTGGTACAAAAAGAATGGAAACTTGAAAAGCCGAAATAATAATTTCTGAAAAAAATCGGGAACAATAATAAACAGTGATTTAATATTGTAAAATCGGTCAACAAAATTTTTTTAAAAAAATTATCTTAATTAAATCAAAAAATTAAATAAAAGTGAAATACTCCATGGTTTGTACTTTAATCGATGGAAAAGTTCTGAATGTTTTGACTGAATGTTCAGGCGTTGTAAATTGTCCCATATGTTTTGCTAAGCCTAACCAAATAAACAACATCCAAGAACTTTGGAGATAACATGTTTGAACCAAAACCAGGCGCTTTACAATTTGGTATATGTCCACATATGTGGATTAGAATGTTTTTGAATGCTTACTTCATATTTCCTATCGTCATGATCTAAAAGTTTGGAAAGTGTATGAAACTGAGCAAAAAAAAATTAAAAAAAAAAAGATATGTCAAACCTGATTTTTGTCGCAAGTTGTATACATAAATATAGTATATGTAAATATATGTATATTTACATATGTATGCATGTATACATGTATACGACAAAAATCATGTTTTACACGGTACATATCAAATAACCCCGCAATATTTGTCCTTACATCTGTGGGTTTGCTTGCAGCCGTCCATGGAGGGCCGCCTATTTACTTCAGACGAGCGACGAAGACTCCTACGACGAGGAGTACGCTAATTTAGCAAGTACGTTCGCGATATCTTTCTCTTCCGCAAACACAAAACTTCACGAATTGTGTAGTAAACTTATCGTAAGACTAGACGTAAATTATTCACGATTCGCCTTTGGATGAAATTCGTGAACAGCGCGAACGGAGAACAGAATCGAGTACGCATTGTGGTTTAGCACTTTAGCACTTTTAGCAATCGTGCCGATTCACCAGTAATTTTTCGATCAAAGTGAACGAAATGCCAATACAATTCAATCAATTTGTATTAGTTTTCGTGTACAGAGAGCTGCAAACGAATTGCGAACGGTAGAGAGAATCCATTCTGACAAACAGCATATTTTCAAATATTAACATAATTAGGAATGAATATATAGTTAATAAAGTTACACGCGTATTTTCTATTTCACGTATTTCCATTTTAAAAAGGATATTTATGAACGGTATTCATATTCACAGTCGTTTTTACGCAAATAAAAATTCTTCATTTGCATATATATACGCACACGCACATATGTAAAAGTAAAAAATACATATTCTAAATTTACAAACTGCTATTAGGAAAAAGACAACCGGAGTAAATCAAGAGCTCCGAATACGAGACAAACTTGAGTCATCAAAAAGTGAATACTTTACAAGATATTTCATATTTTATATTAGAAATTTAATGACCAAACTTGAAATATCTCACGAAATTTTTAACGAAAGAGAGTTTTGTTATAGTGTTCTAAAAACGTCTCGACAAGGGCTACAAGAATATGCAATAAAAAATAGGGGGTCTAATTTAAAAAATTCAAAGTTACCCTGACTTGACCTAAACGACGCCACCTAAGATCAAACTGATAAAGTCAGTAAACAGATCTTTTTAAATCCTACAACTTCCGTATAACACATTTTTCCTAAAATGTCTTGTTTTCGAGATATTTGATCGTTTCCAGACTTTTCTAACACCCCGTATAAGAAATCACCCATGGCGCGGATCTTTAAATGCCTTATCTCGGGGTGAGATGCATTTTTGGTAACGGGCTATAACACGAGATTAAGGACGGAAACAATTCCTACGGAATTAAATCCGTATTGCCAAATAAAACATCAGAGACGATTATTTTTGCATTACATCTTTGCAAACTTCAAATTTTGCTTACAAAATTTGCTGCTTTTCGTGCAGATAAAAAAAATGTTTAACACAACTTTCTTGACCAAATTCCCCCCCCCCCCCGAGCTACATAATTTGTAATAACTGCACTTAATAAAAACAAAAATATACATAAGTATATATAAAAAAATTCCCGTCTACTTGAATACTCGGATACAGAGCGAGAAGAAATATTTTTATTGGAATCTTTTAGGCCAACACTCGAGAGTTCTTCGACTTCGCGCACGCGGAATCGTATCATGGATCATGCTCGAGGATCCTGAACATTTTCTCATCGAGAAGCACACACTCGCGGAAGGTCCGTCAAAAATTTCGACGTGATACTAGCGCGAAACCGCGAACGTTATTTTTTAATAAATGTATCCTTTTTTATCACCGTTAAAATTATAACCACATGTGAAATGTAATGGTACTTGGTAACAGTTAGAAATTCTTTCTGCGCGTGAGAAAAAGTCAACATCCAACTCTTTAACAGTAAGTGCAATTGTATAAAGTACCCGAAGAAATCATGTCGCGCATTCTCTTCATCTAATAAAGTTTTCTTTAGCCAAGCTAAATAGTTCTTTTAATTCCTGTCAATCCTCGTATAGATCCAATACTATACTTGTTAAAAAACCTCTAAAGCTAAACCCCTCACCAGCGCAAAATAAGTTCGGACCTAGTAAAAAATTTAGTGCTATTTAATCAAAAATACTAGAATTTGTTTCTAATTTTTTGCTCTAAGATAACGTAAAAACATTTTCAAAAAACACTTTTAAAAAAATACCACTTAGGACTGCACCGGCGAAATAAGCTGTCAGCTACACTTTAATAATATGTTACTTATGTGATTTTGGTGCCAAAATAATCTACGGGCAATGTACCATCAAAATATAGCAAAATCCGATTTTGTTGTTAACTCTAACACTTGTAAAATAAATAGTTACCCCAGCTGCGCGCTCGCGCTGCGCATTAAGTTTCCACACACAAAAAGATACGGTAAATGTCTACAATTAGGGCCCCAACGAAAAATCAATCGCCGCTTAAATATGTTGTAGGGGAGGTCTTTCTGAATAATTCTACGCAAGAAAAAAGTGGGGGACGGCATTGATTTAGAAAATATAGCAAATTGAAATTTCAAAATTTTAATGCTTTTTATTAGATATTATATAAACCTATAAGTTAGTGACGTGCTTTATAAGTATGCGCTTTGTAAGTTGAAGCACGTACAAAGCACATACTTGTAAAGCGCGCCACTAACCTATAGGTTAGTGACGCGCTTTATAAGTATGCGCTTTGTAAGTTGAAGCACATACAAAGCACATACTTGTAAAGCGCGTCACTAACCTATAGGTTAAAGCGAGGTCCACCCTGTACAGGGTTGGGTGGAAGGATGCAGGTGGGGGGTCGACCCCCCCCCCCTCCCGCAACCCCCCGACCCGTGTGGAACGCGCTCCTCTGTCCACGCATTTTGGTATATTAGTCTCTCACATATATATATCTCATAATACTCGAAATAACTATATTTTTCAAACTTTCTTGTTAATAACTTTTTAATAAACAACGATTGTCGGCTAAAACCTTCCGAAGATTACTCAGGTAGATGACCTCTATATAATATATATCAAGATCAAAGTCATCGGCGTGGTGTTGCTTTATAATATCTAATAAAAAGCATTAAAATTTTGAAATTTCAATTTGCTATATTTTCTAAACCAATGCCGTCCCCCACTTTTTTCTTGCGTAGAATTACTCAGAAAGACCTCCCCTACAACATATTTAAGTGGCGATTGATTTCTCGTTGGGGCCCTAATTGTAGACATTTACCAAAGATACTTAACGCCCGTCGAGAGAGCGCGGCCGGGATAAACTATTTATTTTGCAAGTGTTAGAGTTAGCAACAAAATCGGATTTCGGTATATTTCGATAGTACATTGCGCTAGGTCTGAACATTTATTTTGCGCTGGTGGGGAGGTCCAGCTTAATAGAAGTATTTACTATATATATATAAAAGGTGACTCACCGGCAGTCGGCACCGATGCACAACAGCGGAGTCGTAACCAGTCGTAACTGCATCGTCCCGCAACGTGATCTGTAAAATACAAATTTACAAATCGAATTATATGTATAGCAGCGTCCAAGATAATCGATATTTTGTCTGTAACAAAAAAACGCACGGAAGCGTCACGTGACAAACCACTGACTCGTACGGTCGTACGCGCGGAACATCGAGTCAGTGGTTTGTCACGTGACGCTTCCGTGCGTTTTTTTGTTACAGACACAAATTACGCACGCTAGTGTACGAGAATGAAAAAAATGGCGTTCTGAATATCGCTAAACATTTCATATTAAAGATCAATATTTTCGTATAAAAAAATTTTTTTGTTAATGTCGAAATGTGTACTAAAACACCCCAGAAGTTTAGAAAAAATTCGTTTTATTGGAGCCGAGAAAAAAAATCGCAGGAAATTATTTTTTTCCAAGCGTTCTATAGCAGGTTTCCCCCTTAATGGCCATTGAACTACGCTGTTGCTAAATTTGCTATTTATATAATAATAATTATTTACACTATAATAATAATTATTTATCTTGAACAAACCTGAGCACGATGTTTCGCGCGACGACCGAGAATTGATATCATTCGCGACGAAACGACACAGAAAGCACGTACGCGATGACCACGGCCACGAGCGGGTGCGAACACTGCGAACTCGGCGCGGCATGATCGCGGGATTGCGCACCAGCTAGAGCGGAAAAGACGAAGAGAGCGAAGAATCCGTGATTACGACGCGATTCGTTCTGACTTCCGACGCAGGAAGCTCCAAAGCGGGGGGGTGGGGGGCGCACACGCGACTTTTTACGCCGAGCAATGCTGGATCGCATTTTTCAGATAAACGGTTGCCCGAGCGTTCGTCGAGCAACTCGACGGTCGACGTTCCACGCGTGGAACATGTACGGTGCCATAAAAACGCGAAAAATTACAGGGTTAGACATGGCGGATTGCGTACCTGTGGCGATTAACCCCCAAACGCCCAGCGCCCGAGCCGGAGAGGCAAGGCGAAGCGTGGTGACGATATCCGATATCGACGAATGCGGATGGATAGCGATCGTCCACGTCGATTTATTTCGACAAACTTTCGTCACACGAGTTCCAATTTGGCACTCATGTAGGCTTTCATAAATAAATTATATCTGTACGAGGGCTTATCTCATTGTCAGGATGTTTATATTTAATTTTAGTCCAAAAAGTCAAGTACAGAGTCGTCAATAATATTCACACAATATGCGGTCTCACCAAAAACTTCAATCGCAGTACAGTCTTTCTTAATAAATAAATCACTCGCCGATAGTCTATACTTCACAATATAATTCAATCGTCCTTTATATATTCTTCACAACTCTATCACATTATCTTCTACAATACGACCGTTCTCTCTACCGGCTTCTTCGCGACTCCCCGTCTATTTCCTCTACGTCCGATCTCGCTATCGGGTTCCTCGCGACTCACCTCTACCATCCCCAAAATACGCAAATCATGTTCCTCTCATATTTACTTCTAGCGCCGACTATCCATTATAACTCATCGAATTCACATAACCGCGTCGATAACTAAGTTCGCCTACTTTACTCGCTTGACATTTCGGCAGTCATATTCTGCTGCTTACAGCTTCGGCCATCCTGACATTATAGTTCGTCCCGAACTATTCGTCTATATAGAAAATATGTATATCAACTTTTTATTGTTGAACGTTCCGTGTCCGCAAGTAAACGCAGTCCTTATTCTAATTATAAACTTACATACTAACGTAATGTTACAATATTATACAATACAATAGCATTTAGGTATCTTCTGATTCTTGTGGTGCTTCATTCGCTAATCTTATCCAAGGCTTTATTTTATCTGTTGAAAAAATGGTATTTAACGGTTTTTGCGTAAGATTATATCCGGGTATATCCCTTACCACGTATCTGTTCTTTTGCAGCACACGAGCGATTTGATATGGGCCTTTAAATTTTGGAACTAGTTTCCGATTTTCACCAGGTTTATGTTGCAGCACTTTAATTAAGATTAAATCGCCCTCTTTATATTTTGCCGGTTTCTTATGTCTTTTATCATATCGATCTTTATTATATTCTTGTACCGCGCGATTAACTATTCTTGCTGTATCTCTAGCTTTATTACGTTCTTGATCAATATTTTTATCAATAGCAACCAACTCATCTATATGTATATTGACGGAGATCCCTATCTGATTTATTCTTTTGATCATAACCTAAAAACATCATACTAGGAGTAGTATTTATTGATTTATGAAAGGTATTATTCAAAATATACTGTGCGTTACCGAGTTTTCTTGCCCAATCACTTGAATCATCAATAATTTTAGACAAAGTCGATTTTAAAAATCTATTTACACGTTCCACCGCGCCATTTGCCCAGGGTGAAGCTACTGCTGTCATTGTATGTTTAATACCATCTTCTTTTACAAACTGAGCAAACAAATTTGAAGAAAACGCTGTTCCACGATCACTAATTATCCTTTCCGGGCATCCAAATAAATTACTTAAAGATGTAAGGTGCTTCACAGTATAATCCGAAGATACTGATTTACACGGATACAACCAGACAAATTTAGTATATGCATCCACAATTACCAGAATATACTTATATTTTTCCGCAGTTTCTTCTAAAGGACCAAAATGATCTACATGTATTGTATGCATAGGAACGGGCACAATATCAACAAGCTCCATTTCTCCTTCTGTCTTTCCTGCAGCTATAGTATTACTAAAACATTTTATACAACTTTCTATATATTGTTTAACTCTTATCTTCATACCGGTGAACCAATAGTACTTGAGAATTCCTTGGATAGTTTTATCAATGCCAACATGACCCATTTCATCGTGATGAATTCTAATGACACTATTTACCATATTATCTGGAATAACAAATAATTGCTTATCTTGATATTTTCTAAAAACCAATCCATTAATTAGTGAAAAATACTTATTATCTTTTATCTCTAACTCTGATGCAATTTCCTTTAATTTAGGATCAGTCAATTGTTTATACATTATTTCATCTTCCACTGACATATTATTAATTATCATCACATTTCGACTCAAGGAATCCACATGTACCATCTTTTTAGACTCACGGTGTACCAAATCATATTGATAACTAGCTGGTTACCCGGGCTTCGCCCCGGAGGACTTCTCGCCCTATTGTAGACATCAGTTAGTACATAGACAACAGAGGAAATGAACAATACGATGAAGAAATTTAAATCTGAAGCAACAGAATTGGAGCAAAAGTACGAACAAACACTAACATAATTTTAATTCATCTTTATCATGTCATGAGATAATATTGTTCATTACAATCAAACGAAAGTTTATTTGAGTCAAAATCGATTTCAGCCGTTGCGTCAAAGAATGCGGTAATCCGAGTGTCAAAGTTATATTTGACGATGTATGAACAAAGGAAAGTTATTTAAAGCAGCGAATCGTTTGTATATTGAATAGACTTTTTATTATAGCAGAGAATGTGCTGTACAGATATTAAGCGTCGAAGTTAACAAAACAGAAATAATTTGTTAAAGCAGAGAATAGTTGGTATATGAAAAGTACATATTTATATGTACGATGAATAGTTGTTATATAAATATGTACTTTTTATATACCAACTATTCTTTGCTTTAACAAATTATTTCTGCTTTGTTAACTTCGACGCTTAATATCTGTAGCAAAAATAATTTGTTAAAGCAGAGAATAATTGGTATATGAAAAGTATGCTTTGTAAGTTAAAGCGAGGTCCACTCTGTACAGGGTTGGGAGGGGGGATGCGAAGGGGGCCGCGTTGGCGAACACAGCAAAGGGAGAACGACGTTTCTTATTTGTAAATTTTCAGCTTCGAGTTTTGCATCGCAATATCTCCGCTTGTAGGGCATTTAGCGGAAACATAAAAACACTTTTATTATACAAATTTGGTCCAAGCTATCAATTAAGCCTAGTTGGAACTTAATCCGTTCGCTAGTTATCGAGATCTCAAAATCTCGGGTACTCGCAACTCGTTGAGTCGCGTTAATAGAGCCACGGCGGTCTTGCTTTGCGCGTACTTGGCGCAAGGCACTACCGTGTCTCTTGATTACTCTGATTTTTCCAAAGTAAAGATATTACTTGGATTCTTTCAAGGCAGATTATCAACATAAATTATAATTTTAAACAATAAGCAAAACCCGTTCGTAATTACCCCAGCTACGATTCGGCATTGCCCCGCGTGCGGCGGGTAACTCCGAATGGCAAAGTTTTGCTTTTTGTTTAAAATTGTTCATGTTGAAAATTTATAAATATTATTGTAATTTAAAGCCAAATAACTGGAATATTACTTGAAACAGACTTCTATATTTGATAAATAATCGTCAGCTTTATTTAACTTTTCCCTTAGATGTTCGCAATTCTTCCATTCTCCCATACCCTTAAAACTATTTTTGTTAATAAATTTATTATGGAATAAGGAAGCGTTATTTTTTTTAGAAGTAATTGTTGGGCCGAGTAAAAGAACCGAAAGAAAAATACATAGGAATTAATTTACAAGAGATACGAAGGGTTCTATAATTCACCCCTGAATCTAGATTTGCGCCTTTAGAGGTTGATTAAGGAAAAATCCTGAAATATGTTTTTAAGCATTTGTATGAGTGACCTTCGTAAGCAAAAACCAAGTCGATATCTCATCGGGCCTAAGAGATATTGACGAATCCGTGAAAATATATTTTAACCCTTTTCACACCCTTAAGGGCCGAATTTTTAAAAATCCCTTCTTAGTGGGTGCTTACGTCATGAGAGGAATACACCCCTCAAATTTCATGTTTCTAGGTTCAGGGGTTTGGGCTGGGCGTTGATGAGTCAGTCAGTCAGGACATTTGTCTTTATATATATAGATTTTGCAAAAATAAGCTCCATCTTGCAATACGTGGATTAATATTAATTTTTTTCATCGCCATAACAAGAGAATTACAATCCGTTACAATTCTAAATCTAATACCCTGCAAATATACATGAAATCGTTCTACCGCTTTTACTATTGCAAGAGTTTCCAGCTCAAAGCTATGATAATTCTTTTCGCAATCGGTTGTTGATTTACTAAAATATGCTATCGGACTAAAATATCCTTCGCTCTATTTCTGCATCAGTATAGCGCCAAAACCATGACCACTCGCGTCTGTATGAAGCTCTGTCTCTGCGCTCGGATTATAAATTCGCAAAACCGGCGGGGATACTAACTCTCTTTTTAACTGTTCCAATGCACTTTCGCAATTAGTATCAAAATCAAATTGAACTCCTTTCTTAAGTAAGTTTTGTAGCGGCTTTGTTTTTAATGCGAAATCTTTAATAAATCTACGGAAAAAATTACACAAACCTAAAAATCCTTGAAGTTCTCTTACATTACTGGGAGCTGGATAATCCGTTATTGCCTGGACATGTCTCTTACTCATCGTAATGCCATTTTGTGTGACCAAGTAACCAAGGTATTCTATTTCACTTTTCAAAAATGAAAACACATTTTGATAAGTTTAATTCTAAATTGTATTTTTTAAGAATGATTAGAACCTGTTTCAAAACATCTAAATTTTCTTGAATATCAACCGTAGCAATCAATAAATCATCGATATATACTAATATTTTCCCACTTCGGATCAAAACATGGAATATACTTAATATGCGCTTCTGCAACTCAGCCGGCGATTCAGAGAAACCAAAAGGTAACCTCGTATACTCATACTGCCCATTATGTGTTGCAAATGCGAAATATTTGGTGCTATCAGGATGTATTGCAATTTGATGAAATCCATCCCTTAAATCCAATTTAGTGAAGTACTTCTTTCCATACAATTTATCCAATTGATCATCGATAATCGGGAAAGGGTACTTCTGCGGGTAAATTCTTTGGTTTAAAGGTCGGAGATCCACACACATTCTCCTCCTCCCATCCCTTTTTGGCACTAATACAACACGGGCACAATATGGAGATATGCTAGGCTTTATGATACTCCGTTTGAGTAAATCATCAATGATATTATCCAACTCTCTCTTTTCGTTCTCCGACATTCGTTGAGGCGCAACCCGAAATAATGATTCATCTTTTAAATAAACTTTAGCACAATAATCATCTTTTACCGGTTCAATCTTCAAATTGTCCACCGATTCAAAACCATTTATCACTTGTTTCTTCAAAGCAAAAGGCATGTCCGGCTCTAAATAGTTACTAATATCATATTTATTTTGTTTTTCTATAATGTCAATATTAAAAATGGAATGAATAAATTTTTCTGCTTCTTTATTAACTTCAAACTTATAATTACCATTCTGATAAATCAATTTCAAATTTGCATTTTGGAAAAATTGTCTACCCAGTAATAAATCATACTTCATGGTACAATTTTCTACAATCAATAAATTTATGTAAAACCAAACGCCTACTAATCCCTCTAGCATTATTTGATCTTGAATTTTTCCCAAAATACCTATCGCAGTATCGTTAACGCCTTTTAATTGAATATCGGTACTAACTTTTAATAATTCTTTTCCAACATAATACTTTTCATAAACCGATTTTCTCATTAAACAAACAAAACTACCTGTATCAATTAACGCTTCTAATCTAATATTCGGAATTGTAATACTCTGTACAGAAATACACGATTTATCTCTATTACCAGTGTTGACATCACTCACGAAAACCGTTGAATCTGTCAAGGGCGTTCGCGGATCTTCCGTTCCCGTCTCGATCATATGGCTGGTACGTGTTCCCGTGTTGGTTCCTCTTTTCGGGCACGCCGGGCTGATATGGCCTTCCTCGCCGCAACGAAAACACACCGTTTTCCTTTGTCTGCAATCCCTCGAAATGTGTCCCGGTCGCTTACAGATGAAACACGTCCTCTCCGTTGCTTCATGCCGTGTTGTGTTGGTTCTAGTTTGAAAACGATTATGACCGCCAAATCGTACACCCGTATCGACTCTTCTCGACAAAACCGAATCTTCCGTTATTCTACGGACATGCTCGATAAAGTCTGGAATGTTCGTTATCCATGTACTTAGCACCAATTTTCTTAAGGTTGGATCCTTTACGCCATCCGCCAATAATTCGATTTTTTCTCTCTCTGACAAAGATAAATTCTGCATTAAACCCAATTTATTCTCAGCATAATCTACGAATTTCTCTGAGTATGTTCTCCAAATTCTTTGCCCAATCTTAGCGAGCGTTGCCGTATACGACTCCTTTACTTCGAAATGACTGCGAAGGCGAAATTTGAAATCTTCCCAAGTTGCCACATCTTCCATTGGTTGCCTATTATACCAGTCCTGCGCTCGATTCTTCAACTGTGAAACTGCCGCCAGCACCAATACTTCATCTTTGAATTTATACATACAAGCCACGCACGAAATTCTTTCTAGCCATTTAATCACGTTTTCATCCTCCTTTCCCTCGAATGTGGGGATCATTTTGTTGCAAATTTAATTTGCTGCCAGTTTACATTTGCCTTATCAACCTCCACAACTGAGTTTCCACTTCCGATGACAGGAAGAGATCCTACCGATTCGTTCCGCACTCGATGCCTCTCCTCCATCACCCGCACCACCGCTTGCACGATTTCTTGCATATTTAACGGAGAATTCACACCTTGACCAATATCATTTCTCACGACCGAAATATTGTTACTAATCGATTGCGCTACCGGATTTGAGCCCATACTTCCCGCTGAACCTAACACGTCGGATCGTCCCGATGATCCCCGCTGCTCATTGTCACTTCTCGCCTCCATTCAGATCTCCGAGTTTCCGCGAGTATCACTACCTGGTTGTGTCATATTTTCAGGCCACTCGTTTTCCGTATAATAGTTTTCTATTCGAGTTATAATTTCTGCACGGGAACCGCCCGTTCCTAATTTAAGTCGCGAAGCTAACGATCTTGCTTTATTTATCGTTAAACTTTCAATGTCCTTTTTCTCCATCAAAATATTCACATGTATCCATCATGCCCTTGAATACCAAGATCGGCATATAACACCGTCTTACAATGTGCTATCACGTGCACAGAAGATTATTCCACTATGATCATCACCCCGCACTTGCGTGAGACGTATTGTTTTTCACACAAAGTTCACCGTCCGTTTATATGTTTAGCCAGTCTAAATCCCACTTCTGAAATATTTTCTGTAGGCTTTCATAAATAAATTATATCTGTACAAGGGCTTATCTCATTGTCAGGATGTATATATTTAATTTTAGTCCAAAAAGTCAAGTACAGAGTCGTCAATAATATTCACACAATATGCGGTCTCACCAAAAACTTCAATCGCAGTACAGTCTTTCTTAATAAATAAATCACTCGCCGATAGTCTATACTTAACAATATAATTCAATCGTCCCTTATATATTCTTCACAACTCTATCACATTATCTTCTACAATACGACCGTTCTCTCTACCTGCTTCTTCGCGACTCTCTCTCTACTTTCCCTACGTTCGATCTCGCTATCGGGTTCCTCACGACTCATCCCTACCATCGCTCCAAAATACGCAAATCATGTTCCTCTCATATTTACTTCTATCCATCCTAACTCATCCAGTTCATACAATAATTCTGCTGCTTACTCACTGCCCACTCAGGAGTCCGGACGCTCGTTTCGCGCACAAAAAACGGGAGAAAAGCCGCGCGCGAAAGTACGGAGCTTTCGCGCGACCTACACGACCGTCGCGAGTGCGAGAGACGCGCGAAATGATTGGCTGATTGGTGTCTTTGCTGCTTGCGATTATTTATTTCACGCACTTACTGCGCTCAAAACCAAATTCGATCGACGACACTGCCGGAAGCGAACAGAACTTTTCGCGGCTACGAGGCCGTTTCTTTCTGCGAGAATTGAACTCGCGTGGGGGATGGATCCGGTACGTGGCGTGGTGTCCGCGGATTTATTGCGCAGAGCCGTAGACACGATCGTCGCGAGCAATGGGCAACGCATGCGCCCTCGCACCTGTTCCCTCTGTTCGCGTCGCGGCGATCGATCATGGGAGAGGGGGTTGCTACCCGACATCCCTGTACCGATTGATTACGGGCCACGAGCCTAAAGTCAGACGCGCGGGATTCAACCTCGTCGCCTCCATCGTCACCCGATCCCTATATATAACTAATTTTATCCTCTTGATCCTTAACAATATTTTCCGTCAAAAAGAGATTTATAAATGAAGAAAGTGAGGAAAATAATAAAATAAAATTTGAATTAAAATTCAAGTAAAAATTTGTTGCTAATTTGTTGCTCACAAAATTCACCTTTCAGCGTGCAGGCAGTTACAAGTTACAAAAGCAAAGTACCAAAAAAAATTTGTTGCCTAAATTAGGTACTAGCGTACCTATTGTCTGAATTTGTTGCTCTTGAAATATCCAAATTCTAAATTTGTTGCTTGCAAAATAAGTATAGATAAACAATAAAAGCGAAAAACCTCAGCTATCGTTAGAGGTTAACATTTTCGAGAGAGAGCAACAAACTCAGACAATATCCCAGTATCAAATATAAGCGAGCAACAACTTTTTTTCTGGTATTTTACTCTTGTAACTGCCTGCACACTGGAAGGTTTTTCGCTGTCGTCCACATTTATTTTGCGAGCAATCAAATAGAGACTGACATATTTTGTGAGCAACAAATTACGTTACTGCTATGTGCAATTTTATTGCTATATACATATATATATTGTTCCGCTAACTTAATCTTCCTTTAGCGAAACATCATTCTTTAAGAATACTTACAGAGCAACTAATTTTTTTTTTGGCAACTTTTTAGCAACAAATAAGCAACAAATAAAAATATTAGTTAGAATTGATTCTGCTCACTTTGTTCCGCTATTTTATAAGACGTTCATAGATCTCAATATTTAAATAACATTTATATTGTAATTTGTTTTTGTAATAAATTTTTATTTTTTAAAGTAATGATGTCTCTCCTCTTTTCCCCAAAACAGCTGTTGTCATGCCATAGAGATGTAACATTAAACAAAATGTTTTTTTCTTACATTCTTTTTGCAATAATTAGAATATTTTTATTTATTGCAAAACATTCATAAAAGTTTCATATAAAAACCAAAACAAATTTTTATAGCACAAGCTCTTGTTATAATAATTTGACAGTTATATATACCTACATATGTATAATGTTAGTCATTTTTAGCTCAAAATGGAGTTTTCTTTTTAATTTACATCCCTCTTGTACGGAAGACTTCAATTAATCTTAAACAGGCAGGATTAACAATTTCAAGGTGGTGGTTTTCTGTCAAAAACCAATAGTTAAAAAATGAAATATACCCGTTCGTAACCACATGCTTTGTCAAGAATAAACATAATTTTTATTTTTTTAAATATCTACTTTTTCCTTTTATCCTATTCTTTTTTTCTTTTTTTCCTTTTAAAACTTTTTCCTATTTTTTATTTTATTTATTCTAAAAGAATTATTATACCCATGTTTGCTTTACTACTGTCCTTTTATCAATAAGACAGAACTACTATTGATAGCACTAATGGGAGAATATTTATCGAAAAGAATAAGATCTTTTCTTATAACATATAAAATCTCGTAACTCGACCTTTATATCTGTCGTCGCCAAATCATGCCAAAACCACTGCTTTCGACAATCCGGATCAAATTCAATAAAACCCGGGATTAATTCTGACTCTGCAATAGGGCCATCTAATTTTTAATGAGAATATTACCAAATCAATGAAAAACTCGCCATGAAAAATTGTTACTAAATCTCTTTATAATTTTCATAATATAGGTAGGGGAGACCGGGGCTAACTCGACACCGGGGCAAACTTGACATTAGGCTTTTTGCCTATTTAAATTTATCGTAGAAATTTGCCTTTCCTATGGTAAATGCGTCTTTATATGTCAGTGTTGTCAACGAAATTTGGTGACATTCTGAGTTATGGTGCAACTTCTAATGCGACATAAGCGTTTTTGATGGTGAAAAGTAATTTTTCTGATCTCTCGAAAATTTCTACTCTTTGATCGAGCTTTACTCTTACGAATCTACCATTAAGTTATGTTGATGGGAAATTCGATGCTCTATACGAATCCGATAATAGTTTTTGCATATTTTCAAAATTTATATGTTTTTGGAGTGACAAAAGTGAAAAACGACGTTTGGGGCAAAGTCGACACCACGCCACCGGGGCAAAGTCGACACTAATCTATTTCGATAAAGCGTTGTAAATAAGTCATTTGCTTTTGGCTTGCAGCAAAATAGTTTGTACATACAATAGAAAAAGACCAGTGATAGATAAGGAAATAATGAAAGAAGCTGTACTTGCCGTAAAGAGGAAAAAATGAAGATCAAACATGCTGCAGAAATATTCCGGGTGTCAAGAAAAATTTTTGTTTATTATGGCTCATGACAAATTTGCACGCATGGCCGATCGCAAGTTTACCTGCATTAAGCGGAGTCTACAATGAGAATTTAAGGCGTAAAATTTAAGCTTTAAGCCTTAAACCGTAAGAAATTGACAATCACAGTCGAGTATTCTTCTCATATTCGACTGTGATTTGTCAATTTCTTACGGCTTAAGGCTTAAAACTTAAATTTTACGCCTTAAATTCTTATTGTAGACTCCGCGTTAATTGTTTTTCAGACATGAGTTCAGAAGAAGATAATTGAAAGTTCAACAATTTTTTTCTCATTATTTCCAATGATTGTTTTGCTTTATTCCGAATTTTTGTACTTTCTAAATACACGATAAACAACGTATTTCATTTTCAGACAATAAAAAAATAAGTCAGATCAAATTGTATCGATTAAACAAAGTGTCGAGTTTGCCCCGGAATTTTTCAATTTGAAAATTTGTCTTCGCGTCACTTTTCCTCTCCTGGGGGCAAAACAAAGCGACGTACAGCAAAACTTCCTTATACAATTTTGTACCTAAAAGAACACTCTTTAAATGTGTACCATTGAAATCGCTTGAAAATTTTAATTAGTTGTTGAAAATTGACTTTAAAAAAATCGTGTCGAGTTAGCCCCGGTCTCCCCTACTCACAATTGTGTAATATCAAAAATATAAAAGCGGATATCAAACTTCGCGAACGAGAAGATAATACTGTGTGTGTGAAGCTAGCGTCTCATTTTGCGGAAAATCACAAATTATTGAGAGTTCTAGCTTCCTTTTTAATAGTTCTAGAGTTCCTGATAGTTTAAACAAATAGTTCTGGCCATTAAAGCCAAAAAACGCGTGAGACGCGTTCACGCAGCGTCTCACTTTGTCCTAAACAAGTTCCACCATTGTATCTTATCAGATTTTGCGAGATCTATAGTTCTATAACAGTTCTACAAAGAGTTCTGCCATATAAAAGCAAAAAAATTAATTATAAGCTACTAAAAAAAAATTACAATGTAACGAGTATACCGAGTTGAGACGCCAGTTGAAATCTCGGAGTTCCGGTTTATGTAAAATATTTTTCAAGTAGTTCTGAGCATATAGAAGCAATTTCTAAAGAGTTCCCCGCACTGGCAATGTTGTATAATTTTTAAATAAATTAATAACGCGTGAGAATCGAGTACTTGGAGAGAATAGGGTGAGATGCTGTACGAAATCTCGGAGTTCTGGCTTACATAAAATATTTTTCGTGTAGTTCTGAGCATACTGAAGCTATTTCCAAAGAGTTCCGGGCATTGGCAATGTTGTATAATTTTTAAATAAATTAATAACGCTCGAAAGTCAGGAATTTATCGAGAATAGGGTGAGACGCTGGCTGTATTTCGAAAGTTCTGTGACTTCTATTATAATTATCGCGTAGTTCTGAAAGTGTTCTAACGTTTTCTAAAGAGTTCTGACGTTAAGCATTGTTTATTAATTTTTTAAATAATTTTTATCGTCTGAGAAAAACGCATTTACGGGTATATGGGTGAGACGCTGTACGAAATCTCGGAGTTCTGGCTTACATAAAATATTTTTGTGTAATTCTGAGCATACTGAAGCTATTTCTAAAGAGTTCCGGGCATTGGCAATGTTGTATAATTTTTAAATAAATTACTAACGCTCGAAAGTCAGGAATTTATCGAGAATAGGGTGAGACGCTGGCAGTATTTCAACAGTTCTGTGACTTCTATTATAATTATAGCGTAGTTCTGAAAGTGTTCTAACGTTTTCTAAAGAGTTCTGACGTCGAACATTGTTTATTAATTTTTTAAATAATTTTTATCGTCTGAGAAAAACGCATTTACGGGTATATGGGTGAGACGCTGTACGAAATCTCGGAGTTCTGGCTTACATAAAATATTTTTCGTGTAGTTCTGAGCATACTGAAGCTAGTTCTAAAGAGTTCCGGGCATTGGCAATGTTGTATAATTTTTAAATAAATAAATAACGCACGAAAGTCAGGAATTTATCGAGAATAGGGTGAGACGCTGACTGTATTTCAACAGTTCTGTGACTTCTATTATAATTATCGCGTAGTTCTGAAAGTGTTCTAACGTTTTCTAAAGAGTTCTAACGTTAAACATTGTTTATTAATTTTTTAAATAATTTTTATCGCCTGAGAAAAACGCATTTACGGGTATATGGGTGAGACGCTGTACAAAATCTCGGAGTTCTGGCTTACATAAAATATTTTTCGTGTAGTTCTGAGCATACTGAAGCTATTTCTAAAGAGTTCCGGGCATTGGCAATGTTGTATAATTTTTAAATAAATTAATAACGCTTGAAAGTCAGGAATTTATCGAGAATAGGGTGAGACGCTGGCTGTATTTCAACAGTTCTGTGACTTCTATTATAATTATCGCGTAGTTCTGAAAGTGTTCTAACGTTTTCTAAAGAGTTCTGACGTTAAACATTGTTTATTAATTTTTTAAATAATTTTTATCGTCTGAGAAAAACGCATTTACGGGTATATGGGTGAGACGCTGTACGAAATCTCGGAGTTCTGGCTTACATAAAATATTTTTCGTGTAGTTCTGAGCATACTGAAGCTATTTCTAAAGAGTTCCGGGCATTGGCAATGTTGTATAATTTTTAAATAAATTAATAACGTTCGAAAGTCAGGAATTTATCGAGAATAGGGTGAGACGCTGGCTGTATTTCGACAGTTCTGTGACTTCTATTATAATTATCGCGTAGTTCTGAAAGTGTTCTAACGTTTTCTAAAGAGTTCTGACGTTGAGCATTATTTATTTTTTTTTAAATAATTTTTATCTTCTGAGAAAAACGCATTTACGGGTATATGGGTGAGACGCTGTACGAAATCTCGAAGTTCCGTTTTATGTAAAATATTTTTCGTGTAGTTCTGAGCATACTGAAGCTATTTCTAAAGAGTTCCGGGCATTGGCAATGTTGTATAATTTTTAAATAAATTAATAACGCTCGAAAGTCAAGAATTTATCGAGAATAGGGTGAGACGCTGGCTGTATTTCGACAGTTCTGTGACTTCTATTATAATTATCGCGTAGTTCTGAAAGTGTTCTAACGTTTTCTAAAGAGTTCTTACGTTGAACATTGTTTATTAATTATACAACATTGCCAATGCCCGGAACTGTTTAGAAATAGCTTCAGTATGCTCAGAACTACACAAAAAATATTTTATGTAAGCCAGAACTCCGAGATTTCGTACACCGTCTCACCCTATTCTCTCCAAGTACTCGATTCTCGGGCGTTATTAATTTATTTAAAAATTATACAACATTGCCAATGCCCAGAACTCTTTAGAAATACAATATAATTGGCCATGAGAGTCAAACGCGGTACTTAGTGCGTATTTTTAATCAAACTGATTAAATTATATTCCGTAAGTTTCCAACATATTATAACTGCGCGCCGATTATTTGTCGGACTTTAAACACAGCTATCATTGGAACATTAAAAATTCCCTGTCCCTTCCCTAATTAAATCGATATCGATTTAATATTAAAATCACTGTAAAAACTTATTGCGAAAAATATTACCCCAGCAAGGGTTCGAACCTGGAATCTCCCGCATTCCGTTCGGGTGTCTTAACCAATTCGACTACCGGGGCATGTGGTAATATTTATCGCAATAACCAGATAATAATAATTTGAACGTCTTTCTCAGGCGACGTGAATAAACAATAAATTCTTAAGGACTCTCGAAAATTCAAATACAATATAATTGGCCATGAGAGTCAAACGCGGTACTTAGTGCGTATTTTTAATCAAACTGATTAAATTATATTTCGTAAGTTTCCAACATATTATAACTGCGCGCCGATTATTTGTCGGACTTTAAACACAGCTATCATTGGAACATTAAAAATTCCCTGTCCCTGCCCTAATTAAATCGATATCGATTTAATATTAAAATCACTGTAAAAACTTATTGCGAAAAATATTACCCCAGCCAGGGTTCGAACCTGGAATCTCCCGCATTCCGTTCGGGTGTCTTAACCAATTCGACTACCGGGGCATGTGGTAATATTTATCGCAATAACCAGATAATAATAATTTGAACGTCTTTCTCAGGCGACGTGAATAAACAATAAATTCTTAAGGACTCTCAAAAATTCAAATACAATATAATTGGCCATGAGAGTCAAACGCGGTACTTAGTGCGTATTTTAATCAAACTGATTAAATTATATTCCGTAAGTTTCCAACATATTATAACTGCGCGCCGATTATTTGTCGGACTTTAAACACAGCTATCATTGGAACATTAAAAATTCCCTGTCCCTTCCCTAATTAAATCGATATCGATTTAATATTAAAATCACTGTAAAAACTTATTGCGAAAAATATTACCCCAGCCAGGGTTCGAACCTGGAATCTCCCGCATTCCGTTCGGGTGTCTTAACCAATTCGACTACCGGGGCATGTGGTAATATTTATCGCAATAACCAGATAATAATAATTTGAACGTCTTTCTCAGGCGACGTGAATAAACAATAAATTCTTAAGGACTCTCAAAAATTCAAATACAATATAATTGGCCATGAGAGTCAAACGCGGTACTTAGTGCGTATTTTTAATCAAACTGATTAAATTATATTCCGTAAGTTTCCAACATATTATAACTGCGCGCCGATTATTTGTCGGACTTTAAACACAGCTATCATTGGAACATTAAAAATTCCCTGTCCCTTCCCTAATTAAATCGATATCGATTTAATATTAAAATCACTGTAAAAACTTATTGCGAAAAATATTACCCCAGCCAGGGTTCGAACCTGGAATCTCCCGCATTCCGTTCGGGTGTCTTAACCAATTCGACTACCGGGGCATGTGGTAATATTTATCGCAATAACCAGATAATAATAATTTGAACGTCTTTCTCAGGCGACGTGAATAAACAATAAATTCTTAAGGACTCTCGAAAATTCAAATACAATATAATTGGCCATGAGAGTCAAATTATTATTATCTGGTTATTGCGATAAATATTACCACATGCCCCGGTAGTCGAATTGGTTAAGACACCCGAACGGAATGCGGGAGATTCCAGGTTCGAACCCTGGTTGGGGTAATATTTTTCGCAATAAGTTTTTACAGTGATTTTAATATTAAATCGATATCGATTTAATTAGGGAAGGGACAGGGAATTTTTAATGTTCCAATGATAGCTGTGTTTAAAGTCCGACAAATAATCGGCGCGCAGTTATAATATGTTGGAAACTTACGGAATATAATTTAATCAGTTTGATTAAAAATACGCACTAAGTACCGCGTTTGACTCTCATGGCCAATTATATTGTATTTGAATTTTCGAGAGTCCTTAAGAATTTATTCTTTAGAAATAGCTTCAGTATGCTCAGAACTACACAAAAAATATTTTACATAAACCGGAACTCCGAGATTTCGTACGGCGTCTCACCCATACACCCGTAAATGCGTCTTTCTCGGGCGATAAAAAATATTTAAAAAATAAATAAACAATGCTTAACATCAGAACTCTTTAGAAAACGTTAGAACACTTTCAGAACTACGCGATAATTATAATAGAAGTCACAGAACTGTCGAAATACAGCCAGCGTCTCACCCTATTCTCGATAAATTCCTGACTTTCGAGCGTTATTAATTTATTTAAAAATTATACAACATTGCCAGTGCGGGGAACTCTTTAGAAATTGCTTCTATATGCTCAGAACTACTCGAAAAATATTTTACATAAACCGGAACTCCGAGATTTCAACTGGCGTCTCAACTCGGTATACTCGTTACATTGTAATTTTTTTTTAGTAGCTTATAATTAATTTTTTTGCTTTTATATGGCAGAACTCTTTGTAGAACTGTTATAGAACTATAGATCTCGCAAAATCTGATAAGATACAATGGTGGAACTTGTTTAGGACAAAGTGAGACGCTGCGTGAACCTAGCGTCTCACGCGTTTTTTGGCTTTAATGGCCAGAACTATTTGTTTAAACTATCAGGAACTCTAGAACTATTAAAAAGGAAGCTAGAACTCTCAATAATTTGTGAGTTTCCGCAAAATGAGACGCTAGCTTCACACACACGATAATACTTGCTCGTCGGTTTAGCTTCAATAACATGCACAATTTTGTATTAAGAATTTATTAGCAATTTTCGCTATTTTAAAACAAAAACTGCTAAAAATGTTTAAAGATAAATATTTAACAAACGCGTTAATTTAATGTGTCTAATTAAATACATCTTTTCAGTCTTGTATCTTTTTTTATAAAAAATTACGTGTATCGGAATTGGTTCGTTTCATTTGTCGCCTATTTTTCTATTTAATTATTGACTTACACCAAAGGCTTGTTCATCTTTCGCGTAATCGATATTTCTTTAATCTTGCACAAAATATACAGTTTTAAGTATAGTATGTATATGCAATAAGTTGACACTCTTTAATTGAGAAACAAAAGAAGTTTAATAAGTTTATTAACAATCTCCTTAGTCGCGATTGCTTGCGTTAAATAAACAAAATAAATTTTGCAATTGCTATTCGATAGTTAACAATAAATATAGCGATTTCCCTAGTGTGCACGCACATATACAAAGTCCGCGCGTCATTGGATGATCAAGATAGACGCGCACACAGAAAAAAAGAATATTCTTGATTTTAAAATATCTTTATTGATAACGTGGAAATCTTGAAATAAGATTATATTGCGTTAAACGAAGAAAATTAGTGTTGAACGAAGAATTATATAGTTGAACCAAGAAAAATAAAGTTGAAATAACACGTCAAAATTCTTATAAGAAGATTACTTTGTTTCATATATACGCAAGATCACTATAATCTTCTTATAAAAGCTTCAACGTGTTATTTCAATATTTTTTTCTTGGTTCAACTATCTAATTCTTCGTTCAACACTAATTTTCTTTGTTTAACGCAATATAATTTTATTTCAAGATTATATTATTCTTGCGTTATACAAGCATATCGAGTGTTGATTTGACACTTCTTTCTTTTTCTGTGCATGCGTGCTAAATATGTTAAATTATAATACATATTGATCTTTTTGAACGCATTTAACAAAAGTAAAAGATAATAACGTTGTAATAATAAGTGATAATGTTTAGTAAATATGTTCAATAAAAGGAATGTGTTTCATTCCACATTTTACAAGTTTACAAAATGTGTACACATATATACGAGGTTTATAAAGAGTGAAATCGTTACAATCATACTTTCTACATTTTGACCCAAGATTTAATTTTTAACATCAATAACAATACAATGTGACATCTTTAATTCCAAATTTTTCCACTTGGCTATTTACATAATAAAAGGTATAATTTAACCCTTAACGGTCACACCTCGCTAGAATCCCGTAACGGTCACACTGGGTCCAATAGACCCAAGCGTGTTTGCACGTGTATAAAAAATTGTAGGTGACCTTTAAAAAAAAAAAAAAATATCCTGTTGTACTTTAAGTCTTCCTTAAAAAGACTGTATAGGTTTGATTTCCAAAAAATTAATTTAACATATGTAAAGAAATTGTTGAAAAAAAAAGTCGGAAAAGTGACATTTTTCACAAAAACTAATGTAATTTTTTCAATTTTTAAGATATCTTAATTTTTCAAACGGTTTTTTCATCCTCAGATGATGCACTTTTCACTGATTATTGCAGTTTATGCGGCCGTTCCAAAAAGTATATTTATTTTGAGGTATGAAGGTGCGATTTTTTGCTGAAAAATGAAAAGGACATTTCTTGGAAAAAATAGCAATATATTTATGAAAAATGGTTTTAAAAATATGAAAAAAATATTTTTACGTTGCAAATTACATACTTTAAATAAATAAAAAGGTTACAATTTTTTATTCGGTGCCATAGGCACATTCAATGCATAAATATGCGCGATGCTTGTCGCACATCGGTCGAAGGCAAGTGGGACACATGGAGCCCGTCTTTTTATCAGTTCCTCTCGGGAAAATTTGACATCTTTTTTGCCTATCAAATTTTGGGCGGTTCTCTCCAAATGCAGGCCTGTCCTGGAGGTGCAGGATATTCGCAATACCGCATTTGATGTCCTTGCGAATTGTTGGTATTGTGTATCGTTCTTGCAGGTGTGCCTTGACCAAATGTAAATATATATATATAAATATATATATATATATTTACATTTGGTCAAGGCACACCTGCAAGAACGATACACAATATATATATATAATAATATATAATAATATAATAATATAATAATATATATATATATATATTATTATATTATATTACATATATATTTTATATATATAATATATATATTGCTCGGACACGTGGTCTTCGGCTCCATCAGTGTCATCGCCGCCAAGAATTGGCTGTTCTTCGCACTCCTCAAGCAATTCCTCGCGAATTGTACGGGAGCGCAAGTTATAAGCCATCTACTTTTCATGAATAATTACACAGTAAAATTTTTTAAAAAATTCTAAGCAACGAAAAACACAACTGTGTACTTGCCTCTTCACTTTGGAACAACGAGAAACGAAAAAAAAAAATACTCCAAAAACTCAAATTATTACGTAAAGGTCACACTGGGTGAAATACACCCCACAATTCCGAGACGCCCACTTTGAACGGCTGCCGAGAGAGAACTAACGAGCCGAAAAATATACCACCGACGGGGATCGATACTTGAAGGTCCCAACTACCTGTACATGGCGGCACAAGGCCCATTTCTATTGGTTTACTGGGTCGTTTTCGAAGTCAAAAAAACGCTTGGGTCTACTGGACCCAGTGTGACCGTTAAGGGTTAAATATTTTTGTGTCGATGTCATTCGAAATGTGATAATGAGATGGAAATAAATATGGCTAAGATCGACGATCAATAAGTTCTCATCTGCGACATTGATAAAATGTTCATAAACTTGTACACACAGCGGTTATGGTTATAACATACCCGAGACCAAACCATTTAACTTTAAATTTTTTTGGGGGGGGGAGGGGAATATAAGATTGTACAGTGCAATAAATAATCGCTCACCTAGGGTTGCTCCGCCGGTGCTGGAAGCCTTCTCGGTGACCCCGGGCCTTCTCCTCTCAACTTCCTGTCTGGATTGCCTCTTCGCGGCGATATTCACTCGTCCTTACACTTATGTATGTCCATCAAGACCGTCTATCGCGACATTCGCACAATATTCACTCGCAAAAACATCCGGGGCATTGAGACACGACGCACACGTTACTCGCCCAATGTAAAATGTACTACCAATGGCGAAATACGATATGCGGGGCGGCAGCCACGCCACACGACACGCGGACGACACGCGCACGGCACGCACAGCATTCCCAGCATTCCCGGGTCCTCGCGGAGACGCGGTTATAAATCACGATCGAACAACACTTTTCACGGCACGACGTCGACGACAAAGTAACGCACGAGAAACACGGTGATGCGCGAGACCGCGAGCCATTCGTCACCGCGAAGTCGCGTCGTAACGGATTTTTGCATGCCCGACGCGCGGCGACTTCACACCGACGCGGACGCCGTAATCCCTACAACTCTCGTACCCCTCCCCCCCCACACATCGCGAACAACGAACAATGCCCGCGTCGATCGCTGATCTCGTGGTCTATCTCGTGAATCTCGTCTCGTACCCACACTGTTGTCTCTTTTAGCTGAAGTTCACTAGATTATCGTACCTCGTGCCACGATGCCGAAATACGTTATGCGGTGCAGCCACGGTCGACACAGCACCGCAGCACGCGCGCGGCACGCGCACGGCACCCCCGGCACTCCCGGGTTACTCGCGGAAACGCGGTTAATCACGATTGCGCGACACATTTCACGGCACGACGACGTCGACGATAGGGAAACGCGCGAGAAGTACGATGTACAATGATGCGCGAGACTGCGAGCCGTCCGGCCGTCCGCCACCGCGAAGTCGCGACGTAATATTTGAATGTCCAACACGCGGCAACCCGGCAACCTCTCAGTCCTCTCACCAGTGATGCGAATGCGATGCTTTTGCCCGCAGCCAGCACGTGTGGAGGGGATAGCGCGCCCGCCGGCGGCTTGACGCTCGGGCGACTTCGGGCGGGTAGAAGAGCGCAGACACACTCGGATGTCTCCTTCTTCCCCGAGTTGTAATAGCATATAGCTATAGCGCTGCGAACCGTTCAAATTCACAAATTAATATCTCTGGTTATATTTGTCGTAGAGAAATCTTTAAAACAGCATATTAAAGCTAAGAAGACAATCTTCTTGAAAAAATAGTTTAAATTATAATAAATTGCAAATTTAAATTGTTATAAGCAATTAAAATGTTTAATTAATTTTTTCACTAAAAAGTTCTTTTTTAAAATTTTTTAAATAATGCTATCTTATACTCTATTTCATTCTAAAAGTACACATATTTTTTATTTTATGAAGAATTGATGGATTTTATTTTTTTATATAATTTTAATGACTGAGATGCCGTGCCGTGCTCGCGTCAATTGTTTATAACAATTGGAATGTGTAATTTCTTGTAACAAACTATTTTTTTCAAAAAGATTGTCTCCTTAGCTTTAAATTGCTTTTATAAGGATCTCTCTACGACAAATATAACCAGATATATTAAGATATATTAATTTGTTCTAAGATACTTTTACTTGTCATATTGATAATTGCCTTAGACCATTTCACAGAAAAGACAGTTTTAAAAAACACATTTTAACTCATGGATTTGATGCATCTTTAAAAAAATTTGAAAATGTTCAAACTGTACAGTCACGGTCAGAGTAGTTGCAACACTTAAAAAACTAAACTTATTTTTAAAAAGTTATAACTATAACTTACAACTATAACTTATTTTTCTAAACTTATTAAAAAAAAAAGTGTTGCAACTACTTTGACCGCGACCCTACACACAATAGAGATAAATAGCTCCAAATCTAATCCAGATACGACATTTTGCTGTGAGACTAAATCCTCCTCAGACAATGTAAGAGATACATTACAAGATATTCCGTTATTTCTTAAAAAATTAGACGTAGCAATCAAACAATTAGTTGCTCAATTATATGATAATTTATCTTTAACTAAATCTGACATACAGAAAATTATAGAAATCATTCAAAAGTTTTCTTGTTCTGAATTATTAAATGGACTTGAGCAAATTATTTTTAATTGTGATTTAAATGAGGTAGTAGATTCTTTTAAAGTAATTTCAAATTATTTTATTAACTTTGATACAGAATATAAAAGAGAATCTTTTTTGGAAAATTCGAAGTACTTTATTAGACCATCACAGATTATTATAGGTACTTCAATTGATGAATCCAGACGGCAGAATAGTGTATCACTTACAATAAAGAATAGAACTTGTTGTTATGTTCCTATCCAAAAACAATTACAAGCGTTTCTTGAACTTCCCGGTGTTTTACAACAAATTTTGGATTATCAGAAAGATTTGGAGATTAACAATTCAGAATCTTATAAAAATATGGTACAAGGTTCTTTATGGAAATCCATCAAATCTGTGACTTCAAATAAGATAATTTTACCATTAACTGGATACTTTGACAATTTGGAGGTTGGTAATCCACTTGGGATGCTGGTTATTATAAGATTGGATGTTTATATTATAGTATCCCGACCATTCCACCACAATACAATAGTCGCTTAGAAAATATATTTATTTCTACATTATTTTATAGTTCAGACAGAAATCATTACGGAAATGTTGCTGTTTTAAAGCATGTAATTAATGAATTGAAACTTCTCGATAAAAATAGTTTATATATAGAAAATGAGAAAACCGGGGAAAAAACGCGAATATTTTTTGCACTGTGTTTTGTATTGGGCGATAATTTAGGAGTGCATTCAATACTCGGATTAACTGAAAGCTTCTCTTCCAATTATTATTGTATGTTTTGCTTAGCAAAAAAAAATTTAACGAAAGAACTGATTACAGAACAATCAAATCTGCTAAGATCAAAAAATGATTATTTACATTATTTGCAAAACCAACATTTCGGAATAAAAGAGAGATGCATTTTTAATGATTTGGATTATTACCATATTTATGAAAATCAATGTGTGGACATTATGCATGATCTATATGAAGGTGTCTTAAGATATAATATGGCAAATATAATATCAAAATTAATACATTTAAAATATTTTACAATAGAAACTGTTAATTTCAAGATCAAGTACAATTTATATAATCCACATGAAAAGAATATACCTCTAGGCATTAAGGAAAGTTAAAAAATGGGAGTATAATCTGTTCAGCTTCTGAGATGAATGCATTAATAAATAATTTTCGTTTTATAGTTGGTGATATAGTTCCACAAGGTAATGAAGTTTGGAAATTGTACTTGTTATCTTTAAAAATAACAGAAATTATTTCCAGTCCATGTATACCAAAAGCAGCACTTGAACAACTAAATCTTTATATTTCTGAACATAACAAATTATATATATCACTCTTTGGCAATCTTAAACCTAAACATCACTTTTTGACACATTATCCTCGCATTATTGAAAAAATTGGACCTCCTCATTACTTATCATTTATGAGATTCGAAGGTAAACATAAAAATTTAAAACTGAATGCTCAGAATTTCAGGAGTCGCGTGAACTTACCCTTTACACTTCTTAATCGAAGCCAGCTGAGATCTACTTCTCGATATTTGAATAAAAGAGGACTTTCTAATTACATTCAATGGGGTCATATAAACCCAGTAAAATTGAGTAATGAAACTAACACCGCGGCATTTAAAGACTTTTTATCAACTACATATTACGAAGAAAATGGTATTTGCTATAAACCATCTTCTGTAATTAGAATGGCAAGTAATGACATTTTACCACAATTCTGTAGAATAAAATATGTTCTGAAGAAAGTATCAGATAATGGTTGTTACCTTTATTGCGAGAGATTAACTACATTGAATTATAATGAACACTTTCATGCTTATGAAGTAATTAATGACAAAGAAGAGAATGTTATGTTCTATTCTATCAGTGAATTGAGTTATATTCTTCCACTTAATTTACATGTAATAAATACAGGTCAAATGATGCTTTCTCTCCCAAAATATTAACAATTTCTTGGCTGTCTATAATATGATTATATTCATGAATAATTTTAATATTATATATAGAAGGAATCACTTGCAACATAGATTAAAATGTATGATATAGGTATCTTTCCTTCCTTTAATAATCTCATTATACAATAGAGTTTATTTAGTTACATTTTCGAATAAGTACTTCTTTTTAAACTTTTCCTATTATTTGTTATTGGAAGATATTCTTATTTAGTGTTTATCTCAAGTGACAATAATTTTGAAATGCTTTGAAAGCTTATGTAGTAATTAATATTCATATTAATGTTTTCGTTTTTATTTTAATAATAGAAAATAGAAGTTTATTTTAATAATAAGATTAATTTTTTGTCTATTGCATTATATTCCCACAATGACACTTGTAACAGGTAAAAATAAATAAATATTGTCCTTAAATCTTTTGCTTTTATTAATAAAACCTGACTGCAAATATTCTTATATCTGTATTCTTTAAAATAATTAGTACTCAAATACTATATTATTTTAAGAAAAATACATTTTGACACTATAAAAACTTACTCATAGTATTAAACGGTTAAAAATTAATAAATATACATATTATCTTATATAATATGTATATTGCTCTTGAAAAATATGTAATTCAAAAAAACTCATTCATAGTAAACCTTGCAGAAAAAAGGTCTGTCGGTTATATTACTTAAGTCTTGATATAAAAAGGTATAAGTAAACAAATTCTACTTTTTTCTTCTCTGATAAATTATAACTCTTAATTGGTACTTTTATTTCAATTATACTGGTACAGTCTGAAACATTATATGTTCTATACAGGGTGTCCCAAAATTCGCAACTCAAAATATTATAGCAAGAAAGTTCTCAAAAAATTAAGTAAAAAAGTTATTTGTAAATTTTTATTTCAAATAGTAGTTTTTGAGATATAAGAGTTTAAAGCTATCCAATTACAGACTAGGTTTAGACGGACATCTGTCCATGAGTCGCGCGTGCGGTAGGATTAGTGAGCGCGCACTTCAGCATGCATACTGACATGACGGGCGCGGTGGACAAAAGATTGTGTGTGTTCTTCATACGTTACCGCGCGCGATTTCATGATATTGATTTTAAATTAATGATGTAAATAAGCGTTACAAATAAGAAATCTTTAAATTATTACAATTTTATCGCTAATATTATAGATTACAAAGAAACATTGGGATTACTACAATTCATATTAGCACAATAACATTAATATTAAGGAAATATTAAGTGAATAAGACTTATAATTAATTATAAGTTGTTATCGCATACGCGCGCGAGCAATAATTTTTTTATAAGTGTTGAGAGAAATAATTTCATGCAAGTCATTAAGTTCATTGACACAAAAATCGTGTTATACGGTGTTATTAGTACCGAGCTTTCCGCCAAACCACTAAGTTCGATCAGACTAATTATAGCAAAGAAGTAACTTGCATGAAATTATTTTTCTCAACACTTATAAAAAAATTATTGCTCGCGCGCGTATGCGATAACGACTTATAATTAATTATAAGTCTTATTCACTTAATATTTCCTTAATATTAATGTTATTGTGCTAATATGAATTGTAGTAATCCCAATGTTTCTTTGTAATCTATAATATTAGCGATAAAATTTTAATAATTTAAAGATTTCTTATTTGTAACGCTTATTTACATCATTAATTTAAAATCAATATCATGAAATCGCGCGCGGTAACGTATGAAGAACACACACAATCTTTTGTCCACCGCGCCCGTCATGTCAGTATGCATGCTGAAGTGCGCGCTCACTAATCCTACCGCACGCGCGACTCATGGACAGATGTCCGTCTAAACCTAGTCTGTAATTGGCTAGCTTTAAACTCTTATATCTCAAAAACTACTATTTGAAATAAAAATTTACAAATAACTTTTTTACTTAATTTTTTGAGAACTTTCTTGCTATAATATTTTGAGTCGCGAATTTTGGGACACCCTGTATAATAGATTAGAACATATAATGTTTTACACTGTATATAAGTATTGACATAAAAGTACCAATTAAGAGTTCTGATAATTTATCAGACAGGAAAAAATTAGAATTTGTTTACTTACACCTTATATCAAGGCTTAAGTAATATAACGAAAAGATCTTTTTTCTGCAAAGTTTACTATAAATAAATTTTCTCAAATTACATTTTCCAAGAGCAATATATATTTAACACAACTTATTCATTACATTGTTTCAAACGTTTGAGCTACTTGTCACAAGAAAATGGAACATTTACAATAAAAATTAATTTTACTTGCATTTAGAAATTTTATTCTAACTGAACATATCAAATGCTTGTACGAAGTAAAAGAATATATATTTCAACATTAGTATTTACTTGAATTGAATAAAGGTTTTATAATATTCTTGCTTCAAGTGATTGCATTACTTCATCTAAAAAGTTAAAACCACAGCACTAAGAACATAACCTCTTCTTGGAAGTAAGCGATTATTCTAGATGAATGAAATTTTTACTTGATTCAATAGCGGATAAACTTTCTCGTAAGAAAATGTAATTTCTTCATTGAAGTATATGCTTCTCTTCCGTGGACTTGATATCGTAAGTAAACAGAGTATTCGTATTAATTAAATATTCTTGTTTCAAATACTAAACTTGCTAAGATTCAGAATATGTTTTGAGTAAATGTGATACTTATGACAACTTTATGGTAGATTTGCGGATATATGAACTTATCAAATACTTGAAGCAAGTAATATTAACTTGCAGGTAGTATATATTTTTCTGTGTGTGCTTTTCAAGATGGCGGCAAACGCTCACCTCCAATATATCAAGACTTTTTAGACGTTCATTAGTAAGCCTAAACAAATATCTCTACCAAGTTTTAAAACTATCGGAATTATTTCGTCCGCAACCGCCTAAATCGGACCTATTTTGACTGGGCTAAAGGTTACCCCTGTGAAGTTAGCCCCCATTATTTAAAAAATTAATACAAAAGAAATGGCCATACGGTCCAAGCTTAGATCTTAAGCAGCTCAATATAAGGATAAAGATCTATTATTGCGTCCCTACGGGGTTTGCAAGGCGTTTTAGGAACGTTCCCAAACCATCAACTTTTTTTATCCCATTCTGCTCCTCTACCTCCTTCTTCCAAATCTCCTCCTACACCTTCTCAACCTCCTTCCCGGAACCCTTTGGCCTCCTCGCACTCGGGAGTTATTTTACCCGCGCGAGGAAGCAGCAGCTCTTTAGGGTAACTAAAACATCATTTCGTCAGAGAATAAAAACCCCGTGGCCCAGTGGGACTCGAACCTGGTTCCTAAGATTACGAGTCTGGCGCTTTACCACCGGGCCACACTGCCGCCCTTAAGCAGCTCAATATTATTTTCAATATGTATTTAATACGCGTATTTTCCAACATATTAAACTGCGCGCCGATTATTTGTCGGACTTAAAACATAGCTATTGTGGGAACATTAAAAATTCCCTCTCCCTTCCCTAATTAAGTCAATATCGATTTAATATTGAAATCACTGTAAAGAACTTATTGCGAAAAATATTACCTCAGCCAGGGTTCGAACCTCGAATCTCCCGCATTCCGTTCGGGCGTCATACCAATTCGACTACCGGGGCATGTGGTAATATTTATAATATTAAGCTGCCTAAGATCCAAGCTTGGACCGTATGGCCATTTCCTGTGTATTGATTTAAAAAATTAATTTTTTTTTAGTTCTGTAAAGATTTATGATCCAGAATTCTTGATAGTTTTAAAAAATAGTTCTGGTCATTAAAGGCATGAAAATGCGATTCAAGGTATAGGGAGCTAACTTCAAGCAGTCCTCCATTTTCAAAAAATACCATTTTTTATTAGAGTTCTTGGTAGATTTCATAATGTTCTAGAGTTCCTGATACATTTCAGAAATAGTTCCGCTCGAAAAAGTAAAAAAAACCTAGGTTGAAATTTTCGCTATTATCATTTAAATATCTGGCATCTTGCAAACCGTTGGTCCGATCGCTTTGTGTCATAAGACTTTTCGTCAGAACTCGTCGAGAACTACCCAGAACTCTCGTCAAAACTACTTGGAACTCTGAAAAAATTTTCGACCTCGGGACTTGAAAATTTTCGCTACCGTCGTTTAAATATCTGGTATCTTACAAACCGTTGGTCCAATCATGTTGCGTTATAAGACTTTTTGTCAGAACTCGTCGAGATCTACCCAGAACTCTAATCAGAACTACTCGAAACTCTAAAAAATATTTTGATCTCACCATCTTGCACCAAGTGCCGAGGTCAAAAATTTTTTTAGTTTCGAGTAGTTCTGATTAGAGTTCTGGGTAGTACTCAACGAGTTCTGACGAAAAGTCTTATGATGCAAAGCGATCGGACCAACGGTTTGCAAGATACCAGATATTTAAACAATGATAGCAAAAACTCCAACCTCGATTTTCTTGACTTTTTCGAGCGGAACTATTTCTGAAATGTATCAGGAACTAGAACTATATAAAATCTACTCAGAACTCTAATAAAAAATGGTATTTTTCGAAAATGGAGGGCTGCGTGAAGTTAGCCCCCCATACTTTGAAACGCATTTTCATGCCTTTATATATAATGGCCAGAACTATTTCTTAAAACTATCAAGAACTCTGGAACTATCAGAAATCTTTACACACAGAACTCTTAAAAAAAATTAATTTTTTAAATAATGGGGGGGGCTAACTTCACAGGGGTACTATTTTGTAGTTATTGCAACTAAATTGATGGTTAAAAGAACTAATAAATAATAGTGTGCACAAACTTCATGGAAAGAATAACATGGACTATATAATTTTAATTCCATGAATACATATTTATGTACAAATTCTAAAATTACTATGTAAATCATGTATTAACTGAAGAAACATAGTTTTTGGAATTTTAACAATGTAGTTTACTGAATTATAATTTACTTAAAATATATTATTAAGTTGTATTAATCATATTATTCAATTAATTTAATAAGCCTGACAATATTTCTGTATTTTAATTCACTATAATATTTTGATTTCTATAACAAAAAAAAATAGTTGAGGTGCTATTTGTCCACATTTTATAGTTGTAACGACCGTTTTTTTCTCTGAGTGTAACAGTTAGCAATTCTTTCTGCGCGTGAGGGAAAGTCAACAACCAACTCTTTAACAATAAGTGCAATTGTATGAAGTACCCAAAGAAATCATGACGCGCATTCTCTTCATCTAATAAAGTTTTCTTTAGCCAAACTAAATAGTTATTTCAATTCCTGTCAATCCTCGTATAGATCCAATACTATACTTATTAAAGAACTTCCAAAGCTGGACCCCTCACCAGCGCAAAATAAGTTCAGACCTAGTAAAAAATTTAGTGCTACTTAAACAAAAATACTAAAAATTTGTTGCTAGTTTGTTGCTCTAAGATAACATAAAAACATGTTCAAAAAACATTTTTTTAAAAATACCACTTAGGACTGCACCAGCGAGTTAAGCTGTCAGCTGCACTTAAATAATATGTTATACTTATATGATTTTGGTACTAAAATAATCTACGGGCAATGTACTATCGAAATAAAGCGAAATCCGATTTTGTTGTTAATTCTAACACTTGCAAAATAAATAATTTACCCCGGCTGCGCGGCGAAAGATACTTAACGCCCGTCAAGAGAGCGCGGCCGGGATAAACTATACATATACGGGTGAATCTTAATGAATGCACCAACTTTTTACCATGGGAGATGGGTTACCGACTGCAACTGTAATGAACCGAAAGATCCATAGATGACACCTGGTTGGATCGACCGCTCCGATCGACATACAGGGAAGTCAAAAATTGTGCATCAAGTAACGTGTATCGTATTCTATACATACATACTTTTCTAGTATATCCAACTCTCTTCCCATACAGCACAAAAACCTCTTAAAATATACATATTAAAAATATTTTTTAGGAAGTTTAAAATAATTTAAACTAATTCACAAAAATATTTTTTCAATGTTTCTATGCCCGTCAAATCATGTCAAAAGAATATTTTCAAAAATTTTTTAAAAGATTGCATACAAATATGTTTAATAATATTTGTAAAATCTTTTAGAAATATTGCTTTAAAAAATAAAATGTTTAAGTTTCTAAAAGATTTTACAAATATTGTTAAATATATTTTTATGCAATCTTTTAAAAACATTGTTGAAAATATTTTTTTGACAATCTGGCGAACATAGAAACATTCTAAAAAAAAATTGTTGTAAACTATTTTAAAAAATATTTTGTGCTGTATGGACTACGCGTTCTTTTTACACAATTGCTTTCTAATAACGAGATTTCTTATTATTGCGCAACGTATGTACTGCGTAAAAGAGATATCATTTATTTCTGTGTATCTCTTTTATACGATTTTGAAAAAATAATGATTCTTTAATAAAGTTACTTGGTAGCGATTTCTTTTCACGCTTACGCGGAACATTTCAGCGCGTAAAAAGAAATTTAGATCTAAAGCGGCAAAAATATAAAAATGTTCCACCATTCTTATTAAAAAATGCGTAATTCTACTGCAAGAACTATTCTGCTGTATAGTACTTTATGGATATAAAAGAATAACTTAAATAACTAAATGTAATAACAGTGGATTTCCGCACCTCCTGTGAGGTACCACCAATGGCGCGTTAGGTTTTGTAAAGTGGACCTTCGCCTGGAGCCATATTATACCACAGTTGAAGACCTTTTTCAGTAATGGCTCAAACAGATAAATTGAAGTCATATTGCGTAAGAGCGCACGCAGATTAAAAATTGCATCAACGTGCGGCCGTGCGCAACATATCGCCAATTTATCATGTTTTTACTTTAGATGCTCGAAGTGCCCCCCATCCATTTTTTCCACTGTTATTACATTTAGTTATTTAAGTTATTCTTTTATATCCATAAAGTACTATACAGCAGAATATTTCTTGCAGTAGAATTACGCATTTTTTAATAAGAATGGTGGAACATTTTTATATTTTTGCCGCTTTAGATCTAACTTTCTTTTTACGCGTTGAAATGTTCCGCGTAAGCGTGAAAAGAAATCGCTACCAAGTAACTTTATTAAAGAATCATTATTTTTTCAAAATCGTATAAAAGAGATACACAGAAATAAATGATATCTCTTTTATGCAGTACATACGTTGCGCAATAATAAGAAATCTCGTTATTAGAAAGCAATTGTGTAAAAAGAACGCGTAGTCCATACAGCACAAAATATTTTTTTAAATAGTTTACAACAATTTATTTTTAGAATGTTTCTATGTTCGCCAGATTGTCAAAAAAATATTTTCAACAATGTTTTTAAAAGATTGCATAAAAATATATTTAACAATATTTGTAAAATCTTTTAGAAATTTAAACATTTTATTTTTTAAAGCAATATTTCTAAAAGATTTTACAAATATTATTGAACATATTTGTATGCAATCTGTTAAAAAATTTTTGAAAATATTCTTTTGACATGATTTGACGGGCATAGAAACATTGAAAAAATATTTTTGTGAATTAGTTTCAATTATTTTAAACTTCCTAAAAAATATTTTAAATATGTATATTTTAAGAGGTTTTTGTGCTGTATGGGAAGAGAGTTGGATATACTAGAAAAGTATGTATGTATAGAATACGATACACGTTACTTGATGCACAATTTTTGACTTCCCTGTATGTCGATCGGAGCGGTCGATCCAACTAGGTGTCATCTATGGATCTTTCGGTTCATTACAGTTGCAGTCGGTAACCCATCTCCCATGGTAAAAAGTTGGTGCATTCATTAAGATTCACCCTGATTTTACAAATGTTAGAGTTAGCAACAAAATCGGATTTTGGTATATTTCGATAGTACATTACACTAGGTCCGAACTTTTATTTTGCGCTGGGGGGGGGGGAGGGGTCCAGCTTAATAGAGGTATTTACTATATACATATAAAAGGTAACTCACCGGCAGTCGGCACCAATGCACAACAGCGGAGTCGTAACCAGTCGTAGCTGCATCGTCCCGCTACGTGATCTGTAAAATACAAATGTACAAATCAAATTATATGTATAGCAGCATCTAAGATAATCGATATTAACATATACGCGCATTATTATTTCCGGAAATAATAATTGCACTTGTCAAAATTTTTTTTCTTTCAAGTGAATATTCATTTAAATATTTGTATAGTTTATGTAAAAAAACCTTGTTCTTGTTGTTAGAATTTGAGCTTCTTTTGACATTTATACACAGAAATGTTCCTCTATATAATTTTCATATAAATTATTCGTTTCAGAAAATATAATTGAAAAAAAAACGATTAAGCCCTTAAGAGAAATATATATATATATTATAAATAGTGCAAATAATTATTATTATATAAATAATAATTATTTGCACGAATCATTGAATCATACGATATTAATTAAGGATTGGCTTAATAATTGTTTATACGATTTATATACAATTTATCATGACATAACATAAGGAACAATAAAGAGGTAATTAAATAAACAATACATATAGCATACTTACAAAAGTGAAGTTTTATCGTTTTCCAATATTATAAATTATATCAATATGCGTGTGAACAATAAATGAATCGTTGGTTTGGTAAAGGTCATAAACCAAGAACCTTATTACCTTTAGGAAAATCGTTAAAAATCACTCGATATTTGATTTTTGTGGCTCTCAGTAACTTTTGTAAACTAGCTTAAATGATATTGTAGATAATTTAATCTACCTATAATTATTTATACAATTTAAGAAGTAAATTTAGAAAAATATTACAGTTTATAAATATATTATATATAGGTACAATATACAGTCCAGTCGAGATAGACAGAAAAAGTCGCTGAAATGGAAAAAAGTCCTGGACGCGATTTTCTTTTTTTCTATGTTTCGGTGGGTCATGGGTAGTCTCGGATTTTCGGGATTCTAACCCTGTAGCGTTAGCCGCCATTTTGATTAGAAGGGTGATTTTGTTTTTATTAAATATCTCGCTTATTTTCAACTTTAGAGTGAAAGTGGTAATAACCAAACTTGTAGAAAATTAAATTCTCTACAATTTTGGTCCTTATCTTTTTTCACCTAGGGTCGATATTTTCGAACTTAAACGCAAAAGTGGGGGTGAAATTTTTTTATTGCATTATTTTGTTTATTTTTAACTTTAGCGCATAAACTATAATAAACAAAGTTGTAGGGAATAAAATTCTGTACAAAGTTGGTCCTTACCCTTTTTTCCCTAGGGTTGATATTTTCGAACTTAATCGCAAATGCGGGGGAAAATTTTAGTTTTTTTACAATATATCTCGATTATTTTAAACTATAGCGTATAAATCAAACCTTACAAGTCGAGATTGTGAGATGAAAGCCTTGCCACTAGAGCACACTTTTAACTTACAAATTTCATACTCCAAATCGATCATGCTAATTACACCCGCTCCGATTTACGATTTTTTGAATTTACTTGGTATAATGAAAAACATCGTGGTAATTGTGCATAAAAGGGGCATCCTCTTCGATTTGCTTGATTTTTTAGTATGTTGTTGGGGATGTCTTCCCGAGTCATTTCATATATATATATAAGGGCCGGACTCAAATAGTTTCGGAGATACAGGCTGAGAAAGGATAAAAATAATAAATACGAAAATAAACGTTTAATGATAATTTATTCAACACTATCATTAGGAATCTCAAAGATTTCAGCGTAAACAAACCAATAGAGTCACTTTGAAAACATAAACAAACAGGCTATATTACACAGGGACTCTTCTACGCAAAACAAGATCCACTCCCACTACTATTCATCGTACATATAAATATGTACTTTTCATATACCAACTGTTCTCATATTTTTTAAAGCAGAGAACAGTTGGCATTTATATACCAACTATTCATCGTACATATAAATATGTACTTTTCATATACCAACTGTTCTCTGCTTTAACAAATATGTGCTTTCTAAGTTGAAGCACACACTTGGTTGAAATCTTTGAGATTCCTAATGATAGTGTTGAATAAATTATCATTAAACGTTTATTTTCGTAATTATGATTTTTAGCCTTTCTCAGCCTGTATCTCCGAAACTATTTAAGTCCGGCCCTTATATATATGTATGAAATGACTCGGGAAGACATCCCCAACAACATACTAAAATATCAAGAAAATCAGAGAGGATGCCCCTTTTATGCATAATTACCAACATCTTTTCCACACCACCACGGGGGTAGAGTTTATGGCGCGTTTTTTCTTTTAGCGTGGTATCCCCTGTAGGCCTAATCCACGCATGAATCCTTGGCTTAAAGTTGTAAATCGGAATTATGCAGTTTTTAAAAGATGTTTCTCATTATACCAAGTAAATTCAAAAAATCGTAAATCGGAGCGGGTGTAATTAGCATGATCGATTTGGAGTATGAAATTTGTAAGTTGAAAGTGTGCTCTAGTGGCAAGGCTTTCAACTCACAATCTCGACTTGTAAGGTTCGATTTATATGCTAAAGTTTAAAATAATCAAGATGTATTGTAAAAAAAACTAAAATTTCCCCCCGCTTTTGCGTTTAAGTTCGAAAATATCAACCCTAGGAAAAAAGGATAATGACCAACTTTGTACAGAATTTCATTCCCTACAACTTTGTTTATTATAGTTTATGCGCTAAAGTTGAAAATAAACGAAATAATGCAATAAAAAAATTTCACCCCCCACTTTTGCGTTTAAGTTCGAAAATATCGATCCTAGGTGAAAAAAGGATAAGGACCAAAATTGTAGAGAATTTAATTTTCTATAAGTTTGGTTATTACCACTTTCACTCTAAAGTTAAACATAAGCGATTTATTTAATAAAAACGAAATCACCCTTCTAATCAAAATGGCGGCTAACGCTACAGGGTTAGAATCCTGAAAATCACATAAAAGACACACACTTTAATACACATTAAAGAAGTGTGCATATAACGTTATATAAAGACTTTTTAATTTTTCAATTTTTTTGCAATGGACGAAATAAACCAAATTTTTAAAGAGTATAAAGATTATAATAAAAAAATACAAATAATTGAAGAAACAATCAGACGGTAATTATTTTTTTACAGTTATTTTTAGTTTTTTAGTTATTTTTAGTTATTTTTAGTTATTGGCAATTTTTTTAAATTTTGATTACAGATTAGAGAAAGAATAAAAAAGACGTACAGCGTAACCAGGACAGGGTAATGGATTCTTTAAAATCGGCCATAAGAAGACATTTGGGCGACAGGAATGAAAAAAATAATAATAAACGAAGGAGATTGGAAAGATCGACCATCATCTTCCACCGGCGGGGGCCAGGTTCATGAAATTGAAGACACCATCACCCTTAAATTGGGAGAACTTGAGCCCGAAATACGTGAAGCTATACTACTAAAGGAACTCGATCTACCCGTAGAAAGTTGCCAGGTCGAAGAAATTAAAACCGAAGAAGTTGACTTGGGTATTGTAAAGGTCGAAGAATTTTTGACAACAATTAAAGTTTATTTTGTTGTATATAAATCATATAAGAAGCATGATTCATAATTAAAAAATTAGTTTCTATTAATTATCTGTATTAAATTTGTTTGAGAATAAATAATTCTTGAATGAGTCATGTTTCTTAATATTTTTGTATGATAGACATACGTGTAAAGTACCTGTCATTCTTACAATTATTATGTTCTTAAAATTCTTATAATTAACAAGAATTTACAATAATTGACAATTATAATATAAATTACATATTTTTAAGCAATTTACTCTCTATTTTTGTATTAAGCGATTTAAAAGAAATTTGCAACTATTGTGTATGTATAGAAATAATTTGATAACAGGTATCTATGATTTTTTTACTTTTAGTATACTTAATGTCAATATGAAAAATAAAGTAGCAACATTTTTCTTAAAAGATATTATTTTACATATTTTTATTTCGCTTTATAGTTACAAATGTTACTTTCAGAATTTGTTAATGCAACATCATACATCTTATTATATTCTTTTATTATTTAACTATTAATATAAAAAGTTAGAATTTTTTTAAATTTAAATATGCAATTTTTTTTATTGTTATTTTTACAATTTATATGATTTGTATTACAATCCGAAACAGTAAACTGCCAGTTTAAAATTAAAAATACATATTTCAATATTTGTTTTTCGAATCTTTCTTTTGATATATAACATCATCGAAATCCGATGCAATATGAATTTTCTGTATTATTGAGACGAGATAAAGAGTTACAATTTTTTTAAATTTAAATATGCAATTTCTTTTGATTGTTATTTTTATAATTTATATGATTTGTATTACAATCCGAAACAGTAAACTGCCAGTTTAAAATTGAAAATACATATTTCAATATTTGTTTTTCGAATCTTTCTTTTCATATATAACATCATCGAAATCCGATGCAATATGAATTTTCTGTATTATTGAGACGAGATATGTACTACATATTATTATACATACTTACAAATTAAATGTATTAGACTATGACTGTTGCAAAAATATGTGATTAATTCCGTGTGACTCAAAAATGAAAAATAAATATTACAATATTCATTATGTTTTTTCTGCTATGATCCGATGTTTTGCTGTTTTTTTTTTGTTATCATGTTTCTTTGTTATTGTTCTTTGCATGATTTTTTTATGATTCTCATTCACGATTGCACATATCTTAATTCGTATATAGAGATCTGATGTATATTTTTTATGGTATTTCTACAATGTTAAAACTAAAGATCAAATTTCTCGTGCAAGTATAATGATTAAATACAATATAAACAAAATATTTTTATTTAAAAAGGTGTATATATAAAAAAAAAGTTTTTGTCATTCTGCACATACAAATATGTATGTGTAGGTATATGAGTTTTGTTATAATTTTTATTATATTTTTATTATATTTTTATTATTCCTCAATTAAATTATTAATCAGAAATATCTCAATTACAAATGAGTAAATTACGTATAAATGTTTGTGAATATCTGCAGTATACCTAATATGCTCATGTTAGTTAAACTTAAATGACTGTTTAGATCAGTAATTCCTTCCGGAGCAAACAAAATAAAATAAATTGCTCGTTATATAATATGCCAGAATATATGGTTAAATATATGCGCGATTATTTTGCAAACAGAAAAGCCTGAGAGTGGACGTGCATATATTTTAGAATTTTAGATGAAACCCTTATATCCACTTCCACTGGCCTTCCTGTGTGCACACAACGTGCTCATTGAACGTAACCACGGGTATTTGTATAGCGTGTAACACATACACTAACAATAAGTTCTGTGAATTCTGTTCCATGTTACATACACAATTGTTTGGCTGTATTCCGTACTGTGTCCATAAGTATAACTGTGTAATAATGCATTGTAAAAATAATACCTGAAAATTGGGATAATTGAAGCTTAAAGAAATATTGAAAAGTGCAAAAACATGTCAAAATGCATCAAGTATATTTTTTATTCTAATAATGTTTCTATGAGGAACATAAACAAAAAAAACCATAATGGAGACAACCAAAGATAATTAAGCACTAACGTTGCTTAATCATTTATGACTGGAAGATGTACAAGCTGTTCTAACTGTTTAGACTATTCCGTTTTGACTAAATATAATTAGAATAGAAACTTTCATGATTAAATCTGGATATTTCCTATACAGACTATGTATGTATATTCAATTCAAGAATGCAAATAAAGTTTAATTCTGAAAAACGTATCAAACAATAGAGGCCCTAGCTACCACTGCCACTGATTACAATTGACGGTCTTCTCTTCGTACTTTACATTTTACAAATTATTTAAATTTTTATACAACACATTTTAAGTTTATAATAAAATATAATATAAAATTATATAAGATGCAATATAATAAAATATCAAGAGTAGAGATCACGGTAAATCAAGAATATCACGGTAGATCAAGTATCATGAGAAGAAGCCAATAAAACAAAAATAAATATTGTAGTTTAGACTTTTTTAAATATTTAATTGATTTTTTCAAGAATGTACAAGTTGTCATAATTTATAAATTGCATAGTAGGGGAGACCGGGACAAAATCGACAGTTCTTTTTCGGTGCCGATTTTTAACAACAAAATAAATAATTTTAAACAAAATATTAATTGTAACACGTTCGCATAATAATAAACAATTGTTGAGAAGACCTGGCGAACAAAGCTCGTTAGTAGGGGAGACAGGGGCTAGTTGACACACTTTTTACATTTTATTTTTTTTGTTTTTTTTCTATACAACATTTTTTGCCTATCTTTAGTATAATTTGAAAGTACAATCCTTCGACAACAGAAAAATATATATACTAAAAAGTTCAAAAGTAAAGTAGAAGAAATCCGTTTTATGTTCGAGGATGTCTAGCAAGTCAACGTGCCCCGTCAACAGGGTACAATGGCACACATACATCTGACTGATCCGGCTCATTTAATCATTCGTATAAATCTACAAATATAGGATAAGTAAACTTTGGCGAACAAAATTTAATGGCAAAATCCACAGAGTCCGAAACCTTTTCTACCCATCGACTTTCGATGCATAAGCGCAGCCAAGCAAATCTACGAGATACGTGCGCGCACGTTACTTTACGCAAGAATGAATTAGTCTAAATTTACGTAATTAAGTATATTTACCGTATTTCATCATTCTGATCATCGAATTAATATGTGCTTGCCATAAGAGAAATCTTCTTTTTTGACAAAATCATATCCGATATACGCAGATAGTTTGAAAAATATATTTTCTGAAGATCATAGAAGTTTGTTATATTAGTGCTCTGAAAAAGGGGGGGGGGGGAGATTTCAGTATCGTCATTCCATTTAATCCATCTTGTCGCTAAGGAAATACACGCATTCTCTGACGGGAGTTCTTTTGTTTCAAACAACTCTGGCGGTAATGTGTTTGGTTTATTCCAAAAACTCCAGTTAAAAAGGTTCGAGCATTACTTGTGAGTCAAAAATGCGATTGAAATAAATGGCATTACAGCGATCCCGAATTATTTGCAATATTAGTATAATGAATTGTGGATGCTACTTACGTGCTATATTCTTCGTAAATTATTAGTGTATAGAATATTAACAAACATAGGCCGGTGTATGAGAGCGTCAACGACTCGGGAATCGCTTATTATCCAACAGGCTAGGATCTAAACTTTGTGACAATATAGCCTTCATTCCACACGGTAAAGTCCGATTTTTAAAGTCTTTACACAATCCTTGATGTTTTATCTATCAAATGCTAGTTTTTCAAAGTCCTCAGGTGGCTAAGTGTGTACTAAACCAGTGATAATCTACCTCGGAGCGACTTTCTCCATAAGGGTAGACTAAAAGTGGTCAACTTCTGAATAATATTACAAAAAAACTATACGGTCAATATTGCTCAAGTTTTGCGATTATTTGTGTAAAGTGTTTATGTAAATCATATAAAAAAATTAAGGCTCTACGATGGCTTTCGAGTATAGAAAGCTTATTGTCACAAAGTGACATGTTCTAACTTATAATGTTGGCCAAATAAGCGATTCCCGAGTCGTTGACGCTCTCATACCCTAGTATATGTTTGTTAATATTCTATACGCTAATAATTTACGAAGAATATAGCACGTAAGTAGCATCCACAATTCATTATACTAATATTGCATATAATTCGAGATCGTTGTAATGACGTTTATTTCAATCGCATTTTTGACTCACAAGTAATGCTCGAACCTCCTTAATAGAATCTAATATCTTAAACAACATAGAAGATGTTATTTGTAATGTTAATAGTAACAAAATATATGGAGAAACTTATTTTATTCTCTTAAAATATACGTTACATAGCGTTTTGCAGGAAAACAATCATACAAATGTAATTTCCAATCATCAGTCCTTATACTTTGGCGCTTCAATTTAATCAAATAAGACTAAAAATGTTTCAAGAACTGATGGTGCACCCAAACGATCTTCTAGCTCAACCAAGATATATTCCTTTTCGTAAGGTACATATTTGATGACCTCATCGGGCAACGTATTAATCAAGTTGTTTGGTAATAAAGACTTCAGCAGACCATTAGCGGCATAATGTTCAGTCTATATAAATAATACAGTTTTAGAAAATAATACTAATACAGTATCGAAATACAGGATGTGCGCGCACGAGCGCGCGCGTGTGTGTATGTGTGTGTGTGTTTTTGTGTGTGTTAAACATTATGTTAAACCACATGTGTTAAACATTGCTAATTTCTACGTCTTTATCTAATTAATAATTTACCATGGCTCTCATATCGTCCAATTCTCTCATGAAAATAAATTGCCTTATGTTTTCTTCAGGAAATAAAGCGCGTAGAATTCTATTATAAATGTACATACTAAAACTTTTATTCAGTCACAAATGTTTAAATTCTGAGCACGTAACTGAAATTCCTGTCCAATGTTGAGAAATGTTTCGAGCGATTGTACTGAACAAAGAATTATCTGCGCCAAGTAAAGTAGGCAATACGAATATTAGGCACGGACATTCTATTTCGAAATGTGAGACACTTGGCGGAAGTACGCATATATCAAAGGAGTCTAGAAATATTGTATTAAATATGTGATACAATAATAAAAGAAAATATTTATATAATCCACAAAGATAAAATATGTTATGTTACGCATATAAATTTAGACAAATAATTGAAATAATTTAGTCAATTTTGACGTATTTCTTCGTTTATTGTCCCGATTATTATTACCATCCTTTTCAATTTCCAGGGGCCACCGAGAGAACGGCATGGATTATATATACTTTCCAAACATATTCATCTCCGTTCCTTCCCGGTCCTTCCCACAGGAATTCGCAACATGACGAAGTAACTTTTTGCTCGGCTAGAACAGCCGTTACCGTCTAGACAAGATGCACTATATTAACACGGTATATTGCATCGACTGAATAGCTTAGTTGAAAGCTCAGTCAAGCTCAACGCACCGTTTTCTCAATTTTTTTCCTACAATTAAGGCGGTTAGTAACTTTTCCTTTGTACCCTCTCAACCTTCGCTCTATTATTTTTTGCAACTTCTAACAGTCTAACAAATAGTTCAAGGAAAACTTACATTATTAATTTTGGATCAGTTAAGATATCGGCGACATAAAATATAAAACGAGAAGTAGGATAAAAATTATTAAACTTTAAAGATTCAAGGTATATAATTTACAGTTGCCGAATTATAAATCTTTTTTAGTGATTTAAATATTTCGAGAGCTCATCTTTTAAATCGTTCTTCACGAAAACGGCAGTTCTGCGACTACCTACAATTAATCGTGAACAAGAACAGGTTTACTTTTCGGTTCGGCCTGGTCGCACCGACAAAGTACGAAAACGAGTGAGTACGGGAGATCACAAAGATTCACTTTGATCATAAAGTGAAACGCAATCACTTCCTATTCACTTTTTTCTACCGCCACCATGTGTCCGACCAGCGCGTTCCATAAAAAGAGTTTATTCTCTATAACCCGAGGCTCCACGTTCAATATCACCTATCCCATTCCTCTTTCAGCGAAATAAATCTCGCATAAGTATTCGTCTTACGATAGAGCAATGACCGACATGCAGTTTGTTCAACGATACGAACACGATTGCATTATCGTCACGTAGATAGTCAAAATAAATCGGAATTGACGCAATGACTAGGATAAAATAAAAAATTATACTATAATCGAAAAAAAAATATAGACTCGAAGAGACGTATCAAAGAAATAATCTATCCATCCCAGAATAAATTGCATAAAAAGGGAAGTGAAATTGGTATTTGTGGTAAACGATTTTTCAAGTATATAGCAAATTCGTGAGTGTTTTTGGAGATTTTTGGATTGACAAAATTTTAACAATGCGATTGTAAATGAAAGAACAAAATTAATATTTCGAAAACAGAGCATAGTTATTCAAATAAAATAAAATTTTAAGATTTTAAGAAAATTAGTGATTAAATTAATGAGAAAATTAATGAGTACAGAGATTTTGTGACTATAAAAATTTGAGCTAATAAATTATATTTTAAATATTACAATCTCCACTAGATGTCTAGATGTCTTATAAATTACCACAGCAGCTCCTCTCGATGGGGTAAAATTCAAATGTAATTGTCAAACACAAAATATTATATAGATTATATAAGTTCACAAGTCATGTAGCACATAAAGGATATCGCAATTGATTTAAGAACAGGTATGGCAACGCAAGCTAAAAATACAAGTAATGAAATATAGGTGATATAGCGCACGTATCAACACTCAAAAGCAATAATATTAGTAGTATAATATATACCAATAAAAATCCCGTACGCACGAAATATACCGCGAGTAATGGAACGCAAGTTAATTAATGTATTAAGAACCATATGAATAATATCACAAAATGAATCAACGCAAGATACACCGCGAATAATAAATGCAACTAAATTAACGCAAGAAGTAAAATCCGAAAAATATACCGCAATTAAATCACCGCAAGAGATATCACACAAAAAGTATTCCGCAATTAAATCAACGCAAAGGACACTGTCAATATTTCACCGTAAGTGAAGTAAGAAATGCGGCGTGAATATTCGAATAGAAGAAGAGTAATGCAAATAAATGCAACGCAATGAATAAAATGCGGAAATAATCATGCACGAAGCGCGATGCGACTAATGTTAACGTAACTAAATCGACGCAAGAATTATAAATTGAATACCGCAAGGTAATCGTGGAATTAAGTAAGTTTAGGCGTATCGCGTATATACAAGGTAATAACTGAGTCGATAAGACAAAAACGAGTCAATGTTACACCGTTCGTTAGGGTAAACAACTTCTGGAATTTCGAGTCACATCCGGGCGGTGAGGCACCTCGTCAACGTTGTAATATATGAGCGTGCTCGATAACGAGATAACTTTTAGAAATTAATATTGCAAAGGGCATGGCCATCCGAGGGCCGAAAAACGACGTGATACGTGATACTACTAAAGAGAATAAATGTCGTCTTTTGACACAATTATCCGAGATAGATCGGACGTGCTCATACGAGTATGCAACTGCGTGGTGCACGCGTTATCCGAGTAGCTCGGAATCGAGAGAAACAGGATAAATTCACAAAATGGGATATTGGACTTCAAAAAAATATATTTTAATAAACAAAACTGCAACATGTATCATTGCAACAAAATATTAAATACAAAATATTTTAAACCCCCTCTCCCCCCAAAAAAACAAAATTGCATACACTCGTATTACTTCCGCGATGTTGTATTATATAGATTGTTATCAAAGTTATCATGTCATAATATGTAGATAATTATCAACGTCATCAAGTTCATTGCCGTTCCGTTTCCTGTTATACAGACTAGAAGAGGTCTTCCAGTTACAGATCTCTTCCTCGGTACGAAAGCGCTAATAATTATCTTAATTCGCAAAAAGGCAGCAAACGAGCAAACGCGTCACGCGACGATTTCGTTTGGCGTAGACACTGCATTTCGTTCGCGAACCAAACGGAAATCTTAATGCGTATTTATAAAGGTCAATTGCCAATGTGAGAGCGAACAAATTTATACACGGAGCATCTCGATTATCTTGACGGAAAAATGAAATTGTGATTGTATGAAAAAAATATTCTAAGTGTAAATTATAAACAACAGAATCAAGTGGCGCCTAATTATAAGTGCAAACAGATCAATCGATGGGATGAATGTTCTTTTTTTAGTATAATTAACTGTGGCGTGGCACAAAATATTAACGTAACCGAAGACATCAGTAAAAATGTAACGGTTGATTGGAAGAAATAATTGAAGATAATAAAGAAAATAAAACAAGTAGTGTTAAAAAACACGTAGAAAATTTGGCTAAAAATATGTTAAAAGATGTACCTATTGACGATCAGTATTGTAAAGCACACACTAAAGACTTTATTAAGAAAAATCAAATTGATAGACAACTTAAACGTTATAATAGATAATGAAAATTATTATAAAAAAATTAAAAGCTGCTTCTACGATTTTATTTCCACAGGATATTCGGCGAAAAATTCCAGAAGATTGGAAGAAAGTGGATATTATCTAATTTTAATAAACATATGGATAATATCTACTTTTATATTTTAATAAACACATTTTAACTCATACAAGAAATAATAAAAACAAAACAAAAGAGAAATCAATTTATATCTATAATTATATAATTTTTTATAAATTATATTTAGGTATATTTAAATTAATAATTTTCATTCCACAATATCTGGTTCTTTGTAGATTCCGTAGGAATTTTGCAAAAGAACGAATTACACGAAATTTCCTGCGACATATATTATACAGGGTGTCCATTTTAATGTTTTCACGAAATATTATCTCCGTAATTATTTGTTCAAAAAAATATTCCAAATAAAACTTACTCGGTTTCGAGGGAAGGCTCCATAAAAGCGCGAAAAATTACAGGGTTAGACATGGCGGATTGCGTACCTGTGGCGATTAGCCCCCAAACGCCCAGCCCCCGAGCCGGAGAGGCGAGACGAGGCGAAGCGTGGCAACGACATCCGATATCGACAAATGCGGATGGATGGCGATCGTCCACATCGATTTTATTTCGACAAACTCTCGTCACAAGATCTGATTCGGCACTCCGGAGTCCGGACACTTGTTTCGCGCACGAAAACGGGAGAAAAACCGCGCGCGAAACTACTGAGCTTTCGCGCGACCGGACCGTCGCTCGCGAGTGAGAAAGACGCACGAGGTGACTGGATGATCACTGATCAGTGTCTTTGCTGCTTGCGATTATTTCTTTCACGTACTGCGCTCGATCGCCACGAAAGGAAGCGGAGCGTTCACAAGAGGGAAGCTTTTCGGAGCACCTTTGGCAGAGAGACCGCGCACAAAAACCAAGTTCGATTCGATCGACGACACTGCCGGAAGCGAACAGAACTTTTCACGGCCATGAGGCCGTTCGTTTCCGTGAGAATCGATCTCGCGTGGGGGATGGATCCGGTACGTGGCGCGATGTCATTGATCCGCGGACTTATTGCGCAGAATGCAGATACAATCGTCGCGAGCAATGGGCAACGCATGCGCCCTCGCACCTGTTCGCGTCGCGGATATCGACGCGGTGATTGATCACGGGGGGGGGGGGGGGGTGGAGGGGAAGGAGGGGTTGCTACCCGACATCCCTGTACCCGATTGATTATAGGCCACGAGCCTGAAGTCAGGCGCGCAAAATTCCACCTCGTCGCCCGCGATCTCTATAGGTATATGTATAATTAATTTTATTCTCTCAATTCTAATTAATAATATTTTCCTTCAAAAAGAGATTTATAATTGAAGAATGTAAGGAAGATAATGAAATAAAATTTGAATTAACATTCAAATTTTAAGAAACGTCACCAAGAGTGTGTGTAACAGTGATATATTTAAAAGTATCTTATTCATAAATTGACTAAAATTTGTTTATTTTAAAGAAAATTTTAGTTTTAATTAGTTTCAATAAATATGGCCAATATTTAAACTGATTCAGGTTAGTAGCAATAAATATTCACATTTTTTTGTATAACTTTATAGGAATTTTTATTAGTGCCGAATACATCAAAAGAGAAGAAATTTCAAATACTATTCAGCTTCAAGACGCTTCTAAAAATATTGTATTAATTAATTATTAAATATATCCCTATTATCTACATTCTATAGTATAAGGACTAATTCTAATGCTGAATTCACACATAAGCTTTCATTATCATTAAAATTATTGTTAAATTCTATTCTACAGAAATAAAAGTTATGATTCATTTCTCTCTCATTCATTCTCATTAGTCATTTTTAATTTTCAGATAAAGTCTATAAAAGGCAGATACTGAGGACACTGTCAATTCTTAATTATAAAATAGACAAAATGGTGGAATATCTAAATAATCTTAAAATAAATAATCTAAAAAGAAGTTCCTGAAATAGAATCCTTATTTATAAAATTTAATTTTTTCTTATGTTTAATGGAAAAATTTCATAATTTGATTTGAAAATTTATTTAGAAAATTAAGGAAAAAAAGACAGAATCTGTAGTTGGAATAATTTTTAATAATAATTATAATTAGAATAAATTTTAATAATAATATACGTAGTAATTCAGTTGTAGTTTAATATAAGAATTAGCACTCTCTCTCTTTTATCACTCTTTAATAAACTTTCAAATCAAATTATGAAATTCTTCCATTAAACATAAGGAAAAATTAAATTTTTAAAATAAAGATTTTATTTTAGGAACTTTTTGTTAAATAAATGTGTTAAATAAATATACATAATTAATAATAATTATTCACTGTCTTTTTTAATTTATACTTATAGACCGGGAGCTAGCAAAAAAAATCACGTATGATAGGCACCACGACGAAACTTTTTGGGACGATAGCCGGTGTCATATGTGGAACACGAAAACGCAAGTATGGCGGCCTGGAGGTGTTGCCTTTGCGCAGTGTAATTTTTTGAATGTGTTAAAAAGAACTGCTTTTGAGGAATGGGCACCGCATAACATGCCTATCTTGCGATCGTTATGAATATTGAAAAATTAAATTGTTTTCACGTTTGCAAAATTTTATAAAATAAACCATCTGACGATGTAACTCGCGCGTGCAATGGAACTCGGTCCGCGTTTTCCCTTTTTAAAGATCTTATTGATTCTTATTGTTGTCCGCAGTGTTTGCTTTGATAAAAATCGGTTCTGCATTCCATCGATTGCGATTTCCACCCACACGATCGTTGAAATTAGCAACGATATTTAGTCCGTGGCGATCTCCTTACTTTCAGATATCACGAATGTTATGCGATAATATATGTATAAGCACACGCGATTATTATATTTACTGGCCTTTACATGCAACCAATGCGAATGCAAACTGTAATAATAGTAAATTTTAAATCGAATTACACTACTAATATTATAGTATGTTTAACGTAAATAAAAAGTAAGCACACTAACATCCGCTTTCAATATTCCAAGCATTCACTTCATTTACATGTACGTTGTTGTTAGTGGTATAAAAAAAATATAATAAAATAACACTACCGAAATTCAATCTTAGTTTTAGGGGTGTATGACACTATTTCTAGATGAGAAGTACTTGTATGTATGAGGGATGTGTGTATATGCGGTACCAGTGCAAATGGGAAGAGACAGAATGAGCGGGAGTGAGTAAAGAAAGAGGAGTAAAAGAAGAACGAAAGGAAGAGTAAGAGAGAGAAAGAGAGTGAAAGGTAAAGAGTATAAGAAAACAGTCAGATGATGTGTGAGTAGAATAAAATTCTTAAGATTATCTTAACACTACTCGTGTCGTGATCGTAGTACACTATAATTGGTATCAATAACATAAAATCAAAATATATATTTAGGATGATGGGTAAATCGCTACTGATAACACTACTTTAAATTTTATTTATTGATACATACTCATAACGGAATAATCTTCATCGCGGAAGTGTTAAGATGAGCGTACGTACATACAGTAGAACAAAGGAAAAGTCATTCTTTGAAACGCACATATAGCGCAGCATAAAATTATCTAAAGATGTAGCACGTTTTCGCGGTTACTAATATTGTAAACAAAATATTTTCGTATCTGAGAATACATATAATATTTTTGTCGAGTACAATTGAATTTAAAATACAAGTCTCATCAAGAACGCACCATAAACTGGCTGTGAGTCACGTGACTAACTCTCATGTTTCATTTTTTGACAAAAAGCACGTATATATTCATCATTTGCTTTATATGAATAAAAATTTGCAAATTGCAATTATTTATTTGTAGACGACCCAAGATGACTTTTCCTCATAGATACACAGAAAAAACAGTATGGTTGACTCACACATAAATCTGGTTGTGCTAACCTTTATATGGTTTACTCACACATAAATCTGGTTGTGCTAACCAGATTTTAGTTGAGTCAACCATACTGTTTTTTCCGTGTAGAGACATCAAATGCACTGTATATCACAATAGAGAACAGCACTATTATAAACATAAAAAAATATATGATTATATTTATTATAATTTGAAAGCTAGGTACTCTTTGTTGTTTATATTTTACAAGCGTAATCATTATTATACATAAATAAATATGAACTATATAAATAAATAAATACAAGAGACTTTTATTTTTACATGTGCGCGGGTGTTCATATAGAAAAAGTGAGGAATTAGAAGAGTATGACAATTTAATGATAACAAAAATACATTGTTAACAAAAATAAGGTCTCATCTATTTGTAACTCTGTGGCCGCCAGTTTCTTGATCGCATTTTGTGCTTTTTCGAGCTGTTGAGTCTCAGATGGTGTCATCATTTCTGCAATCTATAAAAAAGACGAGTTTAAAATAGTATATATTAATTCATTGTTTTTGCAACACTTATCTCAGTTATATGTAAGTATATATTCATATTACATCAGCCAGTTGCTGCTCCGTCGCGCCATGTTCCTTCAAATTGGTAGAAAGTATCTGTACTCTCAATTGCTTTTCTATCATACGTTTGTTACTAGTCGATTCGTGATCTCGTCTTTTCATAATGTTATATAATGCTTGATAACAATACTCGATTTCCATTTCAACAATTTTAGTTAAATCGATGCAAAAACGATAAGGTGCTTTTGCCGGTCCTGACGAAGTACCACTTTTCTTCATGTCTTGAGTCTGTATGTAATTCTCCCGTGACAAAGTGTATGTTAAGAATTTGGCTTCTTTTGCTGGAATCATTGCTAAATTCTGGATTTGTTCTAAGTTGACATCAATTTCATTGCAAACCAATCTAAAAAAAAATCACAGGAAAACCTAATGGTTACGTAGAGAAAACATACAATTAAAGCATTCTTTCTTGTTTACAGTAAAATGAAATACTGAGAACTGAATTTGTAACTTTACCTGAAAATTCTTGCAGCTTTGGAACCAAACCTCTCTGTTACGATATGTTCCAAAGTCGTCCATGTTAACTGTTTGAATGCGTTTTTCATGTCAATGCTGTACAGTCCTCCACCAGAATCGCCAACTCGTTTAATGAATTGCGTACTATTCTCCTCTAGAATCCGCAAGTACTGATCAAGATAATGCTCGAGCTCTTGATAATTCAACTTCTTCACTTCTTCTTTTATCTCAGTATGTATATGGAATTGGATTTGACGTAGCTGCCCAGGATGCAGTCCGCAAGTACATCAAATTGATCAACTGTCTCATTAATTCTCCAGCATTTTTGTCAAATCTTTGGGTCATGGCTGATATAACGATTTGATCCCTGACATAAATTATGTGTTAATATAATAATGTTATCTATTTTAAGATATAATCAGAGATTATTGCAAATTAAGGCTTTTACCTAAGACCTTCCAACACGTTGAAAATGGTTATCACATCAAGGTCTGGTAAGTTATAATCAGGTTTCTCAGTATCTTCCATCATTGTATCAAAATATGTACTGTGCATTAAGAATTGATTTTTCACCAATAACTCGAATACTCTTTTTAGATTTGGGATAGAAGGTGGTTCATCAGCTAAAAAAATGGTAAATATACCGATCAGGGGACCATCCCCCGATGACCTTGACCTTGACATATTTTGTCAAGGTCATGACCCTGAGTGACCTTCAAAAGTTTTTAGCCGTCGCTCGTTGTTTGTTAAAAAGTTATTAACAAAAAAAGTTTGACAAATATAGGAGTTATTTTGAGTATTGAAAGGCATAAACGACCTTGACTTTGACATATATTGTCAAGGTCACCCTCCTGAGTAACCTTCAGAAAGTTTTAGCTGGCGGTCATTGTTTATTAAAAAGTTATAAACAAAAAAAATTTGGTGGAAAAAATTATTTAAAGCAGTGACTTGTTGGTATATTGAAAGGAAAGTTACCAACTATTCTCTGCTTTAAATAACTTTCCTTTCAATATACCAACAATTCACTGCTTTAAATAATTTTCCCCACCAAAAAAATTTTCTTTTTGGTACATACTTGTAAAGCGCGTCACTAACCTATAGGTTTAAAATTATTTAAAGCAGTGACTTGTTGGTATATTGAAAGGAAAGTTACCAACTATTCTCTGCTTTAAATAACTTTCCTTTCAATATACCAACAATTCACTGCTTTAAATAATTTTCCCCACCAAAAAAAATTTTCTTTTTGGTACATACTTGTAAAGCGCGTCACTAACCTATAGGTTTAAAATTATTTAAAGCAGTGACTTGTTGGTATATTGAAAGGAAAGTTACCAACTATTCTCTGCTTTAAATAACTTTCCATTCAATATACCAACAATTCACTGCTTTAAATAATTTTCCCCACCAAAAAAAAATATTTTTTTTTTTTTGTACATACTTGTAAAGCGCGTCATCAACCTATAGGTTAGTGACGCGCTTTACAAGTATGTGCTTTGTAAGTTGAAGAACACACTCTCTATTCACTGCTTTAACGAAAAGACTGTTCAATATATCAACGATTCGCTGCTTAAAATGAAATTCCTTCGTTCATACATGTATTATTTCCACATACATATTAGTCGTTCATGTCTTGTAGTACTCAAAATAACTGCTATATTTGTCAAACTTTTTTTGTTCATAACTTTTTAACAAACAACGAGCAACGGCTAAAAACTTTTGAAGGTCACTCAGGGTCATGACCTTGACAAAATATGTCAAGGTCAAGGTCATCGGGGGATGGTCCCCTGATCGGTATATTTACCAAAAAAATATTTAAATAATTAATACAATAAATCCCAGAGTTTATTATATTAGAATAAAAATAGAATACTAGAAAATAATTTTTAAAGAAAATAGAAGCTGTATAAAAAGATTATTGAATCGTACAGTTAGAAGGCGTCTGTTCAATTCGTTTGTATGTTTTTATTAATACTTCAGATGCTGCGATATATCCATGTTTTAACACCTCTTCCAACATGATTTCACCCTCATCTCCACAGTAAGTTTTTGCAAAAAGAATATACCTGCAATGAATAATATCTAAGATAATTGATATTTCTAATACAAAAAACAAATTATATTCTAAAATACAATAAAAATTCTTATTTCAACATATAAGAATACCTTGGATTATAGCGAAGAAGCATAATAATTTTGTTTTGGTGTAAAGTATATTCAATGGTCTCCTCATTAAGATAAGTAACAAAACCATATTTTACAAGGACACATAGTCCTTCCTTTATCTAAATGGGATAATGAAATAACGGATATGTTAGCAAAAGAAAAGTTCTAAATGTATACAAGATACTAAAAGTACAAAATGTAAATTTCATATAATATAATCGTCATTATTAGTACGTAATATGCAGCTATATCAATGTTTACCTCTGCTAGTGGTAGTTTTGTTCCGAAACGTATTGCACCTAACGTTTTCGTTCCATACAATAAACTATTACCAATGCACTGTACGATAGACCTAAAGTACTTTTCTAACAGTAGCAAACACAGTTTGTTGTAAAATTCCTTCATATTTACAACATTAATCCTCTTTTACTGGAGTCACTGCCCACTGGAACCTCAATCCACCTCAGTCCTCACTAACCTACCCTCAAAAACCTTGCCGGCGCCGCCAACAGAACATAGCGCCGCCCAGCGCCGCCGGTGAACTGACTGCTTGAAACGCCCCACAGAACATATACTAATACACGACCGTGGGTATGACCATGGTGGAAAGGGATTCTTCTACCATGGGTATGACTTATGATCTACGATTACGAATATTACGATACAACTCATGTAGACCAAGCTTGTGAAGAAGATGAGGTAAGTCCAACTTTCTGCTCGCGTCGAGATTGTCGAGAAAATAGATTTCGCGAATTTCCTTTCTCACCTGGCTTAAATTTCTCTTTAAGCAAAGCGCAGCTGCAGCTGGCTGTGATAAAAAAGAAACAATGCGACGCGAAAGCTCTCGCGATAGTCGGGCAGCTTCTGGAGCCGCACGTGAATCCTGACTGGCTCCTTCAGAATGTAAGTGCACTAGCAAATTAATCCTCGTATTTTCACAGTTCGGACGTTCAACAACAATGTCATAGTAATTTATCAATGATTGCTTTTACAGCTGGGATTCTTAAGCAAGAGCCACATGGAAGGCGTGATAGAGGAGAGAGCGATAGTAAAGCTGTGCGGATACGTTATCTGCTCGAATCAACTGACCGTCGTTATCCGACAGAAGTATCACATCTCGACGCGCAAGAATAAAGGGTACGACGTCAGCAAGCGGAAGAACTTTTGCAGCTCGTCGTGCTACGGGGCGGCCAATTACCTTCTGGAGCAGATGCTTGAGAGTCCGCTGTGGATGAGAGAGAAGGAAGATATACCGGCCTTTCAGATTCTGCCTCTGAGCTCTAAATCTACGCAGTGCAGGGACGAAATCGACGTTGGCGGAATTAAATTCTCGCAAAATGCAGATGCTGACAATAATCAAATAATATAATAAATTGTGTTGCGCATATACATATATCCGCGTGCAAATTCATACTTTAAATATCTTATTATATGTTATACCTATTCCATTGAAAAATATTAATAAATGCATAATATTACTGTTTTAACCCATTTTTTATCGCGTTATCGCATCAGAATGCCTCGTATCTGTCTGTCTTAAGAAATTATCAATACATATATTGATCAAAGAAGAATATACATAAATAGCAGCAAAGTGCCAACAAAAACAACATAATTATCTCGTAACATGTTTAGTAGGAAATTTATTATAATTAATAAGCTTGCATTAATCTTTCAGCGAACTATTATTTCAAATGGTATTAAATATCGCACAATTAATACTATAGACATTGACAATAAATGGATCTTCATCCTTTTCTCTTTTACAAATAAAATTTAATTATTTAGTATTATATGTATAACATTAACTGGTATTTGCTGGAATATTATAGCCTTAACAGAAGCTGTACAGTTTATACAAAAAAATTTTAATTATAAATAAAACTCATAAACAGTCCGCGTATCTGTTTTCATAATGAGTTAAAAAAATTAATATTGTCAATTTGACAGTAAAAAGTTATCACAGATTTACGAAGAGTTTGGAATGTATATAAATGCGCGGTACCCTCATAATTAAAACAAATTATTATAATAACAACAAATATATTCTCTCAACTTTTGTAATTTTAAAACAAAAAAACTTTTATTTTGCTTATAACTTATAAAAAAGTGCTAATAGTATTATACGTTTAATTGCTATAAAAAAAAGAAAGCTTTCGTTAATTAGAAAAAAGATCCACAACTTTGAAAGTAAGTACGAAACAATGAATACCAAGTCATAATAAATAAAGGCTCATTGTGGCACATTTAGACAAATATCGCATATATTATATTGTAAAAAGACGCATACGCTTATACATATGTATGTATACATGTACCTACCTACCTATAAACTACGCTAATTTTATTTTATAAATTATGTTTTTCTTTTATAAGAAGGTGAATTCAATAAGCTTACAAGCAATTGCAACGTAACAATTGCAACAGTGTTAAATCAGGTAATATTTCTTGTACTTAATAAATACTGTTTTGTTATGACACAACGTATATACAAAGAACCACAGCCGATGATCGTATTACATATTCGTATTTCTCATTTTTTTCTTAATATTTTCATAACAACACTGGGGTAACTTCGCACAAACATTCCGTGGATGACATTTTTTTTAATCCTTTCTAAAAAAAGGCATGTTAACTGAGTGAATTTCATTTGTATCGAGGAATTGAGGCCTCTTTTCCGCGATGCTGATTGGTTCTTTCATTGTGCTTACTTCGTGAGTGACTGTCATTGTATATTTTGACAGTTGTGTGTATCAAAGCTAAATAGCGCGCGCGAAGCGCGCGTCTGTGGTGTCTAGTAAATATGTAAAATTTACGACGTGTTATATATATATATATATATATATATATATATAAAATCTGCAAGTTATCGATTTTCAAGTTTAACGATGTCATGATAATTATTTATATTAACATCAACATGTTATATATATATATGTAATTAAGTAACTAGCTATATATATAGAACTAGTTACTTAATTATCAAGAGGGATTTACTTTTACACTTCATATACAGAATTTCACAAAATTCTCGCGACATGAAGTGGAAGTCAGGAATATTATATCTACTGATAAAGTACGCTAAAAGATTTTCATCAGTAGAATCTTGTAACATCTTGCATACGTAGAGTGAGGCACTTGTTATTTGCTCACCCTTGATTTTTGACTCCTAACGAAATAATTAAGAAATAATTCAAACGAGTTATTTTCAAGAAAACAAAAAAAATTAATGTTCTGAGTTCTGAGAAACTTTTTCTAGGTACCTACTTCAAATAGTGACTAAACAACTTTCGCCAGATGTACCAAATAAATAGCTGCTTCGTCAAAACGAATATAAATAATTTACTGAAAAAAATAAAAGACATACTATTGCAGTTTTTGATCATATAAAAACTAATATAATAACACTTTACATGTAATAAAAATTATAGTTGCTTTGAAAATGTTTAATATAATTTAATAGTGCACACACATAAGCACGCACATATAGGCACACGCGCACGCTTAAAGTTAACGTAAAATTTTATAAAACACAAAGTGATGATAAAAGTAAAACTTGAGATGTTCTAGTATATAATTTTCCTCAATAATACATAAATTTAAAAACAACCGAGACACTGGTTTTAAAAAACATGGTGAACACATTATAATACATTACTAGCGACTAATAAATAAAAACACTAATTTTTTTTGTAGTCTTAATACGTTTCATCTTTCGTACATGTATGAACATATTTACTCATTCGTGTAATTATCACTCGTGTATATGTATTCGTTTATGTGTTATGTACATATCCGTTTTGCACAGATTCGAGTTCTGGTTATCGTTACACTTCGCACTATTTTGCAGAGCTGCATAACTACTTTGCGGACAACGTAATTATCGTCGAGTTACAGTAGCGTGATGTACAACATATACAGTGATATATATATGTATATACAATGTACTCCACTTGGTAAACGTAAGATGGAAAATCTAATATCAATTCTTAAAGAAATTTTTCACAGCGATATGATATGGTACAGAACCATAAAACGCGACTTTCTGCAATTATATATGCTGATTGTGATTTTTTTTACCTATGTATATATATATATATATATATATATAAAATACTTGGAACAAATACAGTGTTGTTTGCAAATTGGCAAGATTTGTCGCCGTTCGTGTAACAGATTCTTTCGTTCAATAAAGAAAGCGATTCGCCGGGACGTCGATTGCACCGCGACAGCTACTGGGTGGCGGATTATCATCGTCGGAGTTGTTATGCTGTCTCAAAGGCTTTGTCGGAAGTTGACTACGTTGCGACGTTATCGCACGACGTCGCAGCTCTTCTATATAATCTGTAGTGTCATTCGCTATCAATTCCTGTATACGTTTACTTAGTGTCGACAATTCAGGCTTGTCGTCTTCGTAGATCCCGTCGTGAGCTCCAGACTTTTCGTAAAACAATATGTAGGGTGTGTCGGGAGGTTTCAAAATCTTGAAGTCCTCGAAAGTGGTCTGCGTTGCAAAACTGTCGTGTTAAATTTGTACCAATTCTGCTTGGAATCGCAAGCGTACGTGAAATAGTGTCCGTAATCCATACTGTATCCAGAATGAACGACAGCGACATACAAGTGATACGTTTCCGCTACGGTGTACGGTAGTGCCGACACCGGCAACTGTATGGTATCGTTATATACTACTTTATACCGAAGTTTTGTCCTTAATCGTGTATCGAAGTCGTATCGCTGAAGTGCTTCAGCGTTAGGATCACGTGCGCGGGCGCTTGTAAGATCGTAATAATCCTCTGTGCGTCGCATAATTTCGTGCACTTGTCGCATCGATACTTGTTCTTCGGCGTGAGATAATAGTTGATGAGATCCTGAACGGAAACCTCTTGGTTCTCCTGTATCTCTTCGGGGAAGCACAACTGCAGGTCGCAAAATTTTGCCGTGTTGCGTGAACTGGTGTCACATTGTGCGCATTGGTGAGTGATCTGGGACTCTCCGCCCAGTACTCTATGTACAAGAGACGTGTATGTGCTAGTTTCTTTGCCACCTACGGATTGTATATCGCTGTCAGACGAATCCGAATGAGAATCGCTAAGCCGTTGTCCTAGCTCCTCACCTGTTACAAAAAAAAAAAAATTTTTAAATGTTTGTCAAATACAGAATGTATCGCGTAACTGTGGATGTAAACATAAAACAGTAAAATTCGGAGACTTTGAGAGCTTTATAATATATTTTACCATATATAGATGAAAATCACCTCGTGTAAAGTCTGCCAATGACTGCGTTTTGCGTTGTAAGGCAGAGCCTTTTGTTAGATCTTCTTCAGTCGTCCAACGTTTAATAATACTTTTTATTGATTCCATCGGCAACGTCTCGTCGTCTTCCTGCTTCTCAATTTTGCATTTAACTGCACCATCGTTTCCTCCACAGTTTGAATTGGCGGATTTCTCTTGCTCGTGCAGAACATCCCAAAGATGACTGCAAAAATAATTTTTATTAATAGTTGACTATATTAACATACAATAAACTAAATTTTATTCAACTATAGGTGTTGATTGAATTATAAATTTTACTAATATTTGAATTTGCATTTATGTGCAGAAATAAGAAATAAAAATTTCTTAAAATTACAATTTGGAGCAAGAATTTGTAAAGCAAAAGCAATATATTAACCACAGAAATTCTGAGCTGTCCTGTTGCTGTCCAGGTAAGAAATACGTCAGCCGCGACGCTCGTAAATCTCGTAATACCTCAGTTGGTGCCAAACATATTCTCTTGGAATACAACACTAATGCAAACAAATTTTGTACTTTCTCTAGTAGGGACGTTTTACCCGATTTGTTTAAAGGACGATAATTCAATACTTCTTGGCAGAACTATCTGGTCATCAATAAAGCTTGTAAAACACTATTCATGTAGCAAGTGTTTCCCAGATTGGACAGCCCAACTTTGCTAGACAATGGCCTTTCCGGCTCCACGATTGGTTCGAATTCCTTTGTTGTCTCGTCTATCCACACTGGCTTCCTGCAGATCTCCCTGACGACATGCATTCGCGGTGGCGGTGACTACGAGCCGACCATTCTCATACATCATCCCAAGAGAAAGCTAATATAAAATTCTACTTAGGATGACGCGTGGCTCCGTGTGTCCGCGAATGTTTATTAACGTATTAACTTATTCATGATTTGAATACGTTAATAAATGTTTTTTTTTTTTTTTTTTTTCATGATTTAAAGGCATTTGCGCATTTTATTTTATGTATACATACATTTTTTCCGATGCGTTATGTGTCAATCACTATAAACGTTTATTGTTGTTGAAAACGGTTTATATATACAAACTATATACAACTATAAGGGCGGCAGTGTGGTCTAGTGGTAGAGCGCCAGACTCGCAATCCGGGAAACCGGGTTCGAGTCCACTTGAGTACACTGGAATTTATTTCCAGAAACTGCGCCCCCCATGCGAGAAAAATTCTCAAATGGGAAAACTGGGCTCCGTCTTTCGGAAGAGACGTTAAACCGTTGGTCCAAACACTATATGGCAATATCCACCATGCCAGGGTGCTGTGGGCTAATCACCCGCACATCTGAATTTAAAGCGATTACTGAAACCTCCTTGGAGGCCCTAATGCTCCGCGAGGAGTAAAAGGATCTATACAACATATACAACTATATAACTAAATGTATAACTTTCCAGTATGTACAACAAATACATACGCACATTTGTACTACAAGCTAAGAACGCTTCGACGTTTGTAGCAAATGAGCAAAAGCGTCCATAGTCAATGTATCACGTGAATCTTGCGGCCAACTCCAGAAAACTCGTTCTTTAATCGCTTGAACGAAACTTGCCTCGGCTTCAGCCGGCCGGTTGTTTATTTTATCTCAAATTTCATATTCCGCCTGTTTGGTAATTGAATTATAAACATAATATTGCCTAGTCGATCGGTTAATGTGACGTGCCCACGGAGAAGCAATACTTCGTAGGAACATCACACTATTAAATGCTACGTACACAGGTTCGTTCGCATCAGTCTCGTTATCATATTCCAGAAGACTCTTTGCGAACTCATATGCGATGGGCAGCTTCAACTCGCGGCGCTGTATAACTTGTAATATTTTTTGTATATCCGGTGTTAGCAGGAACCTTTCTTTGGCACGAATACAAATGTAATTCTCCGGGGCTGGCATCCATTGCGCGTCGCAAAATTTCTTCGTGAGCCTATACCTAAAACAACAAACATCACATATCAAAATAATAGTTTATATATAAGTAGCATATTATTATTCACAGTAATTTCCTTAAACTTATATTATTATATTTAAGTTTAAATCAATCTACTCGACGGTATCATTTTTAACAGATATTTACATCTGCTATAATTTAATGTATAAGGATAATACAGACTTTGCAATATTATTCGTTAGTACGCATATATTGTAGAGGAACTATTATATGTTACTTTTAATTTGATCTGTATTTAATTAATTTGATATTTTTAAGTAATGTATGTATAAGAATATCCAACGGTTGCGAAGTGATCGACTTCTTTTGTACCTTTGTATATACGACGATATATACGCTCAATGTACAATAAAGAGAAATAAAAAGGAGAATCAAATTTGAACACTGCGTCTACCTGTACCTCTGATCAAGCGGTTTCACGTACATACATGCGACCGCATGCATGCTTGGCCGCGCGCGATTACGACGTGTTGAATGTTGATCGATGTTGGTGGGAGCAACAATGATCCATACACCATCACTATCCTCGAAATAGCATCCTCAATACCGTGACTTACGTCAAACTTTTGGCAGTCGCTTTGCCCGTGAGGAAATTCGAGGTTCCCGCACACCTGTGCGAGTGATGCAAGCTTAATGAGCGCGAACGATTCGCGTAAAAAGGCGGAATCGACGTCTTCATCTTTATATAATTGATATAAGAAGCTATTAAAGGTCGAGCTGGGTGGTAAAATTAATTTAATAGAAAGTGAAAAATAAAAAGAGTTTAATAAATATATAGAGACGGAGGACCGAACGGAAACGTTAAATAAAAAAAGAAATAGTTAAATACATAATGAATATCGTTTGCAAGTTGGCTTGTTGATCGCCTCAAAGAAGGTCAGGGCAATTTTCGCAACTGTCTGCTGTCTTTTATGTTTTTTTGTCTATTTGGCAATTCCTGAACGACACAAAGACATTTCGTCTCGACTAGTCGCAATCAATATCATTCGTGTAAATTTCCTGTGACCTATGATTAGCAATTACTGTGATAAAGTTAAGAGAAGTCAATTTAACTGCGATAGCGTTATAAGAAAAACTCTGAATAATTAAATAGCGCTTTGAAAGTGAGATTAGATAACAATTGTTATATAGTGACGCTTTGCGTTAACAGACATGAGAAATGTTAATGAGTGCGTCTCTTATTTGTCTTTGCGATAAATATAGAAGCTAGGTGCGCTTAAAATTGTATCCTGTAATTTGAAAGTAGTTGCAGTGCGTTAACTGCGTGCGCGAAATTTATCACTATTTGATCTTTGGAGGGTACGGAAATTCCATGGCGCTCCTCCAAAGCTCAGTTCCGAAATATCCACGAAGAACGACTGTCTCCGCGATTTCTCGTTCTGCGAACGAGCGCTTATTCGCGACGCAGGATTTCAAGTTTAGGCGCAAATAGAAGCGACAAAGATCAAGATCCGCGCGATCGTATTTGCTAGGTAGCTTTCTCTGCTGAACGCAGAAATTGAAATATTTTTCAATGGCTTTGTAACATTAAACATATGTGGTGATTCGCATATACGGGTGGGTCTCTTATGCGAGACCAGGTTTTAATTATAGAAATAATATCTATATTAAACGTTTAAAAATTGTTAAAGTTTTTACTTGAAGAAAACAGAGAAGTCTTCTTATCTTATTTGTTATGTCTGAACGACAAAACTGTTGCATGCATTATCACATTAGTAATTCAAGATAGTATTTCACAATTTTCGAAATTAAGTCATTTATTAATATCTATAAATAATTTTAATGACAACATGTTAAATCTTATTGTCACGTACTTGGGCTTATTACTTACACATTTTTATTTATTATTTAGATATAATTATTTTCTACATCTTTTTAATCATCAGAATTTCTTTGCAATCGGTACTCATTTAATTAGAATTAAATGTAAATTTTGATGAAAGAGTTCTTCACCCGGTAAAAAATTTTTTACATAACATACAAACATATATAAATATATATAAATATACATATACATATATATGTATATATATATATATATATAATATATATATATAATATATATATATATATATATATATATATATATATATATATATATATATAACTACTTTTAATTAAGCTTTGAAGTGCTCTTAAATGTTATATATTTAATAAATATAGATTAAATTATTAATTAGTAACAACATTTTTTAAATCTTTATGCAATATATATATGCAATGCGCACACATGCAAAGTACTTATTTAAATTGAATTATATGTATAATTCAATTTAAATACTTCGCATGTGTTCGCATTGCATATTGTATGAAGATTTTAAAAGATTATTTGTTACTATAAATTAATGATTTAATCTATATTTATTAAATCAACAGAGGTAATTAAAGAACAAAGATTTGATATAGGTATGGTATACCTATATAAAATATTTGTTCTTTAATTACCTCTGTAATTCCATTTTGTAATGAATTTGATGTTTCTTTACATACAGTCTCTATGTAAAGAATAATATCAATTTTATTACAAAGTAGCATCAACAAAGCTAATTAAAGAACAAAGGTTTTATATATTCAATTTAATATCTAAGTATTTTGCATGTGTTCGTATTGCATAAAATTGCATAAAGATTAAAAAGATATTGATACTAATTAATGATTTAATCTATATTTAATTAAATATATAACACTTAAGAGCACTTCAAAGCTTAATTAAATACAGGCAATTTGTATCTTGCTAACTTCGCGAATATTCGCTAAAAGCTGGAAAAATCCAGCTTTTAGCGATTACTCGCTAGCGAACAGCGAATGACCACGTGATCTCCAATCGCGGCGATTTTTTCGCTGCGTGAATAGGCACCTTGAAACGTACTTCTGTGTACATGGTCGAATGTCATGTTCTCGGGGGGGGAGGGAACGATTGTATCGTAGGTTTATTATTACCGGCCACTGATGGGCTTTTTATTATTTTTCAGATATAATTAATTAAAAAGAAGATTAAGTATATGTATGTATACATATACATATATGTATATATATTTTTTAACATTATATTTAAACTGTTTTTTCATCGATTTGATATTAGAATATGTTTCAATTGTTATTGATTATTTCATAAATATAACTGTTGAATGTAGCAAAGAGCGAATCTTACTGTAGGGAAACGTTCTTGCAATAACATATAGTGATTGAGCAAATATTTGCGACAATACGCGATTTTCCTTAATTGTTATTAATTTTTTATTAACATTTTTTTCCAGTTTACAGCAAAGAGCGATTCTCTCTAAATTTGTAGGGAAACACGTTCTTGCAATAACAAAACGATTGAGCAAGTATTTGCGACAAGACGCGGTTGTCCTTAATTGTTATTAATTTTTTTTTAACAATTTTGTTTCTTGCATTGCACTGCCATCAATAGTCCATTCTATATGTCGATGACACAAGTGGTTAAGCGTCGAAACGCAGTTTATTACTTTTTATTATTTTAGTGTTTTGATTTAAACGTATGATTTAAACGTTTTTTACTATTAAATTAAAATTAAAATTTCCCTTTTTTTATCACGGTTTTCCCTTTTTCTCCTATAATAGAAAAATAGGGGATACGATCCCTGCGATAGTTGTAAACGTAAGTCGGATACGTAATCTACTCGAAACATTTCTGCAAAATTCTATTTTAACACGGAAAGAACTGTATATTAATAGTTCATATACCTGCTTTGTTCTAAATGTAAGAATTTTTTGTATCCGCGGTCCTAATAAATATTTCTTCATAATTAATACATGGTATATTGAGATTCACCAAATATTATTGAATTTGTCAGTATGATTTGTATGCGAGTATTAATGAATATACTTACATTAATAATTAATATAAAATTTTTAAATATAAAAACATTAGCTTTAATATACACATAATTTTTGAAGAATTGATGATATTTCTGCTATAGCAGTCATGTATGTACATTATTTACTATTGAATATCACGAATTTATATTAACATTTTTATATTTTTGACAAAAAAATCGAGTTCAAATTTATGGTATATTATAATTATTCAACTTTTTTTTTTAGTGAAATATTACACCTTTCAGCAATTATTCAAGTATTTTTCTCAGTGTGCAGAAACGGTCGTAAAATATTTATGAAATATTAATATTTCAGAAATATTTTACGACCGTTTCTGCACACTGAGAAAAATACTTGGATAATTATTACCTAATATACTATAAGTTTGAAATCGATTTCTTTGTCAGAATTGTATAAATGTTAATATAAATTCGTGATATTTAATAGTAATGTACGTGACTGTACGTGCAAAAATATCATCAATTCTTATAAAAATATGTATATATTAAAGCTAATGTTTTTATACTTAATACATTTATATTAATTATTAATATAAGTTTATTCAATATAAGAATTCAAATAAATCACTTTGTTTGTCGTAAACGATGTAATATTTCACGTAAATATAAATTTATTTATGACAGAGTTAATAATGTTATTATTAATACTTGCATACAAATCGTACTGACAAATTCAATAATATTTGGTGAATCTCAACCATGTATTAACCATACCATGTATATTAACTATAAAGAAATATTTATTAGGACCGCGGATACCAAAAATTCTTACATTTACAACAAAGCAGGTATATTAATTATTAATATACAGTTCTCTCCGTGCAACATTTTTGCAATGTTTCAATGTCCGTAAACATTTTAAATGCAACCTTGCTGAAAGATTTCGGCAATATTTCGGTAATATTACTGAAATATTTCTGAAACATAATATCTATGTACGTAATATTGCAGACTTTACAGATATTACAGGTACATTTCATCCGAAATGTTACTGCAAATGCAACGGTTACTGAAAATAGTGCAACACTAGTGAACAACAGTACTACAATTTCCGAAGATGATGATGTGATAGAAGCCAGTCCTACACATACAAGTGTTACGTCTAAAGTCAAACAGCTTTTGAATCTCAAGAGGAAAATTTCCGAAGATGATGATGTGATAGAAGCCAGTCCTACACATACAAGTGTTACGTCTAAAGTCAAACAGCTTTTGAATCTCAAGAGGAAAATTTCCGAAGATGATGATGTGATAGAAGCCAGTCCTACACATACAAGTGTTACGTCTAAAGTCAAACAGCTTTTGAATCTCAAGAGGAAAATTTCCGAAGATGATGATGTGATAGAAGCCAGTCCTACACATACAAGTGTTGCGTCTAAAGTCAAACAACTTTTGAAACTCAAGAGGAAAATTCCTGTGAAACATATAGATTTTGGATTATGTCCTTTGCCTAAACATATTTCAACGCAAATGGACGATGAATCGTTAATGAATACTGCAGTTATTAATACATTGAAAGATAACATTAACATAAGTTGTCTTTCACCAATGAAAATGCATAACAAAACAGATATTCACATTAAAAAAACGATTGAAGCTCAAAAGGAAGTTGAACTAATAAATAAAGTAAAAAAAGATAAAGTACTTATTCAAAATATAAATGACTTTGCCTGCGAAGACGAAACTTTTTATCTGCCTGCAGAGCAAGCTGCAAATATAAATGACATGGATTATTTCAATTGTAATGACACAGAAAACAAGCCACCTAAAAAAAAGATGTTAGTGGATAAGTTTAATGTGTAAATATCACTTAACAATTGTGGTACTGTAAGTTGTTTTTATATATCTAATGAAAACATTGTTTACAGATGGTCGAAAAGAAAGGACATTTCGAAGCAGCTTAACATGCGATGTAAAGCTGACAGAGCAAAGCTAAACGGCCAGGATTGCTGGGAATGCAGAGAAGTAATGCAATATTATATAAGTATAGTTATATAAGATATATGAGTAAATATAAACAAATATAAATAAATTAATATAAATATAAATAAAAAAAAGAAATAGAAATGAAAATATTTTTCTCATAAGAAAGTAATTCATGATATTTGATTTTTAGTATTATAAGAGTTTGGAATTGTCGAAAGAAGAATTACAAAAACGGAAGAATCAATCCTCTCGACATCGACACAAATATGAGCGACCAATTACACCAGAAGGTATAATATTTTATTTGATTATCACTTTTATGTTATATATATATATATTGTATAATAAATATAATCTTTTTAAAGGTTTTTGGGATCCGGAGTTTCCCGAGACACAAGAAGGCACTTACTGACAGAATCTGATTCTCAAGGCTTCATTTGTAAGTAACCAATAAGTGATGGGATTCGATATCGATTAATAAGTGTTATTTCGTACATTTGTATTTACTTAAAAAAATTTGTTATATATATTTAATTTTCAAAAACATTAAAATATTTGAAATATACCTATACTTAATATATAAACGTATTACTATTACTAGAAACAATATTAAATATCTTGGAAAAAAAATATAGTCACTGGTAATCATAGTTATTATACAACTAAAAATCGTGCAATATTTTATACGATACGGATAATGTTTACATCAAATCATGCGTAAACTTACGTCTCCGACTTACGTTTTCAACTTTATCGGAAAAAGTTACGACAATCGTTGTACTCTTAATTGACCATTTATTTTTTTACGCGGTTTTTTCATATAACGCGATTTTTTTTGCACGATTTTTTCTTCAAATAATTTGATTTTTTTAACGTTTACGCGGTACATTTTACCACATAAAAAGAGAATTAAGTGTATCATATATAACCTAATGTCTCAATATTATAACTTGTGACCTTGTTTTTTTGTTTCATTTAGATGATTATGGAACAAACCTTCAAGAGATCGATAAATCGAAAAGTACACAAACTTGCTGCAAAGCGTCTTAGATTAGACAGAGTCAGTTTTATTGTGAAACAGCAGCGTTTTAATTCTGACAGTGACAGTACTGATGTGGAGGAAAGTATTCAATTTTGTAATTAATCATTTGAAGGTGCAGATGGCTATAACCGCGTTTACTTTCATGAAGACAGTCAGAATGAACAGAATGCTGTTGAACACATTAACTGTGGACTGGATCCATCAGGAAGTAAAATTGATAGTGTGGATCTTACTGCTTCTGAAATTGTAAATAATGATAACAATGACAGTGTTGTTTCATCACGAACAGAGACCCAGGAAGATGTTGATTCCACAAATTCTGAAAGTAACGAAGAAAATGCTTTATCAGACGAAGAGCAAGTGCAAGATGTTGATTCCACAAATTCTGAAAGTAACGAAGAAAATGCTTTATCAGACGAAGAGCAAGTGCAAGATGTTGATTCCACAAATTCTGAAAGTAACGAAGAAAATGCTTTATCAGACGAAGAGCAAGTGCAAGATGTTGATTCCACAAATTCTGAAAGTAACGAAGAAAATGCTTTATCAGACGAAGAGCAAGTGCAAGATGTTGATTCCACAAATTCTGAAAGTAACGAAGAAAATGCTTTATCAGACGAAGAGCAAGTGCAAGATGTTGATTCCACAAATTTTGAAAGTAACGAAGAAAATGCTTTATCAGACGAAGAGCAAGTGCAAGATGTTGATTCCACAAATTCTGAAAGTAACGAAGAAAATGCTTTATCAGACAAAGAGCAAGTGCACTTTGCTAATGAAAACGAGAAGGCTCAGTATGTTCGAACTGCCGTAGAAGAGTGGACTTGTGAGCCAGGAAAACTTTCAAAGAGGAAGCTAAATGATCTACTCTCTAAACTTCATCCTGCATTTCCAAACTTACCTCTTAGTTACAAAACCCTTTTAAAGACCCCTGGGATTAATTTAATACCAGTTGATGGTGGAGAATTATGGTATAAAGGAATTACATTCAATTTGGATTCTATGGATTTGCAGGAATATTTAGCACGTTTTCATGAAATTATCATTGATATTAATATGGATGGGCTCCCTCTCCACAAAAGCTCCCCGATCAGATTTTGGCCTATATTAGGTAGGCTCGTAAGAACCAAAAATGAGCCTTTTATTATTGCACTTTTTCAAGGAAGAGTCGATCCTAATGTAAAGGATTTTCTCAAGCCTTTTGTGGAAGAGGTTGATCACTTGCTTCGAAATGGTTACACAATTAATAATATTGCTTATAAATTTTCGATTAGGCATTACATTTTGGATGCCCCAGCTCGTGCAAAAGTGAAGTGTTATATTGAACATGGAGGATACTGTGCTTGTGAGAAGTGTGAGGTTGTAGGAGAATGGATTGACCATCGCATGACATATGTAGAACTTGATGAGACTCTGAGAACTGATGAGTCATTTCGCGACCAGGAGCAACCATATCACCATCTGGACCGCTCTCCATTGCTTGACATAGAAGCTCGTCTAGTGTCTCAGTTCCGCTTGGATGCACTACATCTTGTCGATTTAGGTGTCTTCAAGAGATTCAATTTAGCTCTTCGAAAATGGAATGGACCTTGGAAGCTGCACCGTGACACTGTTACAGCTATTTCCCATGAGCTGGAAATGCTAAAGGACTCATGTCCATCGGATTTCAATAGACCTCCAAAATCTTTCGAGGATTTAACCTATATGAAGGGTACGGAGTACAGACGACTGTTGCTGTATGATGGTGTCTTAGTTTTTTGTGATTATTTAGATGAAAATGTTTATAAACTTTTTTTACTTCTTCACTCAGCCATTTATATCTTAAGAAGTCCTGTGTTTGTGAGAAATCTTTGTGGCTATGCAGACCAATTATTAAGGACCTTTATTAATTATTCTGCAGATGTATTTGGAAAAAAATTTGTTGTGTATAACGTTCATAGCATGTCTCACCTACGTAAAGAATGTGAAGAACATGGTGCACTTGATACTTTTAGCGCTTATCCTTTTGAGAACAAGTTGTTTTCAATTAAATCATCTCTGCAATCTGGATATAAACCACTTAAACAAGCTGCATATCGTGATTTGGAGAAAGGACATGCTGCTATTGTTTTTGAAGACCATGAGAATGAAGTGCATTTGACTCGGAGAAGATTTGCAATTAATGAGATAATAGATGGTCTCCAATTCACAAGAATCATAGTGAACAATACAATTTTTAAGTGCAACATGAAAGATTCCTGTTTCAAAACTGTTAACGGTGATATCGCTGTCCTCCACAATATTGTACAGAGACATGGTAACGTTTTTTTTGTTGGATACACTTTTACACAGATGGGAGACGTCTATCAGTATCCTCTGCCCTCATCAGAACTAGGCATTGTACGATTATCAGATGTCAGCGAGAAAAGGTGTGTTTTTCCTCTTACTGAAGTTGTTGCTAAATGCTGGCTTATTCCTGATGGAGAATTTTTTTTATGTTTTCCATTGCTTCACACTATGCCTCTTCTCAACTAGTTTTTCTTTGTCCCCTTCTGATGCTATATATTTGGTAAGCAGTAAATGTGGTCTATTGATATTTTTGTTCTTTCAGTCTGATGGTACAATTCTCACCAGTGATTTATTGTATATTCTAATTTTTTTTCTTGTTTTTTTGTCTTCTGTATTTGAAAATGGGATAAAGTTAATCGAGCTGCTGTGTAGCAAAATTGTATTTTAGAGATTGAACAACTGTGATGTACAGTATAATAAGTTGTTTTATGTTACATAAAATTTAGATAGTATGACAGATGTCTTATTTGTGATTCTAATTTTTAATTAAAATTATTAATGAAAACAGTTTAGTATTTGTATGATAATTATTACCGTATTTTTATGTTTCTATTGTTGATCTCTCTTCTCATGTGATAACAATTAATGTTTCCATACTTTTTTACCATAATTTTCCAAAACTTTTAGTTTTTTCCCTTTTTAAATTTTACCGGATCTTTTTTGCAGTTTGTGGTGTTGAAATTTTTAACACACGAAGGAAAGAGACTGACTCCTGACGACGATGTATTTTATGCTGTTGGTCTTACTCGATGGTTCACAACTGAATTAGATGAAAATATGACAGTACAGATGAAATGGCCTCCCAAATCTGTAGATGCCGGAAGCTTAGTAAGGAAAGAGAAACCGTCTGATCCAAGTTGGGGAGAGGAAACCGTTTTGATTAAGAGATTTTATGGTAAGTAGTTTTTTTATGGGAAAGGCGGGAAAGAAATGTCGCAACTTCTTAAAGCATAAATTTTAATGGGTTGTGTTTCAGTGATATTTCTAATAATTCGAAGCGACTTTGTATTTCATGCTAGTGATAGATATGTTAAAAACCTGAAATTTGTCCATGTTGTATAAAATTACCCCTTCAAAGAATGCAGTTATGTTTGGAAAACTATTTTCGAGTTAGTATTATATCTCTTCTTCTTACCATCAGCAATTTTTCTTGTTGTCTAGTCAGTTTTTCATAATTTGATTATTTCCGTTGTAATGTTTTTGTGTGTTTTTTTCATGCTAATTCAAAAGTGCTAAGTCTGTAGGTTTCCTATGTTAAGCAGTCAATGAATCAAGTGTTAAAAATTTTCTCCTGTGTAGATTGCTTTCCAGCTTTTGTAATTAAATAACTTCCATAGGTTATCCTATTTAGATCTGTAATAGAAGAAATTACTTTTGTAGTTGTTAATTAAATAAAATTTGTAACAAGTTTTTCCTCAGTACTTTGTCCTACTTCAATACTTTGATTTCTATCCAATAAACTGTCTTCATTTTGATGATCAGTCTCTTCGTCGTGATATAAGGCTGCTCTGTGCTTGCAAGATTTTTAAAGTTTCTTACTTGGTCTTTTCAACATTTATTATACAGAGTGAATCACTAAAAGTGTTACAGGCTAATATTTCAGTGTATATGTTGTTAGTAAAAGAAATCAAAGTTTCTTTGGAATGACCTTATAACAACTTTACTAAAAAAAATTAACTTTATCACACATGCCCGCTACTAAACAGCCGCTGCAAAATTAGAATTTCATATCTGGTTGAGTTTCAAAAATATTAGCTCGTAACCTTTAGTAATTTACTCTATATATGGGCGCTTATTGTTATTTAGAGGCTTTTGTCATTACCATATGCTTACTTTGTTTAACTATGTAATATTTGTTGCAGACTTATATGAAAAGGCTGCTGCTTCATGCAAGGGACATGTGGAGGATTCCAATTATGAAACAGATAATCGTGAATTAGGTAGAGGGTACAGAATAAAAAGAAAGGTACAACACTTAAACTCTGAGTCAGAAAAGGAATCAGATTCCGGATCTGAAGATTCTAGTGTCAAAAAGAAGAAAAGAACCCGTCCAAACAACAAGAGTCTTCGAAAATCAAAAAAGACGGTACCAACACCTCCTCCTGTTCCTCTTGTTGGGCCAGAAAGATTTGTTGTATCTCCGCATAAATTAGTACGGCAGAAGGAGTATACTCCCCAGCTAGAGAAACAATCAACAAAGGAGACAATTGTTTGCAAATCCTCTCAAAAGATTAATAGAAAACAAGTGGCCGAACGTATCTATAACAACATAAGGGAAAAACAAAAGAAAGAAAAAGATAAAAAAGTCGCGCTCTCTGAAAAGCTTAGTCATTTGCTGCAGAGTAAGAAACTTCATAAACCTTGTAGGGATAAAGCATCCTTGTATGAAGATGATGAGACACTTGTTCAACAAAATGTGGACGATGATAGTTTATTGGATAGAAATCAAAGTATTGAAGTAGGACAAGATACTGAGGAAGAAATTATTGAACATTTTATTGAATCAACGATTCCATTGAAGCAGATTCCTAAACACTTGTCGTCCTCTACAGATACCAAAATTCTTTTGGCTAGTTCATCTAAAAAGGATTTTGTTTTGAACTCATCAAGTGAATTGAAGAAACGTAAACCTTTGCCAAGTCTGTCGCCCTCTCTTGCTGAAGGCGAAAGCTCATCTGTCAATGATAAGTTTTATGCTAATGATTACTGTCTGTTTCAATCGGGGAAGTCGGAGAAGTCTGGAAGCAGTTGTGCATCTCAGAGTAATGGTAGTAAAGAAGCAGGTAAGAGAGTGAAGTAAAAAAATTATTTATTCTTAAGAAAAAATTACTTATTGTTGTACATATAAATTTTATTTTGTCCTTATGTTTGTTTTTATTTGCAGATATTTCTCTTCTTAATCTCATCCGTACATGTCATAATGAAACAAAAAAAGAATTAAAAGAACTGAATAGCAAACTAGATTTTTGTTTAATGAATCAGGAGAAAGTGCATAGATATGTGCTTCCGGGTGAGAAAGTTATCAAAAGACCCACAGGATTCTCTTCACTTCCGGTTTGTAGGTTTTTACAGAGTAATAACTGTTATACTTGGACAAAATAGTTTAATATAAAACAGAATACTTTACACGTGTGTGCTTAATGAATATATCGTGCCGTCTTGTGGCGCGGGACGCTGCGGTCGGTAACCGCCTCTATATCGCATGAAACAAAAAATGAACATAGATTCACCGAACGTAGTCATATTCACGATTTCCAACACCCCCACATGAATATGACCTAAAAGAAAAAATTATTCTTCTACTAAGTCCTTAACGCGAGAGAATTAAAATTAAAATATTTTACTTCAAACCAAAAAACTTAACGCAGGAATTATGTTTCACCTTAGTCAAAGGTTTAGTCAACACATCAGCTGGCATCGACTCGCTACACATATAATTTACTTTTACATCACCCCTGTTTATGTGATCTCTAACAAAATGGTGCCTTATATCTATGTGCTTCGACCTCTGACTAGTGACAGTATTCTTTGCTAGATGTATTGCCCCCACATTATCACAATGTATAACTAACGGTTTCTGAACCTCGCTGCTTATTTCACTAATTAACTGCTTAATCCACAGAGCCTCTTGTACCGTAAAGGAAAGTGCCATATATTCGGCTTCTGTGGTCGATAAAGCGACAGTCTTTTGCCTCTTACTATACCACGAAATAAGTCCTCCGTTTACTTTAACGCATGAACCGGTGACAGAGTATCTATCATTTAGTTTATTGCCCCAGTCCGCATCACTATACGCATCAAAATTCGATTCGCTATTGAATTCTAATCTATAATCTAACGTACCTTTTAAGTATCTGAGAACGCGTTTTACGGCATTCCAATGAATCGCGGTATGACAATTATTGAATCTACTTAACAAACTGATCGCGAATGCAATGTCTGGTCTACTTATCTGTGACAAATACAATAAGCTACCTATGGTCTCTTGATAAGGGATGTTCATATTTACATCGATGTTGCTCTCGCTAAAGTCCAATCCCGGCTCTAGTGGTGTGTCTACTGCTTTACAGTCCATCATCTGGTGCTTCCTGAGTAATGCCTCGATGTAGTCCCTCTGGTCGACCCATAGTTTTCTTTCTTCAGTGTCTCTCGAGATATTCATGCCTATACATCTCTTAGCAATACCAAGATCTTTCATCTCGAAGTGTTTCTGCAAGTTTTTCTTGATGTTCTCTCATAATCCTTTCTGATTCGAGAATATAAATAGATCATCGACATATACCGCTACAATCAATATCTGACCTGCATTGTTTTTCAATGTATATATGCATGGGTCGCTCTTACATTGCTTCAGTCCCAGAGCAGTTAGAACGGTGTGGAGTTTTTCGTTCCAACGCCTTCCACTCTGTTTCAACCCATATATTGCTTTCTTTAGGCGCCATACTTTCCTATCGTTTCCGATGTCTCCTTTACTATCCCCAGGTGGTTGTACATAGATTTCTTCATTCAAATCACTTTGCAAGTATGCCGTCGTTACGTCCATGTGGTCTATTCTCAAATTTTCCTTAGCAGCTAGTGAGAATAGATATCTCAGTGATGCATACTTCACAACCGGGGAAAATGTTTCCTAATAGTTGATGCCTTGCTTTTGACTGCAGCCTTTTATTACTAAACGGGCTTTAAGTTTCTTCTTCCCCGCTTTGTCTCTCTTCTCTGTGAGTACCCATTTTGTCTTCAGCACTTCTTTACCCGCTGGTAACGTTACTTCTTCGTAAGACTTGTTCTTCACCAGAGAATCCATCTCGCTCTTCATAGCTTCCCTCCAGCCTTGAGCATCGGGTCCTTGCAAAGCCTCTTCCACCGTCAGCGGTTCTGTTCTCCCTTCAAAACTTGAAGCGTAGTAAATTATATAGTCTGGCATTTTTACCGGTTTTTTCTCTCTCTTAGAACGTCTTGGCTCTTCTATTGACTCTTCTATTGATTCTTCTTCCTCGTCACTTAAGCTGACGTAATTTTCTGTGTCCTCGCTTTCTTCGCTTCCATCTGTGTCTCTTGCTACTTCCTCGGCTTCTTCTTCTTCTTCTTTTTCAGTTTCGCAATTTTCAATAGGTATAGCGTTTATCATCTCAGTCTCATCCTTCGAATAATTTTTCTTCTTTTCAAGGAATTTCACATCTCGACTAAAAATAATTTTCTTATCTGTAGGGTTAATCAATCTGTATCCTTTCCTATTTTCACAGTAACCCATGAATAGCAATTTTTGCGATTTTGGATCCCATTTCTTTCTTAACTCTTTGGGAATTTGAGCCATAGCCTCACATCCAAATATGCGTAAGTGTGATAGGTCGGGTTTTTCATTCGTCCAAGCTTCGTATGGTGTTTTATTCCATAATCTCTTCGTTGGTGAACGGTTCAGTAGGTAGACAGAAGTTGACACGGCTTCTCCCCAATAATCCTTGCCTAGTCCTGCGTCTGCTAGTAGCGTACGAGCCTTTTCCACTATCGAGCGATTTACACGCTCCGCTAGACCATTTTGTTGTGGAGTGTACCTCATTGTCAGTTGATGAACAATGCCGTTGTCCTTCAAGATTGTCTTCAGTCTCTGGTTTACATATTCTTTCCCATTATCAGTCCTGAGAATCTTTATCTTCTCTCCTGTTTGTCTTTCTACCATGTTCTTGAATTCTAGGAACGTTTCTGGTACCTGATCCTTGTGTTCGAGCATATACACATATAAGTACCTACTATAGTCGTCGACAAACGTTAGGAAATATCTGCTACCACCGATTGATTTCTGTTCCATAGGGCCGCAAAGATCTGAATGGATTAGTTCCAAACGATGATTAGAACGTCTTTTACTCACATTAAACGGATCTCTCGCATGTTTACCCGTAATGCAATCCTCACAGAGGACATCGTTGGTCAAATCTTCATCTAATCCAATAGACATATTTTTCAATAGCGACATGCCTTTTCTATTTAAATGGCCCATACGTCTGTGCCACAGGATACCTGTTTTATCCTCAGCCAAATAAGAATGAATTTTAGTTTTTAACGGTTGATTAATTTTATAAATACCGTTTACCTCGGATGCAGTAGCAACGACCTCACCATCTTCGTCCTTGATTTTTCTACCATGTGAGTCGAAAATGACGACATGTCCCTTTTTGACTATCTTGCTAACAGACAAAAGGTTTGCAGCGGCCTCAGGTACGTATAATGCTTCTTTTATGGCGACACTCGATATTTCTCGTCCATTTGTAACTTGTATCTCGGCGGTGCCTATCGATCTGGAAGCAAAGTTTACATTATTTGCTGCAGTAATTAAAACGTCAGTCTTTGGTGTCACATTCGTTAGGTTATTGTGATCCTTTGTGATGTGTGAAGATGATCCTGAGTCTAAAAACCATTCTTGAGCGTGACTATCTTCCTTTTCCTTGTGTGCCATAAATGCTTTTTCTTTCTTCTCTTCTTTCTTTTCTTCTTTCTTTTCTTCTTTCTTCTTTTCTTTATTGCCGTTGGGCTTCTTCTCTTCATACTTGTTCCTTCTGCAATTCTTTGCGAAATGGCCTGGCTTATTACACACATAGCATTTGGGCGGTCCTCCGCCTTTCTTATTCTTCTTGGCGTACATCGCTGTCTCGCTGCTGCTGTTCTTCGCTTCTTCATGTATCCGAACATCTTGCAAAAGTTTTACCTTGATTGCATCTCCTGTGATCGGTACACCTGAGCTCTCCAGCCCCATTATCATGGGCCTATAGTCATCTGGAAGCCCTGCAAGTAATAGGGTTCCTACCCACTCGTCAGCAACCTTGAAGCCAATGTCATTCAATTTGTGCGCGGTGCTGGTGACCTGATCTACGTACTCATCGACTGATGTACAATTACTCAACTGAGTGGTAACTAGTTTTCGTAGTAAGCGAATGTCTCGCATTTTGATGGAAATTTGTCGAAAGCGCAGAGATTAAACAAATCATCAGTAATCAGTAATATAAATATTAAGATTCGAAGTGTGGGCTCCTTATGGAATAACCAAGTATAGATAGCGGGCTAAATAAATCGCGGTTGGTGGTGCGCGAATATTATAATAATTAATTTTAACATATAATTTTTCAAACAAAAATTTGTTTAAATATAGCCAGTTATGCAGCATCTAAAAGTTAAACTAATCGGGGCGAGGGAAGGGATTTTACTACGCCAATGAATTTGTGTTGGAAAAATTATGTGCTAAAATTAATTATTATAATATTCGCGCACCACCAACCGCGCCTTGCTTTTATTTAGCCCGCTATCTATACTTGATAAATATATTAAGTATAATAAGATAACTCAATAACTTTATTAATATTAAAAAAATTTCGATATTATTAATATTATAGATAGTCAATAACTTTGTTAATATTTATATAATAACTTTATTGATATAACATTAATAAATATGATTATCACATAATTGTCTTTATCGAAGATTACATAATATTTGTATTTTATTTTTACAGAAGATTATAGAAGGTGTTCAAAATAACCTCCATTTTCTTCCGCACATAACGCGATTCTCCGCATTATGCTTTCTCGCACTTTCGCTAACATTACGGGTGTAATTTTTTGACATGCTGCTTCTATTTTTTGTATAAATTTGTTTCTACAAGGTGGCAATGTCTCATACACCTGATCTCGTATGTAGCCCCATACAAAAAAATCCATAGGTGTTAGGTCAGGAGAGCGTGGGGGCCATTCATGCAGAGTGCTATGGATGCCTATCCATCTGTTAGGAAATCTTTGATTTAATATATTACGAGCGAGAAGGGATGTATGAGCAGGATGGCCATCTTGTTGAAAGATAATATTTGGTAATACAGCCAATGGAACATCTTCTAATAAATTAGGTAGTGTTTCCTCCAAGAAAGCGGAATAAACTTCTGCAGTGACGTTAATATTTTCCGGAAAGAAATACGGCCCGATAACTTGATTATCTAAAATTCCCATCCAGACATTAATATGGAATTGGCCCTGGATGTGTGTTTCCTTTCGGCAATGAGGATTTTCCTCCGCATAATGATGTTCATTATGTCTGTTTATGCGCCCATCACTGCGGAAAGTGCATTCATCTGTCCAGAGAATTCTCCTCAAGAAATGATCATCAGCGATGTTGTTTACGTCAACCTGGTAAAAAGGTACAAATTTTATTGCTACGATTTTGTAGATATTTGAAATCAAAATGGCAAGAAAATTGTTAAATTATAAACTTGTGGCTATTGTCCTACGATAAATCGATATCTTTAATATTACAATTCTTTAATGATTCTCAAAGCTGATAAAAATTAAAATTTAATTTTTAAACTATTTTATAAAAAAAATGATTGTTTATTCTCAATTGTGGTAAGAACCGATAGCCACCAATTAGTAATATATCTTGCTCTTACTTGTTCTGAGAGCCAATCACAAAAAGCTTCTCGGCGACGCAAATCTTGAGAAAATAATCTTTGAGTTGTATGCCTCTTAAATGGATGCCATCCAAGATTATGCTTAATAATTCTGTGGACTTTAGTATGGCACACTTGTAGGTCATATGCAATACTTCTTGTGCTTGTATGCGGATTAGCAATAATTGCCTCTCTTACAGCATTAATTGTTCTCTCATCTCGTTGGGCTACATGCCGTGGACGTGTTGGAGCGTGTAACATTCCATGTTGACAAGTTCTATTATATAGAACTTGAAAAAAACCGTGCCCCGGGTGTTGCTTATCAGGAAAACGTTCGGCATAGAGGGCTGCGGCTCGCCTTTGATTTTTATGGCATTCGCCATAAATAAGCAACATATTTACTAATTCTTCGTTACTGTAACGAATGCGCTCCATTATCAGACACATCAGAAACGTGACTATTTGCAAACTGTTGCCTAGCAAAAGTTATTGATACCGATTGTCAATTTTCAGTCTCCGCACACATGCGGGGTGTCTATAAAGTCAGTCCCTACACTCTATATTTCGGAAACGGCTCAAAATTATAAAAATTTGCGAAATACTTGTAAAACTTACAGCTGTAACGTTGTTACAGATTTAATATAAATACAGTATTTATTGTATACAATACAGTAGTATTGCATATGACCTACAAGTGTGCCATACTAAAGTCCACAGAATTATTAAGCATAATCTTGGATGGCATCCATTTAAGAGGCATACAACTCAAAGATTATTTCCTCAAGATTTGCGTCGCCGAGAAGCTTTTTGTGGTTGGCTCTCAGAACAAGTAAGAGCAAGATATATTACTAATTGGTGGCTATCGGTTCTTACCACAATTGAGAATAAACAATCATTTTTTTTATAAAATAGTTTAAAAATTAAATTTTAATTTTTATCAGCTTTGAGAATCATTAAAGAATTGTAATATTAAAGATATCGATTTATCGTAGGACAATAGCCACAAGTTTATAATTTAACAATTTTCTTGCCATTTTGATTTCAAATATCTACAAAATCGTAGCAATAAAATTTGTACCTTTTTACCAGGTTGACGTAAACAACATCGCTGATGATCATTTCTTGAGGAGAATTCTCTGGACAGATGAATGCACTTTCCGCAGTGATGGGCGCATAAACAGACATAATGAACATCATTATGCGGAGGAAAATCCTCATTGCCGAAAGGAAACACACATCCAGGGCCAATTCCATATTAATGTCTGGATGGGAATTTTAGATAATCAAGTTATCGGGCCGTATTTCTTTCCGGAAAATATTAACGTCACTGCAGAAGTTTATTCCGCTTTCTTGGAGGAAACACTACCTAATTTATTAGAAGATGTTCCATTGGCTGTATTACCAAATATTATCTTTCAACAAGATGGCCATCCTGCTCATACATCCCTTCTCGCTCGTAATATATTAAATCAAAGATTTCCTAACAGATGGATAGGCATCCATAGCACTCTGCATGAATGGCCCCCACGCTCTCCTGACCTAACACCTATGGATTTTTTTGTATGGGGCTACATACGAGATCAGGTGTATGAGACATTGCCACCTTGTAGAAACGAATTTATACAAAAAATAGAAGCAGCATGTCAAAAAATTACACCCGTAATGTTAGCGAAAGTGCGAGAAAGCATAATGCGGAGAATCGCGTTATGTGCGGAAGAAAATGGAGGTTATTTTGAACACCTTCTATAATCTTCTGTAAAAATAAAATACAAATATTATGTAATCTTCGATAAAGATAATTATGTGATAATCATATTTATTAATGTTATATCAATAAAGTTATTATATAAATATTAACAAAGTTATTGACTATCTATAATATTAATAATATCGAAATTTTTTTAATATTAATAAAGTTATCGAGTTATCTTATTATACTTAATATATTTATCAAGTATAGATAGCGGGCTAAATAAAAGCAAGGCGCGGTTGGTGGTGCGCAAATATTATAATAATTAATTTTAGCACATAATTTTTCCAACACAAATTCATTGGCGTAGTAAAATCCCTTTCCTCGCCCCGATTAATTTAACTTTTAGATGCTGCATAACTGGCTATATTTAAACAAATTTTTGTTTGAAAAATTATATGTTAAAATTAATTATTATAATATTCGCGCACCACCAACCGCGATTTATTTAGCCCGCTATCTATACTTGGTTATTCCATAAAGAGCCCACACTTCGAATCTTAATATTTATATTACTGATTACTGATGATTTGTTTAATCTCTGCGCTTTCGACAAATTTCCATCAAAATGCGAGACATTCGCTTAAATCACGCAAAACATTCAATTTTAATAGACTTCAACATTGATCGGTTAAAACAGAAGCAAAAGTGACAAGGTATGAAAATACATTTTATAAAGTAAACGTGACAAACGAGGGATGCCTTATATTTCTCTTACGAAGAAAGCTGGATCATAGTCGATCATAGTTGTTATATATTGTTATTTTATTATTTCAATTATTTAATTTTGCACAAAATATTTTATACAAAAAATAATATAAATTATATATATAATATATGCAATATTATATATATATACAATATATATATATATATATCAATATATTAATAATTTGAAATAATTGTTATTAGGCATAAGATCCGCTGATAACCGTTTCCATCGTTATTTATAACGATAGAAACGATTATCAGCGGATCTTATGTCTAACAACATTTATTTCAGAATATTAATATTTCATCATTAACATTGATAATTAATTCAATATACTGATGCTAATAAGCATCTTTATGTAAATAATGCTACTGAATCTCATATAAATCTACAAGGAATTTATTACTGAAAAGTATTTATTAAATATTATGATAATTTGCCTTATATAAACTATTCATTAGCATCATATTTAAAATGTATATTTTATACTAATAAACCTCTTGTCTATGAGATTAAAATTAAGATTTTTAAGATGCAACAGCATTATTTATATAAAGAATTATATAATGCTTATTAGTATTGATATATTAAATTAATTATCAATTTAATGATAAATTATTTATTAATGTAACAAAATGAATATTGTAAGATTTGTTAATAGTGATTTCTGCCATTATTTAAACTTACATAGAATGAAATTTATTGGCCGAATTATAATTTAAATTTGCGCACATATGCTAATTCCTGACTTTTGTCCTGTGCATAAACATTGTGTGCAAAAAATAATTTAAGTAATAAAATTATAATATATAATGATTATGATGGACTATGATACAAGCTTTTTTCGTAAGAGAGAAGATATCTTTCGTTTTCTTAATAAAATTTATTTCATAACCTGTATTGTCATCTCGACTTCTGTTTTAACGTTAACGCTACGGAAATCCGTCACAATTGTATTGCAACTTCGGGCGCTACAAAGTTCATTTTATATTGTAAAAAAGATATGCGAGAGATTATAGGTAATGCACCGAAGTCAACGCAATTGTGAACGACCATGCGCGCCTGCTCGAATGGGCAACCCGTCATACTGACCTGTATGTCTCTGCAACACCCTGTACGTATTTTACCAGCAGGCTTGTTTATACTTTTGTTCTGTAATGTATTGTGCCAAGTCACTCCAGCTATAATGAATAGAAGCCATTCATATTATATTTTTCCACCTGTAATATAATTTCAGTAAAGAATCTATAGTAATGCAGAATTATGGGTATGCTTATTATGTGTACTTATTAAGATCTTACAATATGTATAACTCTCTGTTATATATTGTTCTGTATGACGATGTATTTATCTAGATAGTGCTAGTTCTTATTTTTCTAGATAGTGCTAGTTTTACTTTTTGATTTGTTACATTGAAAACGTATTTTATTTTATTTTATAGATCTACCTTGTAATTTTATTAAAGATTTGCATACTTTTTGGATATATTATTCATATAAATAAAAAATTTTGAAATTTAATTTCTTATTTAAATTGACAAGTTCGGTTTATTTATTGATTTTATATGGTATTTTATTGTATTACGTTGGTAAGCAGTAGCAAGTATTACGGTTCTTGAAACGAGGTAAAAATTACAAAAGTGAACAGATTTACTATAGTAAATCTGTTCACTTTTGTAATTTTTACGTCGTTTCAAGAACCGTAATACTTGCTACTATAGTAAATCTGTTCACTTTTGTAATTTTTACTTCGTTTCAAGAACCGTAATAGGCCCTCAAGCTTATTTTTCTACTTTACTGGCTTATAGGATATATTTGACGTCATCTAGAAATGACATTTCGTTCGACATCGAATAATATCGTTTCGATGTCGATCGATATCGATCGATATCGATGAATCTCCAAACCGCGGACACCTGAATATCGAAATTGATTTGAGGATCGATTTTATATTGATTTCGACATTTCGATATCCAATCGACGTGTTTTCGATTTTTCATTTCTCACTGGGTAGAAACATTCTAAAAATATTTGCGTGAATTATTTTAAATTATTTTAAACTTCCTAAAAAATATTTTAAATATATTTTAAGAGGTTTTTGTGCTGTATGGGAAGAGTTGAATATAATAGAAAAGTATGTATGTATAGAATACGATACACGTTACTTGATGCACAATTTTTGACTTCCCTGTATGTCGATCGGAGCGGTCGATCCAACCAGGTGTCATCTATGGATCTTTCGGTTGATTACAGTTGCAGTCGGTAACCCATCTCTCATGATAAAAGGTTGGTACATCCATTAAGATTCACCCTGTATATATATATATATATATATAAAATCCTTAAGGACTCTCGAAATTCAAAAATCAATAGCTTAAATTGGCAATGAGAGTCAGACGCGGTAATTAGTGCGTGTTTAATCAAAAATGATTTATTTAGGGATACAAAATCCAATATTCCGTACGGTTCGGCACCAACATCTGGCCATCTTCAGCAGATATACAAAAAATTAAATTCTCGATTTCTCCATCATACCCAGCGTGTCGCGAGATTGCAAAGTCAAGAACCTAATACCGAAGTATGAGTAACCAAATGATCGACATCTGTAAAGGAGTTAAAACTTAAAATTGAAATAAAGGAGTTAAAACTTAAAATTGCAATAACGGAGAATTACAAATAACCGACTCACCAAATAGTCCGGAGAACGAGATCGCAGTAACAAACACATATTTTCATCTATTTATCGATAGTCGTCAGCGCAAAATCACGAAATTATTTGAAAAAACAATGCTTTAAGAGCTACATGGTATTGTCACGACGAATATAACGACACTGAATAAAGTCATGACGGAACAAACAATAAATAGATTGTCAAGTACAGGTTGAAGATTATAAAATGTAAATATGTAAATCAATAAATAAATATAAACTAACTACAACTGTGTATGTCGCGAGACAATGCCGAAAACAAAAAGTATGATTTACAGTTTCTCTATTATGGAAGAATAGGCATGGTGAAGAAACTCGGTGTCCGTTTGTAAATTGAGGCCATTTTTTTGCAATTGGATGTACACCATTTCAGATACAAGTCTTTTGGATAAAAATTTTTCTTTATCAAGGATTAATACGTTATCCCAGTCAAAATCATGGTTACAATTTTCTCTATGTAGCGTAATAACGGACTTCGTAGCTTTTTTCCTGCGAATATCGCTTTCGTGTTCAGAAATTCTAGTTTGTAACTTCCTCAATGTTTGTCCAACATATGAAGCATCACAATTTTTACACAAGATCTTATATACTACGTTTTTGTTAGATTTGACTGGGAGCAAATCCTTCTGTACCTTAATAAACTTCATAAGTTTATTGGAGCTAAAATAAGCCAAATTGACATTTAAATCCCTGGTGACAGTTTTAAATTTATCCGAAATACCCGATACATAGGGGAATCGCAAACCAAGATTTTTTATCCGCGTTCTCGTCAGTAAGAGTAATATTGTTTTGTCTAGACGTACGCTTATGTAATAATGATTTAAGCCTAGTATTAATCGTGTTAAAAATAAAGGAAAGCGGATAATCATTCTTTAACATTGTATCTACTACAAACTTGATATTTTTGCGATGGAACTTCGGGTGTGACAAAAGAAATGCTCTGTCTACCATGCCTATAATTGTGCCTCTTTTTTGAGAAAGAGGGTGCTGCGACATGAAATTAAGGTAGCGACCTGAGAAAGTTGGTTTATGGAACCAATCGAACTCTAGTAAATTATTATTCTTAATAATAGTAACATCCAAAAAATTTAATTTGTCACCTCCCACTTCGATCGTGAATTGTAATCGTGGATGAAGGGAATTAAAAGTACTAAGTATAAAATCAATAGAATTGGGAGGGACTCCCATAGCTATGTCATCCACGTATCTACGATAAAAAGCTAGCTTAAGACCAATAAGTCGCAACGCCCTCCTCTCCAAATCTTCCATAACAACGTCCGCTATGATAGGGGACAGCGGAGAGCCCATAGGATTGCCAAAATTTTGTTTGTAAATAACATTGTCAAATGTAAAAAACGTCGAATTTAAGACCAACGTCAAAGCCTTCAGGAATTCTTCTTTGGGTATATTACAATTTCTGGAGATGTATGACCATCTATTGGAGATACTTTGGATGGCTAAATCGATTGGAACATTAGTGAACAACGAAACCACATCTAAGGAAATAAGCACGTAGTCTCCATCAATATGTGCCCCGTTAAGTTCGCTGACTAACTTGAAGCTGTTATCAATGTGGCTAGCTGGTTTTGGTATGCTTTCCGAAATGATTTTGTGTAGAAACCAGGCCAGAGAGTATGTAGGACTATCAATCGAAGAGATAATTAACCTGAAGCCCAGTGAGAAATGAAAAGTCGAAATGATATCACAATAATATCGAAAATATGTCCTCGAAATTCAAAATCGATTCGAGAATCAGACGGTTACGGTTTCGAGGTCCTTTTCGATATCGAAATCAGCTCGGTTTCGAGACATTTTTGATATCGGAATCAGCTCGATTTCAAGTAATTTTCGACATCCAAAAGAGCTAAATTTTGAATTATTTTTTACATCAAAAGCAGTGCGAATTTAACATACCACATCGAAGCATTAGCTGGGTTTCGTAAAGCGCATATGCGTGCATATATCTATAGCATACTACGTAACGTTTACTATAGAAAAATGCGTGCATATAATAATGCGCTTTACGGGATCCAGCCTATATATTGCCTTATCTTTTACCAATATGTATATGTAAACACGATTTACAAGAAATTTATTTATTGTTTATTAGATTAAATTAAACTAAAGGTAAGTAACAAAATTATAGGAAATACTATTTATTTTTGTATTTTATTTTTCTTCAAAATTTTCGTACTAATGAAAAATATGTATAAGACATAGAAATAAAAAAGAAAATACAAAATAGCTACCGCCTCTCTAAAATTAAACAAACTTTCATGCATTATAATACTCTTGAGCAAAGCTGTACGTACAGTCCTTCTAAACAAAAGACGGATTGATAATCTTACACATCAGTATCATTTCATTAACTCAACAGCAGAATAACAACGAATTTCGCGCTGAATAAACTAAGAAAAACTAAGAAAATCCGTTCAACATTTTGTGATTGACCTAGTAAAGTAAAATAACGTGTAAAAATAAGAGGTCAAAATGAGTCCACACATTGGTACATCGCAGTCTATAAGAATTATGCATAAAAGATTCATGTATAATACTCTCTAGCGTTGCAACTGCTGTAAATTAGGTTTTATACCATTTGAATCGTATAACCGCAAGAATAAGATAACTAAATCAAAATTTGTAATTCCTACATCCTGATCGAAACATCACTATTTTTCCTTTTCTTGCCTTCTTTGTACGACTGTTCTTTTTTCTCTCGCGTATCTAATCCTAATGTCAGTTATTAATTTATGAACGGAACTGCGAAATGAGAAAATCGATCTATCACTTTCCTATATATTATATAACGTTTTCCAAAACTATCAATACGTATAATCGGATTTTGAGAGAAAATTATTTTAATAAATAATTTTACAGATAATAATTATTTTTATGACTAGCTAAAATCTTTGGAATTCTTAAAAATTAGCCGTATTATGTTGATGACTTTGTCCCCCTTACAGATTCGGAGACATGTCCTTTAGTCTTTTTCCCAAAAGAACCATCTTCCTGCTTTCTCCATGAGCTGTTGGTCAGCCACGTTGAAGCACTTTTCTCTGCCACAGAAATATCACTGACGTTAAACCTGATTAGTAGAGCTCCTAGAAAGCAAAAAATAATAAAAAAAGATAAGATGACATTATTGCCAATCAATGTGCCGATTAGTTGTAGGTATAAACAAATAATCATAAATTTTCAAATAATTCTCAAGATTCATAGAATTTAAATTTTTAGTAATACTTTTGTACCAAAGTTGACCTCCATTAATTTGTATTATTTGGATGTTTGAAGGAGTGTCAAGCAATGTCTTATATGACAAAGGAATGTTAGGAAACAAAGGTTTCAGTTTAATTAGCAGCGAGTCAAGTTTTTGCATTGAAAGCAAACCACTTTCCAAAGCCCAAATACGCAACACTTCAATAAGATAAGTTTCCTTTTCCTCGTTATTCTCAAAGTAAAGTTCAATTTGGTCATGGTTAGGATCTTGATTAGAATTTGCGGATGTGGTAGATTTTGAATCATCACTATCATCGTTACTATTATTACTGGCATAATCACCATCACTATCGTTGACATCAACATCATCACTCGAATAATTACTTTCATTAAAATTATCATAATAACCATTATTATTTATATTTTCGCTTCTGTCTGCATTTTTATATTCCTTGTTATTTTGTCTACTTAAAACATTTAAATTGCTAGAAGCTGCTGCAATCCAATCCTCCTGCATTTCAGTTTTTTGAGTGGTGTTATCTCCACTTCGACTGTCATCATCTAAACTGTCTTCTGATAAATCAACGAAAGATTTATGAAGAATCAAAGAAATATTTTCTAGTCTTGCTCTTTTATGCTCTGCTGTGTTGACCTTTCTGTTAAGTTTTCTCTTAAAATACCTGATCTTCAAGATAAATTAAAAAGAAAAAGTTAGACAAATATTCCTCAATACAAGCAAGGAAGAAAGTATCTCTCAAAACTAACGCTGGTATAAGAATGCATAGTCAGATGGACTAGAATCTTGCTTGAAGGTTAGGATGTAAAGGCAACACAGGCTGTGATCAATTTGGCGCTATAAATGGTTCGAAGCGTTAAACTGGAATCACACAATGCAAGATTGTCATGCCTGCATTCTTGCACGCTGGCTGACGCTGACCAATGCATTGAACGTTGCTCGTTTTGCTGTTTAAAACGTTAACTTTCCATCGTTGCAAGCTTCGTATAACTTTATGTGACGTTTTAAACAGCAAAACGAGCAACGTTCGATGCATTGGTCAGCGTCAGTCAGCGTGCAAGAATGCAGGCATGACAATCTTGCATTGTGTGATTCCAGCTTAACGCTTCGAAGCATTTATAGCGCCAAATTGATCACATGAGCCTGTGTTGCCTTTACATCCTAATCTTCAAGCAAGATTGTAGTCCATCTGACTGATATGCATTCTTATACGAAATAACGAAGGGTAAAATAATATTTCTAGTACTCATTGGTAGATTTTCGTTGTCCATTGCAAGATATAATGAACCCTGCAAGCTGAAGCCACTGCACGTGAGAACAATTACGATGTTATAACCGGCAATATTGCTACCTTTGAAGCATTTATAGCGCCAAATTGATCACAGCCTGTGTTGCCTTTACATCCTAACCTTCAAGCAAGATTGTAGTCCATCTGACTGATATGTATTGTTATACAAAATAACAAAGAGTAAAATAATATTTGTATTACTCACTGGTAGATTTTCGTTGTCCGTTGCAAGATATAATGAACCCAAGCTGAAGCCACTGCACGTGAGAACAATTACGACGTTATACAACCGGCAAAACTGCTACCAATGAACCGCTGTACGTCCGCTACATGTGGCTACATGCCGCCAAATGCACCGAGATTAGGTTAGGCTCGAGCGATATAGACTACGTTTACACGGCTTCTAACTTCGACTTACAAGGAAACCCACGGAGGTGTCCCACTCTGATCTTGATGAGCTTTATATATGTTGTTGTGTAGACAAAAATAAGAGATACGTCTTTTTTTATACGTGCCCATACGCATGTTTAGAGGGTAAACACCCCTTCGGAAAAAATCGATTATTTTCTTTCGGGCCGAATATCTCCGAAACTATAAATGATAGAAAAGTTTTCAAAAATGTAAATTAAATGGCTTCAAAAGTACTTTAAAATAATAACAAAATATTTTTTTTATTTCTTTTATTTTTTAACATACCCCCGCCACTAATACATTTTTTTCAAAATTTTAAAATTTTTTTATCACCAAATAAGAGGTTGTTTTTTTACGAATTTAACCATGTATGATAAAGTTATGTTACGATAAACCATTTTTGAGAAATAATTATAAACGCCTCTGTACACACTTTATCCGTGTCCGCCTATGCGCTCGATTCTTCATGCAACGCGTTCTGTTTGCATCTTTGCGTACTTACACCTAATAGAAGATGACTAATACATTTGGAAAACATTCTACGTAATCGTGGAAGTTTTTATCGTGTTCTAGCGTCTAGACATAACAACTGAATCATAGATTGTAAATAATGTAAATCAAATCATGCGCGACGCATATCAAATGTGTATGTTTCTAATTTGAGACATCACAAGGTGACTTACATAGTCGCATAGAATATAAAATGTTACTTTGCATTAGTTTCATTCGTGACAGTGTATTATATCGTGTACTATTAATCGCTGCAATTTTGTAGGTATGTATTGATATTTTGTAAATGTCTATTAATGTTTTTACTTCTCTTACAATTCGTTATACACTCGCAATCAGGCTAGAAGTTTTGGCAGAGAGATGTCTCTCATAATTGGCCTATTGATAATCAGCCTACAGGTTTAGGCAGAGGGGAAGAATACTCCAATGAAAATTAATAGGTGTTTCAAGCTAGAGGTAACTAGATTTTAAACATTTGTGTAAATGATGGAATAAAAGAACTAATATATATATATGAAAATTTTCTAATGTAATATACAATTTTAGTTCACAAGTCATGGAGGAGAAAGAGGAGGACAAAGAAAGGAAGAAAAGAAATATATTTATTTACTGACAGTGAATCATTATATAAATATTCTATTCGTGTTTTTTATTAATTATATGTATAAATAAAAGAAGTTGTGTATAACAATATAACAATATAATTCTGTTACAATGTGTAATTGTTTAACAACATAATAATACAATAAAGTTACATGAATAAAGTTTTACAAATAATTAATATAAATATAATATTTATGGTTTCAAATTATAATTATAACACATGTGATGGTCGTGAAAAAAGTGTTGTATACAAAGAGATTTCTTACACCATGCGCAAGTAATTATAGCATTATACGCGTTGTATGAAGAATCGAGCGCATAGGCGGACACGGATAAAGTGTGTACAAAGGCGTTTATAATTTTTTCTCAAAAATGGTTTATCGTAACATAACTTTATCATACATGATTGAATTCGTAAAAAAACAACCTCTTATTTGGTGATAAAAAAATTTTAAAATTTTGAAAAAAATGTATTGGTGGCGGGGGTATGTTAAAAAATAAAAGAAATAAAAAAAATATTTTGTTATTATTTCAAAGTACTTTTGAAGCCATTTAATTTACATTTTTGAAAAGTTTTCTATCTTTTACAGTTTCGGAGATATTCGGCCCGAAAGAGAAAAATCGATTTTTTCCGAAGGGGTGTTCACCCTCTAAACATGCGTATGGGCACGTATAAAAAAAGACGTATCTCTTATTTTTGTCTACACAACAACATATATAAAGCTCATCAAGATCAGAGTGGGACACCTCCGTGGGTTTCCTTGTTAGTAACGCTGATGTTATAACTCCTACTTAAGGTGAGTTGCGTTTACACGTTCAGGCTTATCTTACTCCCACCAAGCTGAAATAGCTTAACAACTTTCGAATGAAATGAGTGAAGGATTTTCATTAGTACCAATCATAGACTTTCTATATAAGTCTATGGTACCAATATAACGGTGCGCTTAGATGGGAGCGTCGAGCATCGAGCGTCAAGCGTCAAACATGCACGCAGCACTCTTGCGCAGATGTCTAAACGTGCAGATTTTAGCTTCTTGACGCTAATTCTAGTCTGTAGCCACTTTGCAAACAATGGAGATTAAGATGTTTAATTTTTACGGTTGGCATTATCGCCATCGTTACACTGCAGCCGTTTACACGTTCTTTTTAAGTCGACGTAGTAACTCTAAGCCTCTTCACCAAACGACTTTGAGTTACTACATCGATGTAATAACTTCGCCGTAAAAGAGCGTTTACACGGCATCTAACGTCAGCAGTTATAACATCGATGTTGTAACTTCGGCGTAAATCGGGCCGTGTAAACGTAGTCATAGCCCCGCAAGAATCGATATATCGATGTATCGCGGCGTGTTGCTTTCGTCGACGACGCCGAATCAGCTATGTCCGCTCGCGGCGTGTTGCTTTCGCTGACGACACCGAGTCGGCTAGAGTCCGCTCGCGGCGTGTTGCTTTCGCCGACGTCGCCGAATCGGCTAAGTCCGCTCACGACCGTATATATCGTCAATCAACCGCAGTATATATATCGATACACTTATCCCGATAGGAAAGACATACATATATGTACATGTATATATAACATTATATGACAAAACCTGGATGAAGTTGGGAATGCTGCAATTTAATATGTTTTATAATATAGTATTTGCAACAATATCATATTGATATCATTTCGATCTCGAATCGACATTTTACGTATAAACGGATGTGCACAGAGTTACAACCAGTAACTTTGAACAAAACAGTAGTAGGAATGGCTATTTATCATTATGTCAGTTTATTTAAGGTTACTCGAAAATAGGTCGAAATTCAAATAAACGTCGAGTTTTTTACCCTTGCCAGCGTTGTCGAGCTAATTTTGACGACTACGATGTTGTTTCGACATCCTTTCGGTATTACATTTCTCACTGGGAAGGGCATCCAATTTTATGAATCTTAGGCAACCCATAAGCTCTCGGCAGTATCCCATCACTACAGTACAATCGTCTGTACTTCGATTCAGAAATATACTTAAGATCTTTCCATCTCACCAAGACATCTCTGATTTTTTTAGTGAGTGTTTTGGTCGGATCTTGCTCAAGCTCTTAAAGCATTGTTTTTTAAATAATTTTGTGATTTTGCGCTGACGACTATCGATACATAAATGAAAATATGTGTTTGTTACTGCGATCTCGTTCTCCGGACTATTTGGTGAGTCGGTTATTTGTAATTCTCCGTTATTTTAATTTTAAGTTTTAACTCCTTTATTTCAATTTTAAGTTTTAACTCCTTTACAGATGTCGATCATTTGGTTACTCATACTTCGGTATTAGGTTCTTGACTTTGCAATCTCGCGACACGCTGGGTATGATGGAGAAATCGAGAATTTGATTTTTTGTATATCTGCTGAAGATGGCCAGATGTTGGTGCCGAAACGTACGGAATATTGGATTTTGTATCCCTAAATAAATCATTTTTGATTAAACACGCACTAATTACCGCGTCTGACTCTCATTGCCAATTTAAGCTATTGATTTATATATATATATATAATATTATATGTATATATAACTGTCAAATTATTATAACAAAAACTTGTGTTATAAATTTGTTTTGGTTTTTTTCTGAAACTTTTATAAATGTTTTGCAATAAATAAAGATATTTATTTTAATTATTGCAAAAAAACATAAAAAAAAGTTATTTTGTTTAATGTTACTTACATCCCTATGGCATGTAATAACAGCAGTTCTGGGGAAAAAAGGAGAGACATCATCATTTATGTCGCTTTAAAAAATAAAAATTTATTACAAAAACCAATTACAATATAAATGTTATTTAAATATTAAGATCTGAACGTCTTAAAAGTTAGCGGAACAAAGTGAGCAGAATCAATTCTAATATTTTTATTTGTTGCTCATTTGTTGCTAAAAAGTTGCCAAAGAAAAAAATTTGTTACTCTGTAAGTTTTAAAAAGAAATAATGTTTTACTAAAGGAAGATTAAGTTAGCGAAACAATATATATAGCAACAAAATTGCACATAACAATAACTTGTTGCTCACAAAATATGTTAGTCCCTATTTTATTGCTTGCAAAATAAGTGTAGACAACAGCAAAAAGCCTTTCAGCGTGCAGGCAGTTACAAGTTACAAAAGTAAATTACCAAAAAAAAATTTGTTGCTTGTTTAAGTTTAGCATTAGCGTATTGTCTGAATTTTCTGCTCTTGAAATATCCAAATTCCAAATTTGTTGTTTGCAAAATAAGTATAGACAAACAATTCTTACGTTATTCAATCGAGGATTGTTATACTTATAAGGCAAATAAGAGCAACACGTCGTTATTAAAGCGAGAGATTTAAAATTTATTATAAAATAATAAATTTATACATCTTTCGTGTATTTCCAAGTACACGAATTTCCAACCTCCTAAACTGCGATTTTTTTCGGACTTAAAAAACAGTTTTTATTGAAGCATTACAAAACTCACTACCCTCTTAATTAAATCAGTACGATTTAACTTATTAACGCTAAGCATCTAAATTACTGTAAAGAATGTTGGGTTTCGCTGGGTTTATTGAATTTTCCACTCGGGATGTGCAATGAAATAAAAACGATTTATTCAGTAGAAGAACAATGACGTGCTTCGCTATATAACATAAGAGAGACAGTGAGTTATTATAGAAAAACTTAGAGGGGGTTGGCAGCCTGCCTTTGGATAATATATGTAGCAGTCGGTAAAGACAATCTCTCCAACACTCCCGCTTTGGCTTTATCGACTATTGTCGATTTCTTCTTTGGTTTGACGCTTATCTCCGCGGACCCCCAGTTGTTCGCGATTGCGTTGGAATTGCTGCCTAGCCAGCGGTTTCGTCAGGATGTCCGCTTGTTGCTCGTTTGATGCAATGTACTCCAGCGAGAACTCTTTTGCAGCATATCGTTCTCGCACGTAGTGGTATCGTACGTCAATGTGTTTCACACGTTTGTGAAACACGGGATTCTTCACGAGGCATATAGCACTCTGGTTATCCATATATAGCTTCGTGGGAACGTCCTTGGTGTTTAGAAGTTCCTTGATGAGGGACTTCATCCACGTGATCTCTCTTGCGGTCTGACAGGCGGCCATGTACTCAGAATCCGTCGTTGACAGAGCAACGGATTTTTGCCTCTGTGAATTCCATGAGATCGTTCCCGAGGCGAATTTTAGGACGAACCCTGTGGTCGATCGTCGCGTTTCCAATTCTCCCGCGTAGTCTGCATCGCTGAACGCAAGTAGCTCCTTTTTCTTGCCATATTCAAAATGCAGTCTGTATCCGATGGTGCCCTTGAGATACTTGATAATTCGCTTCACAGCTTTCCAGTGAGTTGTCGTGGGATTCTCCAGATATCGACTCGCTTGATGCACCGCAAATGTGATATCGGGCCTCGTTGCCACCGACAAATACATAAGGCTCCCAACGGCCTCACGATAGGGGGCCGTTGTTGAGCCACTTTGGTCTTCCGCTTGAACGAAAGGACTCAGTTCTTGATGCGGATCCGCCGGGATGGTCACTGGATTCGCTTCTTCTATCTTGAATCGCTCCAAAATCCTCTTCGTGTAGGTTTCTTGATGTAGAAAAATCGAACCATCTGACGCTCGCTCGATTTGAATGCCCAAAAATAAGTTTGCATTGTTATGCGTTATCTCGAATTCCGTCTTGAGGCCGTCAAGAATTTTATCGATCAGCGCTTGATTCCGCAAAACGATGAGCCCGTCATCTATGTACATCACCAAGATTAGCTTCTCGTTGTTATCTGGGCTGACGAATACGCAAGGATCCGCATCCGTTGCCTTCAGATTAAATTTCTTCAGAAATTCGGTGAAGCGTTTATTCCACCGACGAGAGGATTGTTTGAGGCCGTATAAGCTTCGATTCAGTCTGCAGATTCTTCCGGTTCCATCTTCGTATCCTTCCGGTTGCCGCATATAGATTGTTTCTTCAATATCTCCGTACAGAAACGCTGTTTTGACGTCGAACTGCTTTATTTTCATACGATCACTCGCAGCTATGGCTAGAACGGTCCGAATCGAATCGAATCTGACTACAGGGCTGTGAGTCTCTTGGTAGTCGATTCCCTCCCGCTGCCTGAATCCGCGCGCGACGAGTCTCGCTTTGTAACGCTGAACGTTCCCGTCAGCGTCTCTCTTCAGCTTGAACGTCCATTTACAGTCTATTGTTCTCGGATTGTTGACTGCTTCCACGAGTTCCCATACATTGTTTCGAGTGAGAGACTCGAATTCTTCGTCCATGGCTTTCTTCCACAGCGCCGCTTCTTTACTTTCGGTAGGTTCGCGATACGACAGAGGCTCCTGATTTTTGGCTAAAAGTATATCGTAACGATATCTCTCGGGAAGTCTCAGTGTTCCTCTGTCTCGAAGTCTGTAGCCTTCGTCTTGATTATTGTCTCTTCCGTCGCGATTTATTTCTACCTCTGCTCCTGCAGGTTCAGCGTGAGGTTTGATCCGTTCGACTTCCGGTGCATCTCGTCCCACTTCGTCGGCGTTCTCTTGCTGTTCGGCCCCTTGTCCACCGCCGTCCTCGATCGCTTCGGCGTTGTTCTCGGAGTCTTCTCGTTTGTGTTCCTTGTTCAACCATGCCTCGTCGTCTTCCCGTGCTCCTTTCGTGATTGCTCGATCGAATTTTCCGGAGAAGACGACGTCTCTTACAGTTGCTATTTTGTTGTCGTCAGGATACCATACTCGATACCCTTTGGTTTCTTCGCCGTAGCCGATGAAATATCCTTTTTTTGCTTTCGCGTCAAATGCTCGACGCTTCTCTTTCGGCACGTGCGTGAAAACCTCTTCACCAAAGATGTGGAGATTCTTCATGTCCGGTTTTTTTCCGAACCACAGCACTGACGGTGTCGCGCCTATAATACTGCTTGTCCCGGTCAAATTCAGGGTGGCTACCGCCGTGTTGATTGCTTCTGCCCAAAATTCCGCTCCGAAACCTCCTGCGAGCATGAGTGTCCTTCCCGCTTCCTTGAGAGTTCGGTTGTCCCTTTCTGCGGAGCCATTTTGCTCCGGAGTGTACGCGACCGTGCGTTGATGTCGAATTCCGAGTTGATCCGTCAACTTTTTCATCTCCTTGTTGACGAATTCGAGTCCATTGTCCGTGCGAAATACTCTGATGCCTCCTGCACAATGTTTCTCCGCCTTCTTGAAGAATTTTTCTACGTAGCTTGTGGTTTCCGCTTTACTCTCGAGAAAATAAACTTCGCGGTAGTGCGAGTAGTCGTCCTTCAGCAAGAGAAAGTATCTCGATCCTCCGAGAGATTTCGTGGGCATGGGCCCACAAAGATCGGAATGTATATTCTCGCCGATGCTCTCGGACTTCGACGTGCTTTCCGGAAAAGAAAGCCGGTGCATTTTTCCGACGGTACATGCCTCGCAAAACGGGTCTTTCGCTTCCTTCACAGGTATCTCGAGTCTTTTGAGGATCTGTCTCACGTGACGGAAGTTCTGATGAGCCAGTTTCTCGTGCCAGTTTTGTAGCGTGTGCGTCGAGCTCAGGTACGCCTGTGGCGGGTCTCCCTGCATTTCGACAGCGGTGGCTCTTCGACTTTGAACTGCATTACGTAGAGTTTTCCTTGACGTATCCCCGTCGCGATGGTGCGTCCTTTTCTCGTTAATTCGCAAGTTGTGCTCGTCGATTGCATCTCAAGCCCTTTGTCGAGCGCCGCGCCAACTGAGAACAAATTGTATTTTAGTCTCGGTACATACATGACATCAACGAGGTGATTTTTGTTCCAGGTTTTTCCGTTGAACATATTGACATTGATGTAGCCCTTCCCGAAAGACTCGATGTAACCTCCGTCGCCTATGCACACGGGCACAGGGTGATCGAAAGCTTCGTACGTGATGAACCAGTCTCTCTGACAACACATATGGTCACTAGCCCCCGAGTCCATGACCCATCCTGCGTCCCTCACAGTCTGCGACGGCGCTGATTGAAGAGCTACGCTGACTAGGCCCTCGCCACTGGGTTTCTTTTCCGATGCTTTGTTGGCACTCGATCCTCCTGCGTCATCGTCTCCCTTCCTCTGCGCGCACTCTCTGGCCCAATGCCCCGCTTCTCCGCACACGTAGCATTTGCCTGGCTTTGACGTACTGTTCGACGCACCTGCGCCTCTTGATTTGCCGCCTCGGCCGCGCCTGGATTTTCCTCGCTGTGCGTTCGAGGTTAGAGCGTTCCCGCTCTTATCCGCTCTTACGGTAACTCTCGACTCCTCGGTTACAAGTCTCGACTTCAAATTGTCGAGCGTGCGCTCTCCCGCTGGCGCCGATTCCCACGCACTAATGAAATGTCGAAAATTTCCGGGCAGAGTCATTAAAATTTTCGTGATCATCATTGAATCTGAAATTTCCTCACCCAGCAATTTGAGTCGATGCGCTATATCCTCCAGCTTGGCGATGTGCGTCGAGATGTCGTCCGATTTCTGCTTTGTGGCGTTGTACCAATCCTGTTGAAGCATATGTACGCTCGCTTCGGATTTTTGCTCGTAGATTGACGACAATTTCTGCCACATTTCTGCTGCAAACGTGCAGTTTATGATGTGCATCATCGGCTGCGGCCCGATGGTCGTCACGATCACTTTCTGAGCTGTTGCGTCGAGTTTTTTCCATAATGCAAGCTCCTTTGAGTGCGCGGTATGCGCGGCAGCGTCCGCAGCTGCGTCGAGGGTCGGTCTCTCGCTTGTTCCTAATGCGGCTTCCAGTGCACCGTGCGAGTTTAGAATTACTCGTATTTGGAACTTCCAAACCGCCCAGGTCTCTTTATTTGTCAGCTTAGTAACTCTTGTAAGCTCGCTCTCCATTTTGCTGGTTACTTGTTTCCACTATTGCACAAGGCCGGGGATAACCACAAAATTCGGTGTCGCAATATAATCGCGATTCTACTGACTACGATAAACTTCTCTCCAGAATTATTTATCACACGTTGTCTCTGGGCCCATAACCTGTTGGGTTTTGCTGGGTTTATTGAATTTTCCACTCGGGATGTGCGATGAAATAAAAACGATTTATTCAGTAGAAGAACAATGACGTGCTTCGCTATATAACATAAGAGAGACAGTGAGTTAATATAGAAAAACTTAGAGGGGGTTGGCAGCCTGCCTTCGGATAATATATGTAGCAGTCGGTAAAGACAATCTCTCCAACAAAGAATTTATTGAGAAACTTATTTCTTTTTTTATAATTAACTGGATGTCCGCTCTGGCTACACCGGTAGGTGCTGGGACTGTCATCCGCGGGGGGCGGAGTCCGTACTGGTGCAGTTTGTCTAACATTAGCCAGTGGGTGTTGGAACTGTTCCCCTTTGAGGATGGAGTCCGCACCAGTTTAAAAAAGAATTTTTAATGCGACCACAGCCGCTGTCAATCACCCCACCCGAATCTTTCCCCTGTCTGCCGCGTCGCGAGAAGCGGCAGAAGGAAGAGGACGTCCTCATCTGTAGTCCAATTCGCGTCGTCCTTCAGGACACTCGCGGCGGACTTTTTCGTCAGGGAGGCCAAGAGGAGGAGGGGGTTGAGTGTCTCCTCCTTGGTGTTAGGGCGAACATCCGCTCCGGCTGACGCGGGGGTCCCTGCCTCGGGGGTGACGGCTGCGGCGCCCCTCGAGTGCCCTGCGGGTCCCCCGACCAGGGAGCACCGGCCACTGGAGGCCACCCCCTATGCGGTAACACAGGGTGGTCGAAGGTGGTCGGCAAAGTCGGCGGGCGCCTCCCACGGGGGGCCATCGGCCTCCACCGTCGCCGCGTCTCCGAATATATTGAAAAATTGCATAATTTGCATTATGCAATGATATGAAGATCGATGATTGTCGTTGTTGTTTCACTGTCGAAAAATAGGGTATCACAATGGACCTCAGGTCTCCGAGTGAATGGTCACTAGATGACCACACCCTTTCACCTAACCTAACCTAACCTGTTTCACTGTCAAAATGACCGTTGTCCAGCTATTGCCGAACCATCCAGTATATTATGAAAAATAAGTTTTGCAATAAATTCTTTACAATAATTTAGATGCTTAGCATCAAGAAGTTAAATCGTATTGATTTAATTGGGAGGTAGGGGATTTTTTAATGCTACCATGAAATCTGTGTTTTAAGTCCGACAAAAAATCGGCACGCAGTTTAGGAGGTTGAAAATTCGTGTATTCGAAATACACGAAAGATTTCAAAATTTATTATTTTATATTAAATTTTAAATCTCTCACTTTAATAACGGCGTGTTGCTCTTATTTTTCTTATATAATAATCTTTGATTGAATAACGTAAGAGTTTGTTGCTAATTTATTGCTCACAAAATATGCTAGTCCTGATTTTGTTGTCCGTAAGATAAGTGTAAACAACAGCAGAAAAACCTGTCAGCGTGCAGGAATTTACAAGAGTAAAGTACCAAAAAAATTTGTTGCTCGCTTAAAGATACTAGCGTATTGTCTGAATTTGTTGCTCTTGAAATATTCATATTTTGAATTTGTTGCTTGTGAAATAAATATAAACTGAAATAAGTATAACGGAAAAGCGTGCAGGCAGTTACAAGAGAAAACCTGCACACTGAAAGGTTTTTTTCGCTGTTGTTTACACTTTTTTGCGAGCAACAAATTTTTACGTTATTATTATGTGAAATTTTGTTGCTATATATATGTATACATATATGTATATAGCAACAAAATATATCGTCGTTCAGCGGCCTATCCAGCGACTATCTTGCTGATGTTTGTTCACTGTTTAAAGGCACTGAAGGTCCGTTCAAAGGCACTGCTCAAAGAAACTGAGAGTCAAGCTACAAAAATTGAAAAACGTTTTTGGCGAGTTTTTTTAACGCGTTTTTCGTTTTCAATCAAACTCATAAGGTATTAAATTTACTAATATTTTTTTTGCAACAAACGAAAATAGGGATGTAAGTCGATTTACATTCCCTTGTATATGGAGACCTTCAATTATTAAATTGTTTTATTAAATATATTTTTTGTAGCTACTTATTCTTAAGATTTATTCTATCCATGAGTGTTGGTATTTATTCCTTAACAAGATATATGTATAATGTATATGTTGGTAATGGATATACATTTTTATTATAGAAGGAAAAGGTGTATCTCTCTCTTAATAATGGAAGAATATTTTCTTTCGCGAATGTATTAAAAAATTGCATAATTTTTGCATTATGCAATGTTTTGAAGAACTGTGATTGTCATTGTTGTTTCACTGCCGAAATGACCGTTGTCGGGAGATAATCCGAAAGATCTGAGATTCTCGTTCCTTCCTGCAGCAGGGTTCTTAGTATTCAATGGGTAATGAATGACAAGTATATGATTTAGTTACCAGCCTCATCGTAGGGAATTGTTTTTCGTCGGCTTGGTAGTATTTCCGTTGAAAATTAGAGGTCTCCGTTGCAGAGCCAGAATTAATCTCAAGTTTTATTGAATTTTACCCGGATTCCCGAAAGCAGTGGTTTTGGCATGACTCGGCAATGACAGCTATTATAAAAATCCGAGTCACGAGATTTAATATGTTGTAAGAAAAGATTGTTGTTCTTTTCGATAAATATTCTTCTATTAATGCTACCAATAATATTTCGATCTAACTGATGAAAAGACAATACTAAAATAAACATGGCTGTAACAATTTTTTATGAAGTAAAGAAAGTAAAAAAGAAAAAATAAAAAGGTTAAAAAAAAAGAAGATTAAAAAAAATACAAAACATGTTTTAGCTTTGACAAAAAATATGGTTATACAAACAGGTATATTTTATTCTTTAACTTTTGTTTTCTGTTTAAAAGAATCATCTCAACCATTGTAAGTCCTGCCAGTTTAGGATTAATCATTAAATATATTCTTTTGTAGCCACTTTTTCTTAAGAATTCTAATTATTCTATATTTGTGTTTATTTTTTAATGAGATAAATATATCTTTTTGGTATCTTTATCTTACAGAAGGAAAAGATGTATATATATCTCAATAATGGAAGAATATTTTCTTTCGTGAATATATTAAAAAATTGCATAATTTTTGCATTATGCAATGATTTGAAGAACTTATTGTCATTCTTGTTTTACTGCCGAAATGACCGTTGTCGGGAGACAATCCGAAAGATCCGAGATTGTCGTTCCTTTCTGCAGCAGGGTTCTTCGTAATCAATGGGTAATAACTACTCACTATGTGTGTTCCAATAGTTCGAAATCGCAGCGTTGAAAGGGATCTTGAAGGTTCCGTATGTCTGGATCACAGATATATGCAGAGAGGTCGCCTACAATTGGTTAACGATTACGACAATCGAAGAAAGATTAATAATGAGCATATTATCAACCATCATGTGTATTGTATAAGAAGAAGAAAGGTTCACATATACACTAAGATCACCTGTCTGTAATTATGCAAATTATACAATCACCTGAATGTCTTCAGCTTTAATATAATTTTATTGAGCGCATTTTTAGTCACCTTATTTGTGTTCTGTCAGCAGTCCAATAAGTCGAAATATTCTCGTTTATAGTTGAAAGAATTTTAGCTAAAAATTTACAATATATTGCAATGGGGAGCACGGACAAATTATCATAAGGATCTCGTTCGCTGTCTATAGTGTAGCTTCTTTTTAATGTAAGTAGTGTACCTAGCATAAAACCATTATAGTAGATCTCCGCCTGATGTCCGCTAGTGTGATGGAAGCTCGTAGCGTTTAGGAGCAATTCCTGCAGTTCAACCCTAAATTCGTCACTCCAAGGTCGTGAGATAATCTGCCGCGGATTTATACTCGCCCTGGGTTCGCCGTAGGACCTCCTCCCGAAGCGTATACTGGTAATCGGGGTCCCCGAACCGAGCCCTCCACGCGGTCTCAAAATCATCCCAATTACGCCATTTCGGACTCTCCAATCGGACCCAATATAACGCCACGTCCGAAAGAAAAAGCGGCAGGCATTTAAATAAGTTGGCGTCGTCGACGGGGATTATCGCGCGGGCCTCCTGGATTCGTAATAAAAAGGCTTCCGCGTCGCTACCCCGCTTGCCGGAAAAATGGAGGTCCCATTTCCTCATCAAATTTTACGCCTCTGACGCAGATCCGCGTGCCGGTCGTCGCTCGGCGGTAGGCGGTAACGGTTCAGCGCGCGGGGGTGGCGCGAGGTCGCGACGTTTGATCGTACTTTCACAAATATTTAAATTCGTGTTCTGTAAAACAGTTGCAATTGCTTCAAAAGGATGTTCATCAAAAGTTGCAACAATTTTATGATTTTCTTCCGGTATTGTTCTCTTTGGTCTCATATTGTTTTTACGATAATCTGCTAAATTATTTATTCCTTTTTCTTCGTATTTTCTTATCCATAAGGCAACAGTTTTGAAATTGCTTGACAGTCTTTTACAAGTCTCTTGGCTGGCCTTTATGGCAGCCAGGCAACCGGCTGCCTCAGCGCTGCTCGCCCTGACAATAGCGCTATGTATTTATTTCTCCGCCAGATGTCTCGACATATTGAATACACCAAGCTCCATGTATTTCTGCACCTCTTCTTTTTCCTTTGTTACAATATCCTTGTCCTTGAAAATTTCATACTGTGGCCTCTTCTTCCAGTCTGGTTCTACTTTTCCTTCTTTGTCGATCTTAACAAAATGCTGGATTATGTTCATGTTTGATGATTTGCAAAATATCTTTGGAGCGGATACAAACAATTTTTTTCCTGTTTTGAAGAAGACTTCGATGAGTAGTGAATGGTCCACAAATGTAGGCTTCTTGGATATTTCTGCAAAGTCTTGTGTTTCTGGATCAAATAAGTGCTACAAACACAATGCATACGGATATCTTTTCATTGTCACTACCGAAGATTGATTTCATTATGCTGGCGTAAGACGACGAGAGCGTGCAGTTAATTACGTCTGCACCTGTAATAATGAAGTAGTCCAACATACGCCGCAATTTTGTACACCGATGCTCGCGAGGTTGGCGCCGGTGTCGTTCTCGACGATGAATCCCGGCGAAGTGCCGCGCGATTACAGAAATAAAAATAGAAAAGATTCAGTAACGCAATTATTCATCTATTTAAGCCCTTTGGAGATTTCGCGTCGCTTTTTCGGCTCGTCCCCGAGCGCAAATCTGCGTCCCGTGGCGGCGGCGGGGACGCTGCAACGTGCAACGTAGCTGCCCTGTCACAGTGTCAAAGATCATAAAAAGAGAGCTGTACATAGATAGTGGCGATCGTGGCGCAGAGTGTTGTGCGCTTGTGCGCTGCTCTAATGAGCCGAAGTTGTTCTTCAATTCTTTATCTATTTCGTCTAATTGTTAGTATTTTATAAGACTTACAGTTTTTACACAAATTAGATATATGTAATTTGATTATATTATACAAATATGCTATACAATTTTATATAATTAACAGAACATATCGTTTTGTACACAATTATTATTATATAGTATTAATAGCATAGATGGACAAATGTAAAAATTTTTTTTTTAATTGGGCAACGAAGTCACGATAGCGCCATGCATTAGAAAGATACACTGTTTGTAATTTTGATCAATCATGCTTAAAAATTGCCAAACTTATATAATTGATCTCATTAGGTATGCGCAAGTATACTTTTTTCAGGTTTTTACATAATAACAGTTCTTCGTCAAAATCGTTATTAACATACATCCCGTTACACACATCCCTGGTGTACTTTCAATAAGCTTTATAGACTTAATTCTACCAGCTCTATTAAGTCTCTAATTACGGGTTCTAGCTGTATTTCTTTTTTCGATTTTATATTGGTGTACAAATAAGTCTCCGCCGTTTTACAATACATGGCCCCACCAGGAGGTTATGGTTGAAATTGTCGGATGTAAAGTGTTATATCGTAAGGTTGGACATCTGGCAACACCATAAACTTGACATAGTATCAGACTGTATCGGCATCACATAATTCTTTTCGTGCGAAAATGTCGAATTTTGAGCCGAATAAGCGTCATTTGCGGGAACTTTTGATTTATTTCTTTAATTTGAAGAAATCTGCAGCTGAGGCGCATCGATTGCTTGTAGAGTGAGAGAAGTTGTCGTGAGTGGTTTCAAAAGTTTAAGAACGGTGATTTTGACGTCGAGGACAAAGAACGTAGCGGAAGGCCGAAAGTGTACGAAGACACGGAATTGGAAGCATTATTGGAGGAAGATTCGTGCCAAACGCAAAAAGAACTTGCACTTACATTAGGAGTGACTCAACAAGCAATAAGGTACCGTTCTTTCACAATAAATGCCCAATTTTTGATAAAAAACGGCGGAAACTTATTTGTACTCCTAATATTATTTTTTGTAGTTACATTATTTTCTTTATATAAACTGCTGGTTAATCTCCATAATTAAAATTGATAATAAAATTTCAACATTTTATTTTAATATTTAAATATATCATAATTTCCTCTGACAGATGATTCACACGATTATACTTGCTTAATGTTATTAATGGTGCGTACTTATATTGATCGCACACGTCTAACGCAACCTTTGTGACGACTGATATAACGTACGCTTTCCTTTTTTTTTCTTCTTTTAACGAGTTTACACTTTACATCCGCGAACGTCCGCAAACATTAATCTTTCGGTTTATCTCAAAAACATGAAGAGTTCTGATTACATATATTATTACAAGCATTAGAAGCTTTTTAAAGAGCAAGGAAATTGATAATTATTGCAAACTACATAAGATTCCGTTTGCGTGATCCATGACTCGATAAGCGTTTCGTCAAATAAAGATTCGAACGATTAATAAAAATTTGATCGATTTGAAATCGTCTATCTCTTTCACGTTTGTTCGCTGCTTGGAGGTCGGATCAGATAATTACCGCGGTTGGAAGGTTAAAGAACAAGATAGCACTACGATAGATAAATTGTGTGAAATATTAGATATAACTTGCGTGACAAAATGGTACACGGGTCCATTTCTCTAGTCATATTTAATGTTGCCAATCAATCACTCAGTATCGCAATCAAATACTGAAGAAAATTTTACTCCTTTCTTTGTCATCCCATTGTCGTCTCGACAGATATTCATCCGTTTTTCACATACAAACAGTTTCAAAGAAGATACTCCATTAATTAATTTTATAGAATAGATGGTATCATGTGTTTTTTCTCGGAGAAAGTATTTGAAGCGTATATAAGCTCTTATGACATTTTAAGTGTTTGATAATTGCACACTTCGGTCTTCAAATTTTTAAAATGTTTTGGGAAAATCTGGATGCGCGATTTCGCATTGACACACTTCCGCTCGCGGCCTCCTTCCGCAAACTCCGCACGATTTCTTCGATCTTGCTAAAGTGATGAACCATCAGATTCAGGGCATACTTCTTCATATCGGTAGCTTGCATTCTATCGGCTGCCTCTAAAATCTGTATAACATTCTTGAAAGTGACGTTCATCTCGAGATTCTGCTTGCAAAACGCCTGGAGCCGGTTGTAAAACCATAGAACACAGGCGCGATGAACAGATGCAGGGAGTCCTCAGGGGGCATCGAGACATCCGCAAAATAAATATATCTTAGCAAAGATTGGAATAATTCCGACGACGGTATCATCTCGCCAATTTGTATCAATAAATATAAATAGATATAAATTATATGCAAATTAATGGCAATTTTTGTCATTTAGCCTGGATAATTACAAAATGTACAAATCTTATAAAAAACAGTTAATCGTGATGTTAAGTACTGTCACGGCTTTTTTGGTCGGATCAAAGGGACGCTAAGAGAGTCGGGTGATAGGCCTCTCGGGATAATCCCTCACGTGAGTCAGGCGGTTCGCAACTAAATCTGTTGGGCGCCAGACGCGATATTCTCGCGTCCACTAATTATTCAACAATCGCTAACGCAAACTCGCGAAACCACAGCCTGTCACGCGAGGGGCCAGCCGGCTCGACCTAACGGCAGAGAGGCAGGGTAGAGGCAGGGCAGCGCGGGTCGTTGCACAAACACAAAAAAAAAAGTCACACTTAAAAGGCCGTACGTCTAATGAACTAGAAGTCTCGTTTATTAGAAATGAATGGTTGAAGTAATATCGATTAAACAAGGTAAAAATAACAGTTTGATTTATTTAAATAAATAGGTTATCGTGATTCGGAGAAAGAAAAGTAATTAGATTATTAAATTTTCAACGGCGTGTAATTGACGGTTTTGATCGGTCCGGATAAACAATAATTTCGCGGGAGAGGAGATTACAAAGAGTTAGAATTTATTATAGCAAGAGGTCGTCCCGGCCGGAAAATATCAGCCAGACAATGATAAAGGCAATAAACAAACGTCGGTTGGAATCGTTCGAAAACACGGGCTGACCGGGGAAAGTATCGCAGGTGAAAGTTAAACAGAACCGTGAATAGTTTGAATAGAATCGGCAAAGATCACGAGTAAATAATACGCGGTATAAGAAACGTAAATTCGAGCGCTATAACATACGGAGTGACTGACAAAATAATATTCGAATCTACAATCCGACAAACAGGCTTGTCGCGAGAACAAACTTAATTCTAATTAACTCGAGAAACCATCTAATTGCGGCAACGAAACGTGAATCTAAGCAGCCGACACTTAGGCTTATCGCGGAAACAAAACGTAGATCAAATAGATTCGACAAGCAGACTTTTCGCAGAAACAACACTTAAATCTAACTTATTACTAACATCGCCAACACAGGAACATAATCGCGAGAAGGGAATCGACGGAGTTTTCACGCTACAAATAACGGGTGACGCCCCGCTGGGCGCACTGGAATCCGCTCGTAAACAACGCAAAAACTTACGCAATGCGACGTGAAGATCCGGTCGACCGTCGCACGAGCGCAGGTGCGCTAACGCAATCCGAAATCACTCGCGACACCCTTATCACAGTTGACGCAATACGAAACGATTAATCGGAAGGTAACTCGACACTTACGCGGCGATCCGACAATTATAACTCGCAAATCGCTAACGATGACGCCGCAATGGTCTCTACGCAATACGCGGGCAGGTACCCTGCAGGGCCACTCTCCGGCGATACGCGATAAAGGAGCGCCTACGCGACTTCCCGAGAACAATACAACGACTCCCGTCACTACGCGAAACTCGATATCCGACACAAAACGCGAGACTCTACTCCCGTCGGGTGTCGCGATACTCACGGTTGCGATCCCCAGAAGGCCGAATTACGCGATAAATTGCGCCCCAAAAACCTCCGGCGCACGGTTATGTCGTCGCGAGGCCCCTCGCGTCCGCCGCCGACCGCCTACACCAAGAACGAATGCTCGCGAAACTCGGTCGCGAGCCGAATAATCGCGAAACTCTAATTGCGCCCTTTCTGGCGACTTTGTGTTCCGCCGCGTCCGGCGTACGTCGCGTTCGACGATTTTCACTAACACGAAACCCAACACTAATAACTCGGAAAACACGCGTTCGCGATACGCGATATTCCGAAGGACGGCGGTTGGGGCGAACGAACGCAGCACTCGCGGTTTTCCCGTGGCCGTTTACACGCTAAGTTGTGCTAGGGCAACCTTACCGGATCCGCTGACCCCTCGGGGGTGCCGCTGTTCCTTGTCACCGGGCGCCGGGTAGTGTGGCCTCCCTGTTGGCACTCACAACGTATCGCGATACTTTTACGATATTCTAATCGATGCGCGAGACGACTTCACGCCTTGACGGACGACCCAGAAGAGATCGAGCGGTCCGCTCGATGGGAAATCGAGAGCGCGCCCCTCCATGGGGGTGGCGCGGTAATTCGGCGCGGTGTCGCGACCAATCGGGGTCGACGTACGGCGGATCACGCGCGGATGGTCGCCAATTTTCGGCGGGGTCCTTTGAACGCTGTCCTGCGTTCCTTCGTCTGACGGATAACATCGCCCGGTGGTTCGTTCTCTCGGGCGGGGTTCCCTTCGTTGGCCGGTTTCCTCGCGGACCGGTGGGCGCTGGCCAGTCGCCTCCGGCCCCCTTAGAGGTCCGGTGTCGTTGCGGGTAGCCCCTGGTGGCCTCGTTGTGCCACGCGTGTCCGCCCCGCGCCCCGTGGTCGGATCACTCGCCCGTCTTGTGACGTCCTTGAGCAGCCTCTCCCGTCACCGTCGGTCCCACTCCAGCCGTCGTCTCCCGTATCCACCCTTGAGGCGCGGTGCCTCGGTGAGATGCCGCGTTTTCATACAAAATAACAAAGAGAATGAGAATGCGCAAATACTTTATTTCGGAGGCCCCCTGGAGATTCCGCGATTGCTCCCCTGGGTCGTCCGCGGGCGCGAACCCGCGCCCTGTGACGGCGGCGGGGCGCTGCCACGCGCGGCGAACCGTCACGTCACAGTACATCAAAAAACTTTAAAAAATTAATATATTATATGTTACTCACGAATAAATTTCTTATTACTGTATATTATATGTTTTTTAAGAATGTCGGGTGTCTTGTATGGTATATATTGCTTGTTTTGTTGAATCGCTGACACTATTTTTCCAAAAGTTAATAGAGATTTATTGATGTTACCCCGGTCTCCTGGTGCCTCTTCTCATTGTCGGTGTTGATGTTTTCCAACCCAGCACGATCGATCAAGTTTAAACTGCCTATTAATTCCTCTTCTCTCGTAATTTGGTCTTCTTCTTTGGTGCCGATTCGGCCACGTACCATTGCAAACAAATTAAACTTTGGTCTTCTTCTTTCAATTTGATGACTCCTAGACCCGTCTGGGTCTAATACGGCCAGAACCAGACTCGCTTAGAGTAAAAGGCAAAATCTTCTTTTCTCAAAAGAATTAATGGCCCGAATCCAACTGGGATACTCGGTACGGCCAGCAACAAAAGCGAAGGATGTAATAATAGCGTCACACAAAGAGTCGGCGATGTTTACTCGATCGTCAGTGTCGTCAGCAATGATTTTATTGGCGGTTTGATGGAAATAACATTTATATTTTTGGAAATATTTTTACAACCATTTATTTTTAATTCTTTGTGTATGAGACACCATATCTCGACTAACAAAAGAAGCATCACAACTTTGCAATAATGTTCGTAGGAATCATGGTTTAATTTCATAGAAATTGATTCATTCTCTGGAATTGGAAATTTGCAAGGCTCTATTTTGAACCACACAGGATCCTACCATTTTGATTCTCGATCTACGAGCGAGAACAGTAGACAGCTTCTTCGCTCACAAGGGATAATTTAAATTCGATAGGTATTGTAATTTGTGTATTGTGATTATGCCAAATTCGAGGGTGTGTGTGCGCACGCACTAATCTTCCTCCTAATTTATTAAAATAAGACAACGCTTTATGACGTTTGCCTCCTGCTTTTGAAGGAATTTTGGAGATGCCGTAAATTTGAATGATTCTTCTCCAAATGCTTTTTTATGTGCAATTGATGCCACTGCTAAATTGGGATATTTTTCTTCATTTATATCTCCATCTTCTGGATAAAGAATCCTATGATATGGCCATAATGCTCCTTCAAAATACTTCTTTGTATTGATCATATTCATGAATAATATAATAGATCAGTTTTATCAATTATTTATAATTTATTGAAGAATTGATTGTCTTTTCACATCCCACTGTGAAATTGGCCCATTGGTGCGTCGTCCTCGTCGGTATCTCCTAAGGAAATATAGCTCAAGAGACACGAATTGTACCGCATTGGACATTTGTATCTCTCGTGACTGTCTGTGCCACTGCAATATTTGCACGACTGTTTTAGGCACGACAAGTGAGTGAGCTCGGGAAGCACCGTGCCTTCGGAAATAGTATGTTTCTCCCGAAGGTCGACGATTGCCTTGGCGGCGGCAGCAGCATCGGCTGCTCCACCGCTCGCCCTGGCGATTGCACCGTGCGCAATTGTCGCCGTGAGAGGCCGATAATAAAGTTTCACGCAATCCTTCATGTAAAGACCTAGGCGAAAAAAAAATATAAATATAAAAAAATATAAAAAAAATATAAAATATTATATACATATGTATATGGTTTGTACAAAACGTCAAAAAAGTCATTTTATTTGAATGCAGGACGGAATTGCTAATTGGAGTTGAATTTTGTCATTGCTTTTGTTCCCTCCATGACCGCGTGTTTTGCGAGATCCCCCGGCAAACAAAGTTTCGCGGCAGTTTTGATCTCCCGGGACGAGATTGTTGAACGCTTATTTATTTTTGCTAGATTTGATGCCTCGGTGGCAATTCGTTGAAAGACATCGTTGACAAAGCTATTCATTATGCTCATGGCCATGTTTGAAATTTCCATATTTGGATGTTTTTGCTTTAACACCTTAAATATGTGAACGGAATAGCTGGTCTCCTTCTGCTTCTTCCTTCTCTTCTTGTCTTCTTGTCGACGATGTCTGAGTCTACACACAGAAATAGCGTCAATAAATATAAGGAAATATAAAGTATAAACAAATATATAGAAAACGTATAAATATACATATCAAATAAAATATAATTACCCTTTTATTTCCTCTGGTCGAGGAGGAGGTTCTTCCATCTGAACTTCAGGTTCCTGCGCCTCCTGGACATCAACTTCTTGCGCCTCCTCGACACGGTAATGTACGTCTTCTTGTCGACGATGTCTGAGTCTATAATACACAGAAATAGCGTCAATAAATATAAGGAAATATAAAGTATAAATAAATATATAAAAACGTATAAATATACATATCAAATCAAATATAATTACCCTTCTATTTCCTCTGGTCGAGGAGGAGGTTCTTCCACCTGAACTTCAGGTTCCTGCGCCTCCTGGACATCAACTTCAGGTTCTTGCGCCATTGTTTGTTCTTCTGAGACGTGGTTATATATTATTTGTTCGATCTGGCTTATATTAAGTGGGCCAGATATTCTTATGGAGTCCTTGCACACTGAACATGTCGCGACTATATTCTCAATGACTATATTCTCCCATACCCGGTGTTTCTGTCCTGCATGTTCCTCCTTATGTTCCATTATAACCGTATCTAGAAATATATATAATATAAGATCTAAGGTAAGGGGGGAAGTTTACGTATGACGTGTACAGAATGTCTTGTTTTCTTATTACAGGAAAAATTAGTCGAATGTTATACACAGCCTCCGGATTATTTAACAGAGGCAGAATTAATATCTCTCATGGAAAAACACGGTATTGGGACAGACGCTTTAATCCCTGTGTATATAAATAACATCTGCATTAGAAATTATGTCACTGTTGCAGCAGGCAGAAAATTAATACCTACTTCTCTTGGTATTGATTTAATTCATGGATACCAGAAGACGTATTTTTGGTTTTAATTTGTCAACATGAATACAATGTCTCTTTTATAAATGTATAATAACCTGTACCTTAACAAGGCACGCAGTGACCATTCTAAATGTGACATCCTTATTCTTTTTACTAACGCTGGTGTTGAAATATCATTTTTATCCCAGGCAGAATTATTTGGCAGAAGTTCTGAAGAATCATTTGATTCTGAACTGTGTTTTTCTATATTCGAATTATAACAAATTGAACGAATGGAAAGATAAGTTTTGTGAATACGAGAGAATCTCCATGAAAAAAATAGCAAAAGTAGCGATTTATTGAGGTACAAAATTACGTAATGAAAAAGATAGTTCGTTTTAGTTTGACACGGCACTTATTACAGAAACACTTCTCCAGTCCAACAACACTAGTAAAATTTCCAAATATGTGATAGAAGTCAGTCTTTTCTTAATCCAGTTCTTCTTCCTTAACCGTAAAGATCCCTAAATCAAGTTTCCTCTGTTTTTATGGGGAACTTTTCACGTTCAATTTTACCTTCCAGATCACGTATTCTGTCCTGTAATACTTTCACTTGATATTCTTGATATTCTTGCGATGATAATTCAATCCATCCTTCGGCCTTATGAACCATACCCCCAACGCGGAGGGGGGAAGATGAAAGAGACGACGTAGATGGTTGCAAGTCGTCTAATCGCATCCTCTTTTTCCCTTTCTTGTCACTGGTCGGTTCACTTAAAGCCATCACTTTCTTTATTATATTTTCCTGTTCAATCTCTGCATCCTTCTTGTCTTTCTCTAATTTTTCGATATCTTTTTCAATATTTTGTTTGATTTTCTTAAGAATTTCATAATCTTTCAGCAATTCGTATATTTCTTCCATTTCACTGTTATAGACGTCGATTATTAATATGTCCACTTTTTCGTTTATGGTAGTTTCTGCGATCTTGCGCTTTTGATAGCTCAGCACAGACTAACTCTCCTACGAAAAGAAGTGTTACGTCTAAAGTCAAACAGTGTTTAAAACTCACGAGAAAAATTCCTGTAAAACATACAGATTTTGGATTATGTCCTTCGCCTAAACATACTTCTACGCAAATGGAAAATGTTAATATATTGAAATAGCCACTCATTATTCGCTAGATGTGTTTTGTATTTTGACTTTATTACATTTACTTCCAAATCAGTCGACTCTTCCATAAAGAGAGACGCTATGAAGAATTGCTCGAAGCGATCTAAGGGCACGGGCAGAGGAGTGACTTTTGTCGCGCGACAGAGAAGTGCGACAAACTGTACACACAAGCAGAGCTGCCAGATTGCAAACGGAACAGCATGCTACAGTGTGGAGAGGATGGCTCTCGTACCGTCCCGCCTCAAATTAAGAATTTAGTCATTGCAATTTTCTAAAAGGTATTGGGGTAATAAAAAACAGATTAAGTTATAAAAATATCACTAATATTTCATGATTGTCCAAAATATTATTTAATTGTTTTGTCGTGACCATCTACTAATAATTAGTATATGTATATAAGTGCTTTGATGAATACGTATGCCTATACTTGTATGCGTTACATTTTCTTTGGCGCTATTGAACTATTTCATTACTATCAAGTTTATATTGTTCAGTATTTTAGTCATTTCTAGATGTATACTTACTTGTGTTCAGTTTCCAAGTGTTCTTTCAAGTGTCGTATGGATAACTTTTTATCACACTCGCTGCATTTCACACGCTTTTAAAATCCTTACTAACTTACTACGGTAACAAAATATATGCCCGCAGTGTGTATGTATGAAATGACGTCACTTCGTACGGTGGTACGGATTCGAATGTTGCTCCTTTTACAAAGTGCCGACTGAAGATGAGTATCCCGTAATAAGAAGTTTTTCATAGTAGCTTCATTTTAGCCTCATTTTAGCTTTTTTTTCGACGAATGCAACTGTGCTTGTAGCGATTTTTGCTGGCTCTTTTTTTTAAATCTTTTTCTTCTATTTTTCGGTTGTAGCGGTTCTTATTCACTTCAGTCTGCGTTGGCCGATAGTACGGAATAATTCGTTTTGATCATTTTAAATCTGTAATGGCTCCGTGTTGTTCGGAAGCGCCGGATCTGCAGCACGAGGTATTGCTTATTGATGAGAGAATGCAGGCTGCTGCACGCTAATGTATTGACACACGCTTAACTGCCTAACCGCTGCATCGTCCATCGCTAGATTATATTCCTGGGGTTGTGATCCGCGGTTGGAGGATTTTCACCCTGGTCATGCATATCCTTTTTGCCAATAACTAGTTTAATAACTATTAATAAATTATTGGGTTGCACGTAATTTCAAGCAAAGACTTGTTTATAAGATAGACCGGCCCCTGCCTGAAATTTAAGAACATATAATAAAAGAAAAATATGATATTTAATATATAATGAAACAAAAGATGGTACGAATTAAAACACCGAATAATTTCAAAAGCTTTATTTATTATAAATTCTCTTTTGTTATCTACACTAGCATGGGAAAGACATGACGATTATGCCAACACATACATACACATACACACGATGATTTATAAATTTTAAATATAATGCACGAATTTCGAATACGTACTATTGCGAAATGTATCTATAATATAATGATATTTATGACGCCAAATGTACACACGAAAGATGTTTATTGATTATAATTTTCTTTTATTTTAAATATGTCGATGGTTAAATGTGTCTAAATTGCACTTTTGTTTTAATAAAGAACTGAATTATTTATTATTTTACTTAAAAATACTTATTGAATCTCGTTAGTTCTTTACATAAAATCATAACTTTTAAAAGTACGTTATTTATTATATCGTCGTTGTTGATGGAATAAGCGGGCCGTCGAAGCCGCTGGTCATTCAGCAGCACGTTGTGCACCCTTATCCCATTCTCCCCCTGACCGCACTATACTTAGAAGACGCAATTTTCCCACCTTTGCCGAGCGGAGGAATGTGGACATTGTGCTGCAGACGAAATAGCTGTCGCATCCGATCCTCCATTTCGCCGATACGGAGATCCTGTTCTGCTGCACGTCTTTGAGCCGAGCCAACAGAACAGGATCTCATGTTGTTTGTCATCTCCTGTCGACTCGAGCTCTCGCAGCAATCGTTGCCGCTCGTCGAGCTGCGTCTTCCTCCGCTCACTGCGTTATATTGTTATCCTTGTCGCGTTTGTCCTTGTCCCTCGTCAACAGTTTTGTCAGTCATTACCTTACACATACCTATCGTAGTTGTTCGAAAAACTTGGTTACATGTTCGTTTACGTATCCGTCCCCACACAGTTCACTTTCCATTACTTTAAAATATCTTTGTGTACATTTACTCGTATGCCTCGAGTTTATTATGTCTGCCTCTTCAAAGTCCTTTTGAATGGAAGACGTTATAAGAAATGATTATAATCGTCGCGTAGAGGGTCGCGTAGAACTCTGATCACAGTATCGTTATGGTTGTATCAAAATAGGTCCCATCCTCCGACAGTACGAGACTGAGCAGCGATTGGTTTTCTAATTTCTCGCCGTGAAGAAACTGTGTCTTCTGTTGAAGGCGATGTAGGTGCCCCATCCGGTCCTCTAATTGTTTTAATTGTTGCTGCACGTCTTGCAGCTGAGCCAACAAGTTATCGCTTTGCCGACGGAATAGCCTTGTACCACAGAGAGTCTGCTTACACCAACGTCTTATTACGAACGGCACGATTTTCCGCCACGTTTCTTGCCGTTTCCTGGCTCGAGCTCTTGCAGCAAGCGCTGCCGCTCGTCGGGCAGCATGTGCCGCCGCGGCCACAGCTCCATGTTTATCGACCGACCAAACTATTTTTGCCCAAACAGAGATATATTTAACACAATTAAAATTTTAGTGTTTTCTCCTTCCAGAGATGGCTGAAATTTTATCTGACACGTTGCCTCTTCGATTTTTATTATTTTTCCTATATATCACTGATCATCATAGTATACTGCATAGTATTTTTCTTTAACAGTGGCTATTTGTTGGTTTTTTGGGGCCTCCGAATCAGAGCTACTGTGTTCTGCCACATATTCACTGCCGCTGCTTTCAAATTTTGAAATGTAGTCATCTTCAGTTTCCGTCTCACTTTCTTCAACTTGCTCCTCTTCCAATTTACTTTTTTTGTTCTTTGGTTTAATAGATTTCTTTATTCTCTTTCGACTTTTTAAAAGTTTTGTTTTTGGAAGAGTTTTTTGAGAGCCCATTCCCTTTACTCTATCTAGCCGGTCGGCAGACAGGCGACTTTTGTTTTCGGTAAAAAAACCAGCAAAGGGTTGATTTCTTTACAGTCATAGTTTTGCCAGTCTTTAGTTTTATTTTTAAAGCTGATTTATTATTGTTTGGAGTTTGACTAAAATCCTTCAGATCCAGATGATCCATGTTTTGAAAAATAGTTTTAGATTCAGTAATATCATTGATGTCTATTTCGGAAATTTAAACAAACAAGTAAAGGGCACTGAGAGTCGACGCGGTTCTTGATGCGTTGAAATATCAGATTACTGATTTATTAATTCATTGTACATTCAATCCGTACGTTTCGGCTCAGGATTGAGCCATCTTCAGCGATATAAATTATTATTTGATCAAGTTCTCCATTATACTCTAGTGAGTTTCATGATTGGAAGATCCAGAAACGATGTTAGTTTGTAAATGACTACGAGATCAAAATCTGTAAATCCCAACTGAATTATAATGATGTTGTTGTTAAAAATAAATATGATTAACTCACCAAGTAGTCAAGAGAACGAGAACATTACACAGAAAGCCATTATCAAAGAATCAAGTATAACGTTTTATCCGAAACAGCACACGATAAAGAGGTTCCGAAATAACGGTCTTGTCAAGAGAGCACACACATGGTAAATGACAATAAGATGTATGTCGCAAGTCAGATCGGTTAACATAACAAACAAGTGGAGACTCGAAACGCGTGAAAACAAAAAGACGAGATAAACAAATTTATATATGGGGTGTATAAATAATTAAAGATAAAAGTAAAAATTAAAATAAAATTAAAAATAAAATTAAAATAATAAAATTAAAATAAATGAAATTAAAATAAAATTAAAAATGAAATGACTGTCAACATATACTATTAATGGGCAAGGTTTACAATTTGTTTAATATGGATACATATGCATGATGTAAAAATTCTGTATCTGTTTGAGAGTTAAGACTATTCTTTTCAAGTTTGATGTAGGCCATTTTGGAAACTAGTCGTTTTGATAAATATCTCTCCCTGTCTAAGATCTCCACATTCTCCCAATCAAATTCATGGTTGAAGTTGTTTCTGTGTTCGTTAATTACTGTTTGCTTTGATGTATTTCGGAAATATACCCTGAATTTTCATTTGATGATATACCATCACCATTCTCGTCGTTGTCAGATTCACTCCGGTTGTCTTCGTGATCGTATAAAAAGCTTCTTCTGTAGCATTTATTTCTAACGCAAGACAATCAGTTAGTGCGCCAGCTTTAGCGCGGAAAAGAATATCTTTGATTTCACTAAGTGTTATTAATTTTCCACGATCTTTTTCTGTTGCATTTCCCAATTTTGACAAGCACTTTTCCCTCGGAAAAATAAATGAATCTCCTAAAATGAGTTATAAAGTAATAGGAATAATAATAAAATAATAATAGAGTAATAAAATTGAATTGTAGTATATAAATGACATACTTAAGTCAGTGACGATTTCGTTTATCATCTGAATTCTGGACAGCCTTCGCAAAAGGTCTAGTATAGAAAAATTTACAATTGTTGAGTAAGTGTGACATTGACCTTGTTTAACGAAATATTTGTTCACAAGTTTGGTTTGAAAAGAACTAGGGTAAAAACTGTTCTGGGTTATCCTTTAGTTTGATTAGTAGTAAAATAAGCCCATGACCATTAAGCTCTATACATGTATACGTATTTGAAGTTATGAAGTTCTTGAGAGCAATCTTATTTATGTAGAGCCAATGTCTCCCGGCCCTCATAAAAAATATGTATACCACATATTATAAACTCGATCCGAACAAGTTAATGATTTGTTTAGGAAGGCTTCTTTAATTTTATTCATTAGGGCCAGGTATTGAATAGTACATTTACTACCAGGTATCTGCTTTAAAGTGTTTCTCACTTTATCAGAAGATATTTTTTTTATTTCTCTAAAACGCTATTAATTTATGCGTACACGTTTTATTAAAATTCATAATAAGATATACTCAATCATGTGTCTACTTTTTTCCTAAACTGAGAAATGATTGACGATCAAATTTGAGTTAAATTTATCTCCAGAAATATCCAATTCCTACAAATCTTTCCAAAATGCTATTAATTTATGTGCACGTTTTATCAAAATTCGTAACGAGATTCAGTAGAACATATTCAATCGCATGTACTTTTTTCTTAAATTGAAAAATTATTGAAGATTAAGTTTATTAATTAAATTTACCTCCAGAAATATCAAGTTCCTACAAATCTCTTTAAAATGCTATTAATTTATGTGCACGTTTTATCAAAATTCGTAACGAGATTCAGTAGAACATATTCAATCGCATGTTCTTTTTTCTTAAATTGAAAAATTATTGAAGATTAAGTTTATTAATTAAATTTACCTCCAGAAATATCAAGTTCCTACAAATCTCTTTAAAATGCTATTAATTTATGTGCACGTTTTATCAAAATTCGTAAAGAGATTCAGTAGAACATATTCAATCGCGTTTACTTCTTTCTTAAATTGAGAAATTATTGTAGATTAAGTTTATCAATTAAATTTACCTCCAGAAATATCAAGTTCCTACAAATCTCTCTAAAATGCTATTAATTAATGCGCACATGTTTTATTAAAATTCATAATAAGACATATTCAATCATGTGTCTACTTTTTTCCTAAACTGAGAAATGATTGACGATCAAATTTGAGTTAAATTTATCTCCAGAAATATCCAATTCCTACAAATCTTTCTTCTTGCTGCAGAGCAAATTTCGGATCAAAAATTCTCAATTTACTCAGAAAATCCTATTTGACAAAAAGTCTCCGACGAATTTCTTTAGCAGCGATGTTGTAGCATTAATGACAAACAACTGGCGTACACTGATTTGACAATTTCACTTTGACCTTCTTCATTCAATCGATCAAGAAGGTCTTGGCAATCCTGTCCGACCATAACTTGATCAGGAGATATACGATTGCACGCGAGTAAAAGATCAATTACACCCATCCCAATAAACTGTAATAACGGAGCTTTTACTACATTACGAAGGATGGTTTTCAAAAAATTTTCCGCGGCTGACTGTAGTAAATGAACTTTTGTTTCTTCAGCTTGAAAAAATGCATTGAATTTGTTAAAAACATCAAGAATATACTCAAGAAACAAAAGATATGCTTGTCGATAGTACATTTGCTACCAGGTATCTGCTTTAAAGTGTTTCTCACTTTATCAGAAGATATTTTTGTTGTAACGTGCTCGCAGCACAGCCCATTTTTTAGCCCAAAGCACGCTGTCCCTCGTCGTCCTCATCCTTGCGCTACAAGCGAATGCGAGTTAGAATAGTCGCGAAACAAGTTGAAACTAATCCTACGTAGCGTTATAATCAGTAACGTGCATGCGTAAAGGAAACTAGTACGAAACAACTCTCGAAGAAACTCGCGGACAATTTAAAAAAGAATTGATCGTCACCTTTCACATGAATATTTTACACATAAAAGTTGTTTATATGTTATAAATAAACCTCTCTTTCCAGCTTGCAAGAACATATTATTTGGTTTTACACTTTACAGAAAAGTTTAATTTTTACTAATATCTCAGGTTCTGTATGTGCTAAAGTTTTCTTATTGCTATAGATAAATTCTAACATAGTTAGAATGTTATTCTAATATGACAGACTGAAGAAGCTTTGTTGCCGAGCGATACAAGAGTCTCATAGGCACTTTAATCATGTCTGAATAAGATTAAGATAATCCTCGTAAGATTCTTTAATATAGCACCTTTTGTAGTCTTTATAGTTGTCATAGTGGAATAAAGTAACAAAATACAGGTTGTTGAGAATTCGGGATATGTTTGTTTGGAATAAATAAATAAGAACAATTGTTTTTTCAGTTTCGGTAATACTTTTAGGGTATTACTTAAATAAACAAAAAACATCATCAAGAAATAACTTCCCGATTGGAGCTCCTATAGTTCCATTGAATGTCTTATTCATCGTGATAATTATCATATGGATTGTCGATTTAGAATGATTGGTACAAAAGCATATGGCACTTGTTTCTACGATAAAAATATTGAAATAATACTTTTTCTATATTAAAAAATAAAAAATGTTAAATGTTATTTTATGTTAAATATTACAAAATGTTGTAGCATAAAGTTAGATTACTTTCTACAGAACAATAATAGTTAATATCATAAAATATACACACATTAAAAAAATATCTTTATGGTTTGGAAAGTTGCAAGGTATCCTAATCATATTATTATAAACATTATTTATGCTAGTGGTATTCTTACAGTCATTCTCTTTTGCAGCATCTTTTGCTGCATTTAATAATATCTACTTATTAATAGTATAATTGCGCTTTTCTGATTTATAATTAGATTCGATAAACTTCCGAATATCATCAATTGTCCCAACACAGTCATCAGGTTTAGTAATATATTCATGATAACATGTATGGTCGTGGTCAAAAAGGTTGTCCGACTTTTTTTTATAATTTTTTGAACGCACTCTGTCATGTGAGAGTTGATGGTCCCTGCTCACGGCCATAACTTAAAGTTTTGCAGTGACATATTATCGGAGCAGATGGACAATCTATACAAGGTGTCGGAATAGTTTAAAATACCAGAAGAAGTATAAGCACGTGTATTTTGACGCAAGGAACAAAGCCAGTCATAAAGAGGAAAAAAGAGAAGAGGAATATGAGCAGAGAATGGTAAATAAAATGACCAGTGACCAATATTAGAAAAGAAATGTAAGAAATAATAATATACCCATATAAATATTTGTATACCTATATAAATAACTTTAGACAAACAATTTTTATTAACAATTATTAATATGACAATAAAAATATGCATAATTATGACATAAAATATATAATTAAAATAAATAAATACAATAGCATATAATAAGTAATAATTATTGCAGTAATTGTTATGCACTTGAAGCAAAAGAAATGACATTGTATGCAGAATTATTTTAGAGAATTCTAGTATATTATACATATTAGGCACATCATATATAGTTTCAAGAGGAGAAGCGATGAGATTAAGCAAGAATGTTATGCAAGAAATTGTTGGTGCATTCCCTGGTATAGATGAAGCAATGAGCTATGCAGAAGTTATGAAGTAAATTTGCCATTTTTATATTTCTTATTTTTGTAAAACATTAATAGAATAATCTACCTTTCTAATAAACTAAAATTATAGATACATCTGAGATCTTCTATTCTCTATTTCCTTTTCTTTTTATTTTAATTCCTTTACATACTGGTTCTAGGCTTGTAAAAGGAATGAACTTCTCTGTTGTGGTGTTTGATACTGTACCTACTGGGCACACATTGAGGCTACTATCGTTTCTGCAAGTGGTTGAAAAAGGATTGGGAAAACTAATGCGTTTAAAAATGAAGATTAGTCCCTTTATCACACAAGTTAGAATTAATCCATGCTATTTTGAGTATTTTTCCTAAAATTAATACATATTAGGTATATCAAGTGTCCTCCCCGAATTATTTAAATTGAAAAAAGATTGTTCTTTTATAGATAAGTTCGTTGTTGGGATTAACGGATTTCAATGTAGATACATTCTCCAATAAGATGGAGAAAATGCTTGCTGTTATTCGACAAGTTAACGAACAGTTCAGAAATCCCGATCAGACAACGTTTATATGTGTTTACATAGCAGAATTTTTGTCGCTTTATGAGACAGAACGACTTCACAAAAATTAACAAAATATGGTATTGATACCGATAATATTATAGTGCTAATATTACCGATAATATTATAGTGCTAATATTACCGATAATATTATAGTGATAATATTATAGCTTTAGATATTTATCTTGAATTTTATGCCTTGCAAGACACAGCCGACAAGGACTATCTCCATCTTTCAAAAATAACAGTTGGTTCACTATAATATTATCGGTATCAATACCATATTTTGTTAATTCTTGTGAAGTCGTTCTGTCTCATAAAGCGACAAAAATTCTGCTATGTAAACACATATAAACGTTGTCTGATCGAGATTTCTGAACTGTTCGTTAACTTGTCGAATGACAGCAAGCATTTCCTCCATCTTATTGAAGAATGTATCTACATTGAAATCCGTTAATCCCAACAACGAACTTATCTATAAAGGAACAATCTTTTTTCAATTTAAATAATTCGAGGAGGACACTTGATATACCTAATATGTATTAATTTTTAAAAAAATACTCAAAATAGCATAGATTAATTCTAACTTGTGTGATAAAGGGACTAATCTTCATTTTTAAACGCATTAGTTTTCCCAATCCTTTTTCAACCACTTGCGGAAACGATAGTAGCCTCAATGTGTGCCCAGTAGGTGCAGTATCAAACACCACAACAGAGAAGTTCATTCCTTTTACAAACCTAGAACCAGCATGTAAAGGAATTAAAATAAAAAAAAAAAAGGAAATAGAGAATAGAAGATCTCAGATGTATCTATAATTTTAGTTTACTAGAAAGGTAGATTATCCTATTAATGTTTTACAAAAATAAAAAATATAAAAATGGCAAATTTACTTCATAACTTCTGCATAGCTCATTGCCTCATCTATACCAGGGAATGCACCAACAATTTCTTGCATAACATTCTTGCTTAATCTCATCGCTTCTCCTCCTGCAACTATATATGATGCGCCTAATATGTATAATATACTAGAATTCTTTAAAATAATTCTGCATACAATGTCATTTCTTTTGCTTCAAGTGCATAACAATTACTGCAATAGTTATTACTTATTATATGCTATTGTATTTATTTATTTTAATTATATATTTTATGTCATAATTATGCATTTTTTTATTGTCATATTGATAATTGTTAATAAAAATTGTTTGTCTAAAGTTATTTATATAGGTATATAAATATTTATATAGGTACAATAGTATTCTCCACACAGACAGAAGAGTCCCAACCGAATAGAACATATCTTTGGATGACTAATTATAACTTTATCTCTACTATTTAATAACATTTTGTAGATAGAAATCAGGTCATTTGCATTTTTAGGTAATTCAATTAACTTATCATTATCCTTTAAATCAGAAATGGTATATGATACTTAGGCTTCCCATTTTTCTTTAGGATAATCTTCCTTTAGTTTTACGACAGAACTTGGGTGGATATAGCGTCCACGTACTTGTATTAAAGTTTCTCGGAAAGCTATTGTTTCTTCTGTTTCACTAGTATGCGTTTAAATATTCATTCAAATCTGCTTGAATAAATTTATATATATCAGAATCAACCTTTATTTTGGGAACACCATAATTGGATGTTTGATGTAGGTAACGTCAGGATTTTTTATCCAATTATCTTTAGACGTCATAATGACAGAAAAGTTAATTATCAGTTTTGATAAACTTAATTATTGTGATGCTATTTGAAACTTTTATTTGTTGTTAAAATTATGTTATACATGCAATTCTTCGTAGAACTTTGGTCTTCTTTCTTTTTCTTCTTTTTCGGTGCCGATTCGGCCACGTATCAGAAAATAGAACTTTGGTAAATGTACATATCGTCTTGATGACAGGACGATTAATTAATCTGTTCTACAAGTTTGCCACTACTTTGCAGCTACTAATTAGCCAAATGGTGACTACAAAATGCTTTTATGTAAGAGATTGTCGAGGTCGTATTTTATTATTAAACTTTTGTTATTAAATCGCTTATAACTTAGAAAGCTGTCGATTCCTCTGAATTTGTATTGAGAAAAGAATCAAAGAAAATTCGTAAACAAAAACATCGACAATGGTTTTAACATGTACATTGCATATTTCATTATTGTTTATCATATTAATCAATACCCTCATCCGTCCCACTTTTACGTTTTAACTTTCTAACTATTTTTGCTAATTCATCATTTGTTACTTCCTCAAAACTCTCCATCACACTTTTTCCCTTATTACTTAAGTAGTCACAGTACCTTTTATCCTCTATTTCTATGCCTTCAACAATTTCATCAATACTTTCAATAAAATATTTATTTAGTTTATTAGCTATTTCTAAATCATTCTCATATCTTATTCCGTCTATCTGTATACCTATTCCATATTCGGTATTTTTACTAGATTTCAATATATTAGTCTTAACTGCTTTCCATAATTTATATGAATCGCCTTTAAATGTGTCAACTTTATTCAACAAGTGTTCCGTTTTTCTATCTCTGATTAGCTTAACGACTCTGTTTCTACATCTTTTAAAATCCGTCCACACCTCCGGATTCCTACTCTCTATAGCCTCTTTATATTTCTTATCCCTCTCCTTAATTGCTTCCAATATGTCTCCATTAAACCATTTATTGTGCAACCATTTTATTGGTACAATCTTTTCTTCTATCGGCGCCAACTCATTAACTGCGTCACTTATTACACATACTAGCCAATCTGTCTTAACATCTATATCACATGTTGTCATATTACTATGTTTATAATCTCTTCTCGCATTACGTAATAAATAACTAAATCGGCTCTACATCGATTTTATTAATGTTCATTTTTCTAATAATCCGTATTTCCGTGATGTAATTAATTAAGAAGTCAACATTTCTCAGAAATAGGGGATGTTTTTCGAGGATGGTGATTGCATCGCAAATCAGAGATTTCCCTTAAATCCTCCAGCGGCCGCCGGTTCGAACAGAGCTGTTTCAATTACACTAACGTGTTATTAATTATTGCTAATCGCGATAACGTACTCTGCCCTCAGGGTCCGGATTTCTTAAACGGATCTTGACGGATCTTATTTGATATTAGCTATTTAAAAAGTAAACAAAATATCAGTAACACAAAAAAATCTTTACTTCTTTAGCTACAGCTTGTAGATATGTTTATTGGAAAAGGCCTCTCTAAGGTAGAATCAGTGTATTTCACTGAATCAATTCAGTGCTATACCTATCACTGGTTTTCAGTGACAATACACTGATTCTACTTTAGAGAGAAAGATCCTATTTCTAAAAGTTTCATTAAATTGTTTCCTAGTGTATCAACGATTTTTATATGTTTAGCAATCGATCACACCATCGATTTTTGGTATTCAGTTTCAATTATCTTGTCTACTAAGCTCTTGGTTCAATTTCTTGTAATTTCATTGAGTGTATATGGAAATTTTACAAAAGTCTGATTAGTTCTTTGCAGAACGTAAAAGTCAAGAACGACATGACTTGTCTGTTCAGTCATTTAAACAAACGAGAAAAGAAAAAGACTCACTTTTAAATTATAAGTATAAATATTTGTTTTGTTTATATCATACAATGTAATAATATTTTAGTAGTTAATAATTATTCTTTCGCACAAGCATATTTTATAACTGCAATATTTTAAATAATTAATTTATCTTTTCTATTTAATATATATATATAACACCATAAAAAAATAATTTTTTAAATAATTTGGTAATATACACAACTATGACATTTTTAATGCTATAATATCATAACTTGAACCGTCTATTGCATGTTTTGTTTTTTATTATGCCGTATAACAGAAGTGTTTCGAGTAACTCAGAATCGACAGTCTCTTTTGCGGATATCGAATCTCTTATGTCCATCTATTATACCAGCAAGATTCGATGCATTGCGAATAATGTTTGAAGCACTAGCTTGTGAAACCTTCCAAATCACACATTGTGATTGTGTTTTAAATGAAAATCTCCTGAGCCTTATGTTTCATGATTTCAGGCCTGGACGAATTTTTAGTTGAGGTACATCGCTCCACATCTGTAATTAAATAATTATCAAAATCATCACTAATACGCGTCTCTCGATCCATTAACCTCTCGACACAAAAATTGGATGTAAATTTCAAAGTACGTTGTTTAGTTGAAGATCTTCTCGGAATATCACCCTGTAGGGTGACTGGCTCCTATTATTAATATAATTTAAAAAATTAAAAATGCGATAGAAAAATTTATTTAAAATGGTAAAATTTATTTAAATTGGTAGAAATATTAGCAAAGGAATAACGTTTTCTTATTATTAGACTAAGTTAGAGGACAACTTTCATCCTTGAACAAAAGTTCTAAAGCACGAGATCCTAATATCAACGGTTCGTCATTCGTGGCACTTTTTTGATTCAATCCTGATTTTCGTATAAAATGTTTGTCTCGTGTAAAATTTTTTTTCTTTCATATATATTGCTTCCTCATAGAGGAAGCTATGTTTTCGTGAAAAAAATTTTTTTTTAGTTGTCGCTGCCAATGTGTTCAGAATGTTCTAAAACGTCGAAAAATTGCATTTAAAAAAAATGTCCGTATGTGTGTATGTGTGTATGTGCAGATTTGATGTCTGTGGTTGCTCTAATTCCGCAAATATTGAGATATCGGGCTTTTTTTTTTTAATAGATAGAGTATTATTTAAGGAAAGTTGGTATTGAATTTAGCGATAATCGGTAAAGGGGTTCTTTTTTTAAAAAATTTTAAATTTTTTTACAAATGTCTTTGGTTGCTCTAACTTCCGCAAATATTAAGATATCGGGCTTTTTTTTTTTTTTAATCGATAAAGTATCATTCAAGGAAAATTGGTATTGAATTTGGCGATGATCGGTAAAGGGGTTCTTTTTAAAAAAAATTTTTTAGAAATGTCCGTGGTTGCTTTAACTTCCGCAAATATTGAGATATCGGGTTGTGCGCTGGGAGAAACAATAAATCGTATCGTACATCGAAAGCATGTTGTTATGCGATATGTACATACTTACGCGGTAGGTCGATGAAAATTACGTAATAAAGGAAGAACATTCAAGACAGTAAACTTCCATACTCAACGTCCTTGTCTCTGATATCTACACGGTGTGTCACAAATCTAACACGACACGCGTTTCTTATTTTATCCGTGATAAAAAAATTATTTGCACAATTTATCGACGCTCTTGGTCAACTACCCTGCCGTAAACTTATTGTTAGCTAGTATGGAAATTTACTTTGTACCATATCTGTATTGCAAACTTGCTTGTCAGCAACGTGACGATTCAGTTTTACACATGCAAGCTATAGATATAGGGAAGGCGAGGAGAACGCGCGCGTGAAAAAAGTCGATCACTCGTCCATCTTATCATCATCTTCTGCATGATTTTCGATGATTTGTACATTGTCTGGTACAGTGCCACCAAAGTTCCACAATTCCTCTATAGATAATGGTACCCATCTTTTTATTTTAAAACATTCGTATATGTTCCTTAGTTGTTCATATATTTTTTTTAAACCAGCCTCCTGCTGTTTTTTGACATCCGCTATTTCTGTTTTAACCATCTGAAGTTGTTCTGCTAAACTCTCGAGTTTAGTTTTAAAACAATTCTGCTCCTCTATGAGGTCCATGGTGGCTTTTATTTGGTTTACACGCTCCATATCTGCAACAAAGTCGTACACTATCGTACTGTCCCGGCGACGGTGGCTGAATTTTGGTAGGTCTACTGTAATGGATCCCTCACAGCAAATGTAATCGTACGGTGGATATATCACTACTCTCGTTAATTCCGCGACTGCCTTATCGGGTTGCAAAGACTAGAAAGAGAAAGAGAACCGGAGGAGCAGGAAGAAGGAGGAAGGGTAGAGAGAAAAGGAGATAGGGGAGGCGGGTGATGGAGGGGGAGGGAAGGGGAATGAGAGAGCGGAGAGGAAAATAAGAGAATATGCATGTTTCAGATTTACTAGGATGGAGAACGTCGGGAGGATTATAGCAGAGGAGGTAGAGAGGATGGTGGAAGAAAAGGTAAAGAAGATGCTGAAGGAGAGGAAGGAGGAGGATAAAAGGAAGGAGGAAAGGCTAGAGAAACTGGAGGAGGAAGTAGAGAGGTTGAAGAGGAAGATTGAAAGAATGGAGCAAAGCGGAGGCAAAAGGAAGAGGGAGGATAGCGAGGAGAGAGGAGCAGGGAAGAGGAAATGGTGGGAGGGGGAGGGCAAAAGAGATGAGGAAGAAATGAGAAAGAGGAATGTTATAATAAGGATCGAGAAAGAGAGATGGGAAGGGAAGGGGTCAAATTGGGTAAAGGTAAAAGAGCTCCCAACGGAGGGCTTGAAGGTGAAGGCGGAGGTCAAGGAGGTTAAAGTTGTGGGGCAGAGGGGGGACTGGCTGACAATATTGGTGAAGCTGGAGAATGAGGAGGAGAAATGGAGGGTGCTGGAGGCAAGGAGAAAGGCGGGGAATAGGGTGAGTATCAAAATAGATGAAGATAAGTCGGTGGAGAGAAGGGATAGAGAGAGAGAGGAGAAAGAAAGGAGACTAGAAAGGAGAATAGAGGAGAGCAGGAGTACAGGGAGGTCAGAGAAGGAGGAGATCGCGAGAGGAATGGAGGAGAAACTTCTCATGGACTCGGACGAGGACGGGGAGAACAAAAAAGTGAGGTAGGACAAAGAGCGAGAAGCCGAGACAGGAAGGAGGAAGGCAGAGGGATGCAGTCGTGGAGGAAGAGGAGGGACGAGGAGGGATACGGGGAGGGGGGGAAAAAAGAAAATTGTGAGGTCGCATATGGCCAGGAAACGAAGGGGAAAGATATGGTGTAAAAGGTTTGGGTACGTTCCTTGCAAAAACGCCTTGTAAACCCTACGGGGAAATGCAATAAACAAATACATACATACATATCGGGTTGTTTTTTTTTTTATTGATGGAGTATCATTCAAGGAAGGTTGGTATTAAATTTGGCGATGATCGGTAAAGGGGTTTTTTTTAAAAAAAAATTTGATTTTTTTTAGAAATGTTCGTGGTTGCATTAACTTCAGTAAATATTGAGATATCGGGCCGATTTTTTTTTAATCAATAAAGTATAATTTAAGAAAGGTTGATATTGAATTTTGCGATAATCGGTAAAAGGGTTCTTTTTTTTTTAAATTTTTAATTTTTTTATAAATGTCCCTGGTTGCTCTAACTTATGCAAATATTGAGATATAAGGCTAAATTTTTTTTTAATCGATAAAGTATTATTTAAGGAAGGATAGAATTAAATTTAGCAATAATTGGTAAAGGGCTTCTTTCTTTATAAAATTTTGAATTTTTTAAGAAATGCTTTTGATTGCTCTAACTTTTGTAAGTTTTAAAATATTGGGCTATTTCTAATTTTATTATATTCTTCTGTCTTTTCTACACCTATTTCATATAAAATTCTTTAAAATTTGGTTGATTAGACTCATGTTTATGTATGGACGGATTTCCCGAAATTTTAAATGTCTTTAACTCAAAAACTAATCAACCAAATCTTAAAAAATTATATATAAAATAAGGGTAGAAAAAACTAAAGAATATAGTAGAATTAAAAAAATTGCTAAAATCTTAAAATTTTAACCTTTAAGGGCTACATCCCAAATCTCATCAATTGAGACTTTTCATAAATTGATATTTCTTGACAATTTAGTATTAATTATTAGCAATATTTTTGATTCTATTATATTTTTTAGTTTTTTCTACCCTTATTTCATATATAATTTATTATGGTTTGGTTGATTAGACCCAGCTTTATAAAGCTTCGATAAATGTACGAATTCTCCAAAATTTCAAATGAGAAGAAGAAATAGAAAGAGAGAGAGAAAGAGAGAGAGGGCGAAAGGGCGCTCTATTGCAAAAGTGTTGGAATGAGCGTGCTAATGTGTGATCGCCGCGTGCGTTCGGATATTTCCGAGCAATCCCGGAAAGTAGTTCCGTGTGACGAACAGGTGTATTACTGCGCGCCTGTCTTCGCTACTCCGATTTCACGATCCGCTCACTCAAGTTTGCTTGCCTCGTAACGCGCATCGTTTTCGCTATCGTATATATATATATCGTTAAACACTTATTTTGTAACGTACTGTGCAATAAATTAACTCTTATAAGAAAACAGGTTATGGGCCCAGCCAACAATTTAAGTGATATATAGTGAACTGCGGCCTATGTGATCGGTTTTATTCGCTTTAAGTTCGAGTTCTTGTGAGCACGTGTCTAACGTTCTTCTCGCCATGCATTCGACCGGCACGCAACACATCGAGAAATTGACCACGGACAATTATGAAACGTGGAGACTCCAAATGCGAAGTGTTCTTGTGTATAACGGTCTATGGGGACACGTAAGTGGAAGTGTCGCGAAACCCGTGGAAGAGGCGAAGTTAGTGCAATGGACAATTGAGGATGAAAAAGCGCTCGCACTGATCGTGCTCGGCGTGTCTAGCAGTGAACTCGGCCACATTAGAAAGGCCGTTACAGCTTCGGAGGCTTGGAGCGAATTAGAAAGAGTATTCAACTCCAGAGGACCTGTGAGAAAAGCGGTTCTTTATCGTCAGCTCTATCAAATGAAGAAAGATCCAGAAAAGTCGATGTCTCAATACGTCAGCGACTTTATGCGCACAGCTGACCAATTAGACGAGGCTGGAATAAAAGTGCCGTCTGAGTTACTCTCAATCATGCTCCTTAGCTCTCTGCCCGAGGATTTTGAAAACTTTCGAGTCGCGATAGAATCCAGAGACGAAATACCGGATTTCAACTTCTTAAAGGCAAAATTAATTGAAGAAGAAGCTAGGAGAATGGGAAGCGATCGAGGAGAAAGAAATCCTGGAAGCAGTGCATTATTAACCGCTGGAAAAAGCGACACTCACAGAACAGCGGGTAGGAAACCGAGTGGGCAACGCAAGATACAGGGAGAACGAGGCGTGCAAAGTTTCGAAGGCAAGTGTTTCAAGTGTAGAAAAACTGGCCATCGCGCATCTGACTGTTGGAAGAAAAACAGGTCTAACAATAAGACCGTGAGTCAAGCTGCGTGCGAAGATGCCATGGAAGCGTCGACAGTGATGCTCAGCCAATTAAAAGACAATGAGTGGTGCCTGGACAGTGGTGCGACGGCACATATGTGTGGAAAAAAAGATCGTTTTTCGTTTATAGACAGTGACTGTGATGGTGCCGTGCAGACAGCGGGAAAGAACGATCAAGACATGCAAACCGTTGGTGCCGGAAGTGTCGTAGTTGATGTGAGCGTAAAGGGTGTCGTGAAGCGCGTAGAACTTTGCGATGTGAAGTGCGTACCGGATGTGCGAAATAATCTGCTCTCGGTGGCCAGAATTACAGAAAATGGCTACAAGGTTGTGTTTGAAGGTGACAAGGGTCAAGTGCTCAGGAAGGATGGCACGCTTGTCATGAACGCAGAAAAACGTGGACGGTTATACGTCGTTAACACGAGAGAAGGACAGATTGCATTGTGCGCGGACGGGAAACCCGATGAACGGCTCATGAAATGGCATCAACGTCTCGGACATTTAAATTTAAATGACCTTAAGAAACTAAAAAGCGCAGACATGGTTGACGGACTGGATTTCAAGTTAAATGCGGATGATTTTCCTTGCGAAGTGTGCCTAAAGGCGAAAATATGCCAGTTGCCTTATAAAGCATCATCTTCACGTGCTGAGAGCGTTCTCGGGCTTGTACATTCAGACATTGCCGGACCGTTCAAGGTCGAGTCGTTAGGAGGAGCGAAATATTTCGTGACCTTCATAGACGACAAAACAAGATTCATCACCGTAGCGATGTTGAAGAGTCGTGCTGATGTCTTCATGGAATTCCGGAAGTTTATGCATCGCGTTGAAAGAGAAACTGGCTGCAAGCTCGTTAAGTTTCGTTCTGACAATGCGAAGGAATACGTGTCGAAGACATTTGCCGGGCTACTTGAGGATGAGGGCGTAAGTAGGCAATTAAGTGTGGAGTACACCCCTCAGCAGAACGGAGTCGCCGAGCGGGCAAATCGTACATTGGTGGAGATGGCCAGATGTATGTTGGTGCAGTCGGGCTTGCCGATGACCTTATGGGCCGAAGCAATTAACACCGCGGCGTTTCTGAGGAATAGATGCCCTACGAAAGCCTTGCAGGGAAAGACACCGCTTGAGATGTGGAGTGGAACGAAGCCAGACGTCAGTTTTTTGCGTATGTTTGGGTGCAAAGCATTTGCGCTTCAGAAAGGGCCAGGAGTAAACAAGTTGGATCCAAAAGGTCATGAGTTTGTTATGGTTGGTTATGATTCCGAGTCGAAGGCGTACCGCTTGTGGGAGCGGGGTACCAGAAAGATTACCAAGAGTCGCGATGTCCGATTTATTGAAAACATGGATTCTAAAAATGAAAGTAATGTAGAACTTGTCGAAATGCCTTTGCCACACGTGGTGGAAGGAGCCATGGCGGATGAGCACTCAACCGAGGTCCAGACAAAAATGGAGCCGTCACAGCAGCCGATCGACAGTGTGAGTAAAGACTTGAAAAAGCCTGCAAATGTCGAGGAGGAAGACGGCGTCTGGAGCATGGCGTCGGAAGTTACGCCGAAGAAGATTGTCGAGTTAGTGCAGCGGTCAGGTCGCGGAAGGGGAAGGCCGAAACTTGAGCGTACCGGAAAAAAAGGAAGACCCCGAAAATTATATAATGAAATTGTTAGTCTTGTTACAGATGTAGCCCCTAGCGATCCATCTACTTTGGAGGAGGCTATGTCCCGTGGCGACAGAGAATTATGGTTGGAAGCCATGAAAAACGAGTATGATTCACTGATCGAGAACGGGACGTGGGAGTTGGTCGACCGCCCAGCCGATCATCGCCTTATATCCTGTCGTTGGGTATTCAAGATAAAGAGGCGGCAGGATGGCGGAGTCGAGCGTTACAAGGCGAGACTCGTGGCGCGTGGATGCGAGCAGAGGTATGGAGTGGATTATCAGGAAGTCTTTGCCCCAGTCGTAAGACATGAATCGATACGCGCGTTTCTTGCTGGCTGTGTCGAGGAGGAAATGCACGTTCACCAGATGGATGTTGTTGCGGCCTACGTACAGGGTGACCTCGATGATGAAATCTATATGGAACAGCCAAGCGGATTTGTAGTGGCGGGTCAAGAAGAGAAGGTTTGTCGACTACGTAAGCCACTCTATGGTTTAAAGCAATCAGGGCGAAAATGGTATGAGAAGCTCTGTAATTCTTTATTAAGCATTGGAATGTCTAGATCCCATGCAGATCCTTGTGTCTTCGTCGGCCAGGTGGACGGAGAAACTGTCATCATCGCTGTCTACGTGGATGACTTATTACTCGCATCAAGGAGCCTGAAAGCCCTGGGAAAAGTCAAACAAAGGTTGCAGGGGCAGTTTAGGATGAAAGATTTAGGTTGCGTTGGAGACGTATTGGGTCTTCGTGTTGAAAGGAAAAACCCGACAGGAAGCATGAAGTTGACGCAAGAATCCTACGTGAAGAAACTCTTAGAAAGATTTAATATGATGGAGGCAAATCCCGTTGCAATGCCTCTGGAACCTGGGAATCAATTATCAAAAATCAATCAGCCAAGATTTCCCGAAGAAGAAGACGAGATAAAGAACATCCCGTACAGAGAACTGATGGGCGGTTTAAATTATCTGGCGGGTGCAACGCGCCCAGATATTGCATTTGCGGTAAGTTTTTTGAGCCGTTTTAACGCAAACCCGGGGAAGACGCATTGGACAGCGGCGAAGAGAGTTTTGAGATATTTGAAGAAAACGGAAACCTATGGTATTACCTATACTAAGTCACAACAGAAAATGCTAGCTTATGTGGATTCTGACTGGGCAGGCGATGTAGATGATAGGAAATCCTGCTCCGGTTTTTGTACATTCCTAGCGGGCGGACCAATAAGCTGGTCAGCAAAGAAGCAGAAATCTGTTGCGCTATCCACGATGGAAGCAGAATTTGTAGCTTTATCAGAAGTAACGAAAGAAGTTGTATACCTGAGAAATCTTTTTACTCAAATAGGACTTGCTAAATATGTGGATGGCCCAACGGAAATTTACTGTGATAATCAAAGCGCGATTCGTTTAAGTAAAGATACCGTGTTCCATAAGAGGAGTAAACATATTGATATTAGACATAGTTTTTCTCGCGAGGCACAAGAAAACGGCGATATCATAGTGAATTATATACCCACTGGCGAGAATGTAGCGGATGTACTCACGAAACCATTGTCTAGAGATAAACATGAAACGTGTGTAAGGTTGATGAATATGGAGGCATGAGTGATAGTTTTTTTTTTATCCGCACATGTCGATAGGAGGAGTGTTGGAATGAGCGTGCTAATGTGTGATCGCCGCGTGCGTTCGGATATTTCCGAGCAATCCCGGAAAGTAGTTCCGTGTGACGAACAGGTGTATTACTGCGCGCCTGTCTTCGCTACTCCGATTTCACGATCCGCTCACTCAAGTTTGCTTGCCTCGTAACGCGCATCGTTTTCGCTATCGTATATATATATATCGTTGAACACTTATTTTGTAACGTACTGTGCAATAAATTAACTCTTATAAGAAAACAAAAAGCATTGATCGTTTTTTAAAACTGACGTAAGTGTCTAGCCTAGCATCAGCCAATGTGTGCCAAAAAGCCTAAAGTGCGTTCAGTTTTATTGGGAAAAGATCAGTGTTTCGCAAAAGAGCGGCCTTTTGCAAAAGGGCTAGTCTTTTTGCAAAAGGGCTAATTTTTTAATTGCAGTTAGAACATCTCAAGTCTTAATTGAGACTTCAAAAAATGATGTTTTAGGATAATAAAAAAAGTGAGCAAGTAGAAACTTGCACATTGCTTCCATATAGCTTTTAAGTGTGCAAGTAGAAACTTGCACATTGCTTCCTCATAGCTTTTAAGTGTGAAAGTAGAAACTTGCACATTGCTTCCTCATAGCTTTAAAATGTGCAAGTAGAAACTTGCACATTGCTTCCTCATAGTTTTTAAGTGTGCAAGTGGAAACTTGCACATTGCTTCCTCATAGTTTTCTAAGTGTGCAAGCAGAAACTTGCACATTGCTTCCTTATAGTTTTCTAAGTGTGCAAGTAGAAACTTGCACATTGCTTTCTCATAGTTTTTAAGTGTGCAAGTAGAAACTTGCACATTGCTTTCTCATAGTATTTAAGTGTGCAAGTAGAAACTTGCACATTATTTTCTCATAGTTTTTAATTATGCAAATTAGAAACTTGAACATTACATTCTTACAATTTTTTAAGTATGCAAATTATAAATTTGTACATTGCTTAGTCAACATTTTATTTTGCACACAAAGCTTCCTCTATGAGGAAGCCAAATTAATAAATATCCACTAATAATTATATATCAAAGAAAAACAAGCTTCCTCATAGAGGAAGCTTTGTGTGCGAAATAAAATGTTGACTAAGCAATGTACAAATTTATAATTTGCATACTTAAAAAATAGTGAGAATGTAATGTTCAAGTTTCTAATTTGCATACTTAAAAACTATGAGAAAATAATGTGCAAGTTTCTACTTGCACACTTAAATACTATAAGAAAGCAATGTGCAAGTTTCTACTTGCACACTTAAAAACTATGAGAAAGCAATGTGCAAGTTTCTACTTGCACACTTAGAAAACTATAAGGAAGCAATGTGCAAGTTTCTACTTGCACACTTAAAAAACTATGAAGAAGCAATGTGCAAGTTTCCACTTGCACACTTAAAAACTATGAGGAAGCAATGTGCAAGTTCCTACTTGCACACTTTAAAGCTATGAGGAAGCAATGTGCAAGTTTCTACTTTCACACTTAAGGGGATCCTAAAGCGAAGGCCGAACTCCGACGATGTCGCTGTTTTACCGACAAAATTACCGACAACCCTACAAATTTTCGCACAGCTCCAGCTTTTTAGAATAGATACACCGCCAAGGTTAGAGTTGACAAGTCGTGAAAACATCAGCTTTATACACAAATTTGGTAGCTTTCATGCACAATGCAACAACAGAGCCGCGTCCGTTGGAGTGTCTACTTTAATTCTGCAAAAGGAATTATAATTCTATACAGCCAATAAAAAGTTGGAGCTCTGCGAAATCATGGAAATCTCGGGCGTATACAGACCGAAAATTTTCCGTAAACTCCAGATTTTTATTGGCTGTATAGAATTATAATTCCTTTTGCAGAATTAAAGTAGACACTCCAACGGATGCAGGGTGTTGTTTGCATTGTGCATGAAAGCTACCAAATTTGTGTATAAAGTTGATGTTTTCACGACTTGTCAACTCTAACCTTGGCGGTGTATCCACCCTAAACGTAAATATAAATGTCATTATACTTTCTTTCTTCCTCTGCGTAAAATCGATCACACCCGTATCCGTTTGCGTTTATACTTTAATTCTGGAGAAGGATTTATCATTCCATGCAGTCAAAAAAAACCTGGAGCTTCCAGAAAATTTGTCAATTTGTCGGTAATTTTGACGGTAAAACAGCGACATCGTCGGAGCTTTAGGATCCCCTTAAAAGCTATGAGGAAGCAATGTGCAAGTTTTTTTAAATATATTTCGCTTTAGCTGAAAATTCCATTCATTCAAAATGTATCATTTTACATAGCGTCTATTTATTAATTACCAATTATCTCAATTATCAATAATTAAATACTATTCGCAATTGTTATTGAAGATATCAAGATTACCAGTGCTGTTTGGCGGCGATTAAAGCAACCGCGGGTGTACCATTCAAGATTACTGCTCGAAGCCGATTGTAACGGTAGAGATCCACGATGATCCGGACCATTCGTCCAAAGCCGTCAGAATCGGACAACGAGGAAGAGACCGGAAGCTTCGATTGTACCATCGCGATAACTCGCTACGGGATGCAGCTGCTGGGCTTCTGGCCGCAGGACACGCGGTTTCTCTGCCATTTACGGTGCGGTGTGATTTTCCTGCTGATCAGCTTCATCATGTTTCCCACGGTTGTACAAACGTACACCGTGGTATACACGGTGACGGACTGGAACTCGGTGATTTATCAGACCCTCAGTATGATCACGGTAATAATGCTCTTGGCGATATTCGTCTTCATGAAAGTGATGACCAGGAATTTCCGGCTCGTTCTCCAAACAATGACCGCCGACTGGGCGAACTTTCGCTACCTGGCGAAGCGGAGCCGACAAATCATGATCTATTACGCTAAAAGAGGCAGGCGGTTCAGCATACTTAGCACTGTGCTTGTAATGCTGTCGACAACGGGTAAAATATCGGACAAACAAGTAACACCCACTATAAAATTCAGTTTAGACGATTTGTTGTAATATATATTTCATGTATTCTAATTTGTTCAATTATATTTCTCGTATTATACAGGGTGTCCCAAAAAGCTCGGACACCGTTTCACTGACAAATTCTGTGGGACATTCTAAGAAGAAAATTCTTATGCAAAAATGTTGAGGCTGTAATAGTTTTTGAATTATAAGAATTTAGAGTTAGCGAATCAGACCGCCTAAAGTTGGCGCGCTCAGGTGTGGTACATCGCATAGCAAGTGAAGGTGGGCTAGCTTGTGACACACTTCATTTGACAAACTTGACAGTTCGCTGTGCATACGTATTTATTGATATTCCATAATGCTTGCATTAATCTTTATATACAGCAAATTGAACAATCACAGATAAATAAGACAAAGCTTCAAAGTAATTTTCTTGTCGTTTGAATTATGTCAATATCTAAAAACTGAGTCAATGCACAAGAGCACCTTTACTTGCTATGCGATGTACCACACCTGAGCGCGCCAACTTTAGGCGGTCTGATTCGCTAACTCTAAATGCTTATAATTCAAAAACTATTATAGCCTCAACATTTTCGCATAAGAATTTTCTTCTTAGAATGTCCCACAGAATTTGTCAGTGAAACGGTGTCCGAGCTTTTTGGGACACCCTGTATTCAGCTGCAAGTTTGCGAATTAATAAATGTCAATCTTTGCTGAATCGATTACTAATCCATTCCTTTATTCCGTGATAGACTTGTTAAACGTGAACGTGCTTTAGGATACATGTTAACACCGGTCGTGAATATGTGGCGCAACGATGGTCTCTGGAACGCGACGATCAGAACCCTGTTTCAAGAAGGGCTCTATTCCTTTCGCAACAAAGAATCGCCCGTGTACGAGATATTTTACATCTTGCAGTCGGTCACAGCGTTCTTCGCCGCCACAGCATTGGCCACCGTGAACTGTTTCCTGTACATCATCGTGTTACACGCGTGCGGACAGTTCGACATTCTCGCAACTCTAAAGCAATACGACGGTTCCATCAGGCATGATCGTTACACGAAGAACGCGTGTAACTGCGCTTGCCTCTCGTGCATCGTAAAGCGACACGTGCATATTTTAAGGGAAACTAAAATAGATTGGAAAAAGATATATATTTTGTTCTGGGATTAAAATCAGTTATACTACTTTTAATTTTATTCAATTTTAATATTGTTTAAATAAAAACTTTCCAAAAATGTTTCCGAAAATGTGTTTTTGAAATTTTTGATTGTGTTTGTAATTCTAGGGCTAAGAAAGTGTTTTTTCCTACCGTTTTATTCAAAGAACCCCGAACAAAACACGAGGAAAAGTGGTTTCAGGCAAATTGTCTAAAAATTGGATATGTCTCAGTTTTTGACCTCCTGATCACAAATTCCATGTTCGATGGTTTTACCCATGGAATTTGTGAACAGGAAGTCAAAAACTAAAACATATCCAATTTTTGGACAATTTGACTGAAACCACTTTTCCCCGTGTTTTATGCGGTGTCCTTTGACAACGCGACAGTTATAATTATTAATTTCAGCTATATGAACATCATAGAAAAGTCCTTTCGCGACTTTCTTCTCTTACAATTATTGGGATACTGGATCGGCCTAATTTTACAGGGACACAAACTTATCTTGGTAATAGACGTTTACCGGCTCTTTCTCTAATTAAACATGATGTATTATACATGGATATTATATCCAAGATATATTATAGGTGTTATCACGACGTACATACACAGAAGAAAGAATATTCTTGATTTGAAAATGTCTTTAGTTTTAACGTGGAAATCTTGAAATGAGATTATATTGCGTTAAACAAAGAAAGCTTGCTTGAATAAAGTCATTTATATAGTTCAACCAAGAAAAAAAGTATGAAATAAAAAGTTGAAATTCTTATAAGAAGATTATAGATTGTTTCGTATATAAGAAAGATCACTATAATCTTTTTATAAGATATTCAACTTTTTAACAAAAATAATTAGACTTTCTTGACTATAATCAAGTTAGTTATAATCGAGGAAGTCTAATCATTTTTGTTATTTAATCACTGGCGAAGAAATCTCCTATTCGTTGTTCAACTTCTTATTTCAACATTTTTTTCTTGAATTATATATAAATGACTTTATTCAAGCAAGTTTTCTTCGTTTAACGCAATATAATCTTATTTCAAGATTTCCACGTTGAAACTAAAGATATTTTTAAATCAAAAATATTTTTTTTTCTGTGTAATAATATGTATTATTAAATAAGAAAATTTTTTGTTTCAGCACGTTTGACACAGTAATATTCACGGTATTATTACGACCATCTTATACGGGCTCACGATCATGTACAACATTTTCATATACTGCTATGTTAGCGAGTGCATTATTGAAAAGGTAACTTACAAGGAAATAAAAGAATTCTATATTTTTTATTTAATAATAAAACATGATTTTATGTGGTGGCCAACGAAAAGCGAAAACATCGGAACGGTAGCACATAATCTGGAGTGGCAACGTTTCCCACGGGATTCTAATCTGCCTATTATAGTAGCACGCGCAAGGATACCTTGCAAATTTACCGCAGGAAGAGTCCTTACCTTGTCTTTTTCTTGCTACACTACGGTAAATACTCGTCATCTCGTGACAGCCTCTGAATGTATCAGATCATCAGGATACTAATCCGCGTTTTCCGATACGTTTTCAGATTCTGACAACGACGATTTCATACATATCGGTGCTCGCTGCATTCAAAAAAAAGAACTTTCATTGATTCATAAATAACATTTGATATTTTTGCAATGTACAGGATGCTTCTGCAACATACACATCAGTATGTTGGGTTGCCTATCTGCTTATCGACAGGGGCAAGCTTCACTCGACTTACAGAATAAGATCAGAATGCAAGTTCGGCGTAAAGTGACAGAAGGGATATCAGTTTTTACAACTCTGACATAGTACATAAAAATAAAATTTAATAATAATAATAAAATTAATACAGATAACATAACCTAGATACAATTTAAAGAACAAATTTGAACAAAATTTGTTTTTGAAGTGAAACTTCTTAGGGCACGGGAGGTGATTCAAACCGGAAGCGTTACGGAAGTCGCGTTATGGAAGTCCGTCACGAAAAGTCGAACCTTCTACGGAAGTGATTCGGTTTGTCGCGTTACGCGTTCGCGTTATGGAAGTCCGTCACGAAAAGTCGAACCTTCTACGGGAGTGATTCGATTCGTCGCGTTACGCGTTCGCGTTATGGAAGTCCGTCACGAAAAGTCGAACCTTCTACGGGAGTGATTCGGAGCGTCGCGTTACGCGTTCGCGTCATGGAAGTCCGTCACGAAAAGTCAAACCTTATGCGAGAGTGATTTGGAGCGTCGCGTTACGCGTTCGCGTTATGGAAGTCCGTCATGAAAAGTCAAACCTTCTACGAGAGCGATTCGGTGCGTCGCGTTACGCGTTCGCGTTATGAAAGTCCGTCACGAAAAGTCGAAACTTATACGGGAGTGATCCGGAGCGTCGCGTTACGCGTTCGCGTTATAAAAGTCCGTCGCAAAAAGTCAAAAAAAAAAAATACGTGTGGCCTCCACGCGCGGCAGAAGTGAAACTTCTTAGCTGTGAGGAATAGGATAGTATCTCGTTTATAGTATCTGAATTAAAGCCTGTGTAATTCAGAAATCAAATTTTAATTATAAATTAAAGCCGATTCAATTTGCAAGTAAAAATTGATTTGTGCAGAATTAAAGCGTATATATGTCACAAGTCAAATTTTAATTATAAATTAAAGCCGATGCAATTCACAAATAAAAATTGATTTGTGAATTAAAGCCTATATAATTCGCAAATCAAATTTTAATTATAAAAGTGAAGTTTCAGGTTAACAGTTGCCAACTGTTACTTTATATGTACCTAATTATATATAGGAAAATTTTTCTCATAACCTGAAACTTTACTTTTATAATTAAAATTTGATTTGCGAATTATATAGGCTTTAATTCACAAATCAATTTTTATTTGTGAATTGCATCGGCTTTAATTTATAATTAAAATTTGACTTGTGACATATATACGCTTTAATTCTGCACAAATCAATTTTTACTTGCAAATTGAATCGGCTTTAATTTATAATTAAAATTTGATTTCTGAATTACACAGGCTTTAATTCAGATACTATAAACGAGATACTATCCTATTCCTCACAGCTAAGAAGTTTCACTTCTGCCGCGCGTGGAGGCCACACGTATTTTTTTTTTTTTCTTAAAATATGCTTACAACAAATGTTCTACGTAACTACCATTTTGTTCTAAACATAAAGCGATTCTGCGCACAAAATTTTCTCTCACTCGTTCGAGCATGAGAAGAGTGATATCTGCACACGCGTTGCGAATTCTATTTCTCAGATTTTCCGCATTTCCCGGCAGAGTTTGATACACTTTACTTTGTAAGAAGCCCCATACGAAAAAATCCATAGGCGTGAAATCCGGGGAGCGTGATGGCCACTCCTGATGACCACGAAGTCCGAACCATCTCCTGGGAAATTTTTGATTTAAAATGATTCTCGCCAAAATAGAAGTGTGGGCGGGATGTCCATCCTGTTGAAACATCATTACTAATCTTGTAGCCAGTGGCACATTCTCGAGAAGTTCATCAAGCCGATGGAGAAGGAAATTTGCGTAGTATTGTGCATTCATATTGCCCTGAATAAATTCTGGGCCGATAATGTGATCTCCTATAATTCGCTCCGACGTTTAAATTTTTGTGACTGGCTCATTGAACACGTAAGTTTGTTTAAAAATTTATTTTTAATTCCTTTTTAGCAACATACCAGACGTTGTTGCCGTTTACGAGCTTATGTCGTCAATTCATACTAAATTACTCAATTTATGCAAGTAAATTTGAATGATATCAGAAACGATATATTTTTGAAAAGCATTCTCTGGTCTGACGAAGCAATTTTTGGAAGCGATGGATGTATCAACAGGCACAATGAGCATCACTATGCAGAGCACAATCCTCATTGCATAAGAGAAATAAACATTCAGGGTAGATGGACTGTGACTGTGTGGCTCGGAATTATAGGAGATCACATTATCGGCCCAGAATTTATTCAGGGCAATATGAATGCACAATACTACGCAAATTTCCTTCTCCATCGGCTCGATGAACTTCTTGAGAATGTGCCACTGGCTACAAGATTAGCAATGATGTTTCAACAGGATGGACATCCCGCCCACTCCTCTATTTTGGCGAGAAACATTTTAAATCAAAAATTTCCCAGGAGATGGATCGGACTTCGTGGTCATCAGGAGTGGCCACCACGCTCCCCGAATTTCACGCCTATGGATTTTTTTGCATGGGGCTTCTTACAAAGTAACGTGTATCAAACTCTGCCGGAAAATGCGGAAACTCTGGAGAACAGAATTCGCAACGCGTGTGCAGAGATCACTCCTCTCATGCTCGAACGAGTGAGAGAAAATTTTATGCGCAGAATCGCTTTATGTTTAGAACAAAATGGTAGTTACGTAGAACATTTGTTGTAAGCATATTTTAAGAAAAAAAAACAAATTTTGTTCAAATTTGTTCCTTAAATTGTATCTAGGTTATGTTATTTGTATTAATTTTATTAATATTATTAAATTTTATAATTATGCACTATGTCAGAGTTGTAAAAACTGATATCCCTTCTGTCACTTTACGCCAAACTTGCATTCTGATCTTATTCTGTAAGTCGAGTGAAGCTTGCCCCTGTCGATAAACAGATAAGCAACCCAACATACTGATGTGTATGTTGCAGAAGCACCCTGTACGTGTAAGTTTTACATATTGTTACGAAGGTATTTGTGAAATAAACTATAAACTTATTACAAAAATGGATTTTAGTGGCTAATGGAGTTAGTGGCTAAACGAGCAGAATTTGTCATTGTTTTCTAGTTAATGTTTTTTAGTTTCTAATTAATATTTCTCTTAATTTCGTAGGACTCTCTGTCGCGTTCTCAATTACTGTATACTGTACATGCAATATTAAAATTTATATAATTATATATAATATTTTTAGTTATAATCAGCTGTACACTTTTATTACCCATCCGTTTGACTCGTGTAGTGTTACATTCAAATCTCCGTGATTCAAATATTTCGTCATTATTAATAGAATGTGATGGACACGGAACAAATTGATTTCGGGACGACTTGCGTCGCAATTAATTTAATTAGTAAGCAAAACCTGTATCAACAATGTATTTATTCTTTGTAACAACATATTTGACAATCGCATATGATTCGGTATTCGCACATTGACGATTTATAAATTAAAACGTATATTTTGAAAGATTTATTTGGCCAAAAATGTATCGCGCAAATATTCGACAAAATGATTAAATTTTCCGACATTGAAGTACTGCGGATATCATATGCAACCTACAATTTCAACATGCATTTAATTTCCATTATAATGCGAAAGAAAGACCGCTATATATAAGGCAAGTGTATGTAGCATTTATTGTTTTAAAATGAGAAAAATGCATGAATGCGAATATACGAACGAGATGCGTATCGACATCGTCGCAGCGCTCTTATCATGTGAAGTTGACCGCGCGGGAGAAGCGCCTCCGGCGCCCTCCGCCAGAAGATTGATTTAGGGTCTCCCATCATTTCCAGAACGCGACGGACACGGAACGGATCGGCTCTGGAACGAGTGGCTCGTTTAATTGGTAAAAGTAACATATATTGACACCTTTCGACTCGTATTCATTATTTGCTGTATCTATCACGTAATATATAGATACGGCGCTCGGGTATTGATGTTTCAATTAAAAATACGTGTTTCGCGGTACTTATACTTGCTCAGCCGAAGGCACGTCGCGCATGCAATCACGAAAGTGACGATCATATTTTCGAATGTCGCGGATATCGCCGATATTATTTGCCAAAAATATATATTGATAAGTCTATTAGAATTCAAAATAACAACGGTAATAAAAAGCGAGCTTTTATAGTATTTTGTTCGAAACTGTGAGTGCTCGAAATTATATACACAATTAACTTGCGATTTAAAGAAAAATGTTTTATTAATTATTGCTAAAAACAAATATGTTCGTTCAAACTAACAATATTTTCAATATATTGTAGAAAAACATATAAAAATTAAAATATTATTATATAATTAAATGTAATATCTATTTTAATGGCGTTAAGTTAAATAATAAATAATAAATGCTGAGATTATATCTGTTAGTGCTAAATTAATTGACAAATTACTTAGCATGTTTACGCATTGGAAAATTCAATGACTATATAATACTTTTTTTGACTTTATATTTTTAACTTATACACGTTGGTTTACGGAATTGCCTCCTTGATAATGTTTTACTTCTCTTTCTGTGTAATTTCTTCCTGCTCATTCTTCAACTGCAGAGTGGTGTCAATCTCTCGCTTTTGGTTGTTGGAGGAATCATTTCGTTAGCGGTAGAATGCGTTTCTCCTGGTAGCATTTTCATTTCATTGGATTGAGACGATGAGTCAGTGTGTTGAGATTCGCGATAAAATGGTCCTCCCGCATTTACGGTGATTGCCGGTACACCATCACTTGCTAATTGTTTTGTTGTGGAGTCTGATGTAACAGATTCGTCTGCCGAGGCATCTTTCTTTATTCATGATTCGGCGACGACAGATATGAAGGTCGAGTCACAAGATTTCAAATGTTATAAGAAAAGACCTTATACTTTTCGATAAGTACGAAACATTTCCCGGAGTAAGAATAAGCAGGTAAATACCTTGGCCTTGGCCTGAGTGTTTATTTTGATTTTGCAACTACTTCTCGGGCCCTCGCTACTCGCGTACTCTACGCAGTATCGCAGTACGCCGCACGGCCCGCGCGCCGTTGTCCTATCATTCGCGTTTCGCGTGCCGACTGCTGAAACTCAGTTCTCAGTCTTGTGGCATCGTGGGACGTGTTCGGTACTTACTCGGTAGTTATGTGATCCGTTCCGTGTATTACCGCGTTACGTTCAATGTTCATATCGAGATCCATTTCCTTAGCGTTTATCGGCTCGCGCGATGAGCTGTCTTGACGATGAACAGATTCGTAATTGCATGTATCGTTAACGTGTCGATGCGACAGCGATTTACCGAGGTAGATTTTTATTTTTTACGTAGTAACAACCGATTTTAGTAATGGAAAGCTATCGTCGTATCGATCGTTTGTCGAATCATTAACATTTCGTTCGTTTCGCAAGATTGTGCGTCGTACACGGTTAATGCCAAAGCTACCATAAAATATCGCGCGAGTAATTAATGCGCGCGCGATTCTGCTTCCGCGAGTGCTTCTGTTTTTGCGTGTGTGCAACGAAGAAACCTGACGGTAGACGTCTGGCGAGTGCTATCTGCGTACATTGGCCGCCAAGGTAACGTAAGTAACGTGCGTGGCTAAAAGGCGAGAACCGGGGCGTGTTAAGCGGAATTAACGTCGGAGGTAATCCGAGCGCCGCGAGAGGAGTCGTTATGCTGCCCCGTTTTGCTCGGAAATTTATATTGGCTTCTTAATAAGTGTAGGATGGATAATATACTGTTTTACTTCATCATGACTGTACTTGGTGTAAGATCGAAATCCTCGTGATATATATATTAGGATATGAAAATCGCAACAAAAGCACGCCCTTTCACTCGGTTATTGAATTCGTCGAGATAGAATGCGGAACTTTTCAAGGGAGGATGTTTTGCCACGCGAGAAATTATGTCGGACATATAGCAAAATTGGTTGTACAAAATTTGCATGGCAACTTGTATTCAGTCCAAACGTCACGCAACTACATCGTGCTAAAAATGTAACAATATTTATACAATATTACAGAGAACATTATAATCCTAGAAATACTTTACTTTTATTTTGCTTCCTCATAGAGGAAGCTTTGTTTTCATAAACTTCGTATATGGACCTTTGATCGTATATAAAGCTAGGTCTAATTAACCAAATATTAAAGAAAAATATATGAAATAGGGGTAGAAAAGACCAAAGAAAAAATTGTTTTTTAGTTTTTGATGCCAATGTGTTCAGAATGTTCTAAAACGTCGAAAAATTGCATTAAAAAAAAATGTCCGTATGTGTGTGTGTGTGTATGTGCAGATTTGATGTCTGTGATTGCTCTAACTTCCGCAAATATTGAGATATCGGGCTGTTTTTTTTTTTAATCGATAGAGTATCATTCAAGGAAGGTTGGTATTGAATTTGGCGATGATCGGTAAAGGGGTTCTTTTTAAAAAAAATTTTGAATTTTTTTACAAATGTCTGTGGTTGCTTTAACTTCCGCAAATATTGAGATATCGGGCTGTTTTTTTTTTAATCGATAGAGCATCATTCAAGGAAGGTTGGTATTGAATTTGGCGATGATCGGTAAAGGGGTTCTTTTTTAAAAAAATTTTAAATTTTTTTACAAATGTCTGTGGTTGCTCTAACTTCCGCAAATATTGAGATATCGGGCTGTTTTTTTTTTTAATCGATAGAGTATCATTCAAGGAAGGTTGGTATTAAATTTGGCGATGATCGGTAAAGGGGTTGTTTTTAAAAAAAAATTTGAGTTTTTTAGAAATGTTCGTGGTTGCATTAACTTCAGCAAATATTGAGATATCGGGCCGATTTTCTTTTTAATCAATAAAGTATCATTTAAGAAAGGTTGATATTGAATTTGGCGATAATCGGTAAAAGGGTTCTTTTTTTAAAAAATTTTTAATTTTTTTAGAAATGTCCCTGGTTGCTCCTTTTGCACAGTTACTCTTTACAACCTTGCGCAAAACATAGGCTACTACGGAATCTCGATTATTCACTTACCGATCAGCTACTTTATTCCTTGGTTTTTCCGGGCATTTTTTCGGGACTTTCGAGATTGCTCGCTCGCGATGTACGCACAAAACTTCGATATTTCACTTACCGATTACCGATTTTATCCCTTTGTTTTCCCAGGCGTATTTTAAGTCTTTGTTCTTTATACACTCATAAACTATTTGACCGATCTGAACCAACTCTTGCACAATTACTCTTTACATCCTTGCGCAAAACATAGGTTACTACGGAACCCCGATATTTCACTTACCGATCAGCGTCTTCATCCTTTGATTTTCCAGGGCGTTTTTTCGGGAATTTCGAGATTGCTCGCTCGCGATGTACACAGAATCTCGATATTTTACTTACCGATTACCGATTTTATCTCTTGGTTTTCCCGGATATTTTTAAAGTGAAATATCGAAGTTCTGTGTACATCGCAAGCGAGCAATCTCGAAATTCCTGAAAAACGCCCGGGAAAACCAAGGGATGATTGATACTAAACATAAAATCTTTAGTCCATATTTATGTAAATAAAACTTAATAATGACAATAATTAAAAAGTAAAACAAATTCTATTATATTCTTCAGTCATTTCTACCCCAATTTTATATATAATTCTTCAAGATTTGGTTGATTAGACTCAGCTTTATAAAGCTTCTATGTATGTACGAATTCTCCGAAATTTGAAATGTGTGTAACACGAGAACTGATCAATCAAATTTTAAAGAATTATATATGAAATAGAGGTAGAAAAGACTGAAAAATATAATAAAATTAGAAATAGCACGATATTTTAAGAAATGCCTTTGATTGCTCTAACTTTTGTAAGTTTTGAAATATTTGGCTATTTCTAATTTTATTATATTCTTCTGTCTTTTCTACCCCTATGGTTGATTAGACTCACAATCAGCTTTATAAGGCTTTTATGTATGTACGGATTCCCAGAAATTTTAAATGCCTTTAACTCAAAAACTAATCAACCAAACCTTAAAGAATTATATATGAAATAGAAGTAGAAAATACTGAAAAAATATAATCAAATTAGAAAAGTTGCCAATAATTAATACTAAATTGTCTAAAAACATTAATTTATGAAAAGTCTTAATTAGAATATAATAAACTAAAAAATATAATAGAATTAGAAAAATTAACAATATAATTAAAAAATGTGCAAATTTTATATTTAAAACTGCACCCCCTGCATGAGAAGTTGAGAATTGATATCTCTCATGTGGAGAAAACTGGTCTGGTTTTTAATTATATTAATGAATATAATTAAAGAATAATAATACCTATAAAACTATATTTTTTAAATGTATACTTACAATGTGCAATAAAACTATGATTTTACTATAAATTTTTAATGTCTACTTTTTTTATATATACTTCTTTAAGATTTGGTTGATTAGACTCAGCTTTATAAGGCTTTTATGTATGTACGATGTACACAGAACCTCGATATTTTACTTACCGATTACCGATTTTATCCCTTGGTTTTCCCGGACATTTTTAAAGTGAAATATCGAAGATTTGAAATTAGAGGAATTTAGTTATGATCCAAATTACGAATACAAATTTTTTCCGAGAGTAATAATTGGGAAAATGGATGCAATATGTGATCATTGTCAAGCCAAAAAGTTTAAAACTTAAGCATCTGGAATGTGTTGTTCAAACGGTAAAGTTAAACTACCACCTTTAAATCAACCACTCGACACACTCCTTATGTTTGTCCACAATATGGATATTGAAACACAAGTGAACCCCGAAAGCACACGATATCCTATGGATGTCCATTGGAGTCCACTTAAAGTTCCTGGACTTCAAATGGACTCCAATGGACGTCCATAGGATATCGTGTGCTGTCGGAAAAGTTGTTTGAAGAAAAACGACCTCCGGGCAAAGCCCGGGTAACCAGCTAGTTATTTAATTAATACTAAACATAAAATCTTTAGTCCATATTTATGTAAATAAAACTTATTAATGACAATAATTAAAAAGTAAAACAAATTCTATTATATTCTTCAGTCATTTCTACCCCTATTTTATATATAATTCCTCAAGATTTGGTTGATTAGACTCAGCTTTATAAAGCTTCTATGTATGTACGAATTCTCCGAAATTTGAAATGTGTGTAACACGAGAACTGATCAATCAAATTTTAAAGAATTATGTATGAAATAGAGGTAGAAAAGACTGAAAAATATAATAAAATTAGAAATAGCACGATATCTCAAAATTAATGGAAATTAGAGCAACATTTAAATCTTAACAAATAATATATAAAATAGGGGTAGAAAAAACTGAAAAATATAACTAATCAACCAAATCTTAAAGAATTATATATGAAATAGGGGTAGAAAAAACTGAAAAATATAAGAAAATTAGAAATAGCCCGATATCTCAAAATTTGTGGAAATTAGAGCATATTTTAAAATTTCAACCTTTAAGGGCTACATCTCAAGTCTCAATATTTAGAAATGTCCCTGGTTGCTCTAACTCATGCAAATATTGAGATATAGGGCTAAATTTTTTTTTAATCGATAAAGTATTATTTAAGGAAGGATGGAATTGAATTTAGCGATAATTGGTAAAGGGCTTCTTTCTTTATAAAATTTTGAATTTTTTAAGAAATGCCTTTGATTGCTCTAACTTTTGTAAGTTTTGGAATATTGGGCTATTTCTAATTTTATTATATTCTTCTGTCTTTTCTACCCCTATTTCATATAAAATTCTTTAAAATTTGGTTGATTAGACTCATGTTTATGTAAGGACGGATTCCCCGAAATTTTAAATGTCTTTAACTCAAAAACTAATCAACCAAATCTTAAAGAATTATATATGAAATAAGGGTAGAAAAGACTGAAAAATATATTAAAATTAAAAAAATTACTAAAATCTTAAAATTTTAACTTTTAAGGGCTACATCTCAAGTCTCAACAATTGAGACTTTTCATAAATTTTTTCATAAATTTTTGACAATTTAGTATTAATTATTAGCAATTTTTTTGATTCTAATATATTTTTCAGTTTTTTCTACCCCTATTTCATATATAATTCATTATGGTTTGGTTGATTAGACCCAGCTTTATAAAGCTTCGATATATGTACAAATTCTCCAAAATTTCAAATGAGAAAAAGAAAGAGAGAGAGAAAGAGAGAGACGGCGAAAGGGCGCTTTATTGCAAAAGCATTGATCGTTTTTTAAATAAAACTGACGTAAGTGTCTAGCCTAGCATCAGCTAATGTATGCCAAAAAGCCTAAAGTGCGTTCAGTTTTATTGGGAAACGATCGGTGTTTCGCAAAATGGCGGCCTTTTGCAAAAGGGCTAGTCTTTTTGCAAAAGGGCTAATTTTTTAATTGCAGTTAGAACATCTCAAGTCTTAATAATTGAGACTTCAAAAAATGATTTTTTAGGATAATAAAAAAAGTGAGCAAGTAGAAACTTGCACATTGCTTCCATATAGCTTTTAAGTGTGCAAGTAGCAACTTGCACATTGCTTCCTCATAGCTTTTAAGTGTGCAAGTAGAAACTTGCACATTGCTTTCTCATAGCTTTAAAGTGTGCAAGTTGAAGCTTGCACATTGCTTCCTCATAGTTTTAAAGTGTGCAAGTAGAAACTTGCACATTGCTTCCTCATAGTTTTTAAGTGAGCAAGTAGAAACTTGCACATTGTTTTCTCATAGTTTTTAAGTGAGCCAGTAGAAACTTGCACATTGCTTTCTCATAATTTTTAAGTGAGCCAGTAGAAACTTGCACATTGCTTTCTTATAGTTTTTAAGTGAGCCAGTAGAAACTTGCACATTGCTTTCTCATAATTTTTAAGTGAGCAAGTAGAAACTTGCGCATTACTTAATCAACATTTTATTTCGCTTATAAAGCTTCCTCTATGAGGAAGCCAAATTATAGAATATTTACTAATAATTGTACATCAAATAAAAAACAAGCTTCCTCATAGAGGAAGCTTTATAAGCGAAATAAAATGTTGATTAAGTAATGCGCAAGTTTCTACTTGCTCACTTAAAAATTATGAGAAAGCAATGTGCAAGTTTCTACTGGCTCACTTAAAAACTATAAGAAAGCAATGTGCAAGTTTCTACTGGCTCACTTAAAAACTATGAGAAAGCAATGTGCAAGTTTCTACTGGCTCACTTAAAAACTATGAGAAAACAATGTGCAAGTTTCTACTTGCTCACTTTTTAACAATTTAATGACAATTAACTTTTGACACTTCTGAGTTTACTTCAAAGAGAGGACGAAATTGAAAACATTTTAAATATTTTATTATGTAAATGTTAATTATTGTGCACTCGCGATCGGGTATCGTTCGTTGAGCGCGGTTGGCTGGTATAGCCTTGTAAGAAGACTCGGCAGTCAAGGTACTTAGGATTGGTAGGATCGAGAAAACGACGTATCTTCGGATGTGCGGTATATTGGTATCGAATTTATTTGCTCGTTTCAACGGTACAAAGGCTTCTGAGAGCGAGCGGTATGTCAGCTGAATTTCGGAGCGGTCGCTAGAGCGCGCGAGGAGGGGAAAGATAGTTCGAGAAATAACGCGATCATTTTCGAGAAACGGAGCTGGTTTTCGCGGAAATTCGGGGGAACTCCAGGCGCTGACAAGGTCTCGCGCGTAAACACGTGAAACGACAACACGGCGAGGAATGCGGGTCGATGTGAAGTCTCGCGATTCCCGAACATACCGCCCGCCTCGAATATTTATATTCGAAACGAGAATTAACATACAGTAATGTGCCGCATAAATACAGTAAAACTTAAATCTAAAGGAACAGCGGAATCTTAAATTTAAGGAAACAGCAAAATCTTAAATCTAATTGCGTTTTATACTGTGACGTGGCAGCTCCGCTGCACGTTGCAGCGTCCCCGCCGCCGCCACGGAGCGCGGAATTGCACTCGGGGGCGAGCCGGAAGAGCAGCGCGAAATCTCCAGGGGGCCTCATAGTCCGTTAATTGCGTATTAATTTTCTTTTTGTTTATTCTTTTTATTATATTCTGTAATCGCGGCACCTCGCCGGAGACCACCGGCGAAAACATCATCGGCAGCGACCTTGCGGGCATCGGGGAAGAGGAGCAGTGCGAGGGACGAAGAACGCTCCGGAATTCGGCCGTGCGGAGATGAAGAGTCGTCGCGGGCCACGCACGAGGGGAGCGCGGGGGAAGACTCGACCGCGTGATTCCGGCGTGAAGACGGGAGCAGTCCCGGCGCTCTGGATGCGGGAGGGCGGAACGACCCCGCCGCGACAGCGTTACGCCGGACGCGGCGTAATCGCTAAGACGGTCACGACTCCGACCGGGAAGTCGCGGGGAAGGACGCCCCCGCGGCGGAGATGCCGTGAGACGAACCGGGGCACCCGACCCGTTTTCACCGATCACCCCATCGATCGATTATCGCGGAGTCGCGAGGCACCCCGCGACGGATCACGCGAGACCACGTTACGCGAATTGTCGCGGCGTACTTGCGGGATCGATCCCGATTGGCCCGCGCTATTGCGCCACAGACGTACGCACCCCCGGGGTGGGGCGCGTCGTCGATCCGCAATCGAGCGACCGAAGGGACGATCTCTTTCGGTTCGCCCCCCTCGTTGAGTTCGGACGTGTCTCTGCCGAAAAAGTTGTAAGAGTGTGTGAGGCGAGGAAGCTGACCCGGACCAGCGCCCCGAGGAGACGGTGACGCCGAGGAGGCCGAGTCAAGCGACGGTGAGGTTGCCCGATTATTTGTGTCCAGCCACGGGAAAGCCGTCGGGTCGCGTTCGCGTTTCGTTGCCGACTCGCGTGTTTGGTGAATATTTTGGTGTCAGCTCGCCGTGCACGGCGTAGCATATTGGTGATTTCGCGGTAGCGATCGGCATCGAGCGCGGAGGGCCCCCCCCTTGGCGATCGCGCGAGCTTTGTGTGTGCGGGATTAGGGCGTCGCGGGTTCGCGTCGCGTAACGACCCCCCCTTGGAGATCGTGATCGCGGACGTGTGCGGCAACCTTCGGCGGGGTCGAAGGTCGAGGCCTCGCGTTCGCGCGGACGGCATGCGGGAGTGGCCGCGTATTAGATTCGTGTATGGCGTACGTTCTCGGGTTCGCGTTGAGTGTGGCGTAACTTCGTATCTGCTCGCGTACCGTGTGGAGTCCGGCGTTCTTACGACCGACTTCGAGTGCGCGTTGAGTGTGACGTGGACTCGTATCTGCTCGCGTTCCGTTGTGAGTTCGACCCTTTTTGGCGTTTTCGATTGCGTAGTGCCGTCCCGAGTCGTACCCGCGTTCGCGCTCGCGCCTCCGCCGCCGCCCCCCTGCGTGCGAGTCACGTCGCGCCCGCATACCGCGTGTTTTTGCATGTTGTTCGCTGCGTATTATTTCCGTGCCGCGTTCTGAAGATATTATTCGCGACGCTGCCACATCGTATTACTGGCGATATCGTCTCGCGATATTATATTGCGTTATTCGTCGGGATATTATCTCGCGTTATTATTTGTGATTATTTGGCGTTATTAGTCGCTGTAGTATTTCGCGTTATTGTTTGTGTTATTATTTTGCATTTCTTATTTGTGTTATTATTATGCGTTAGTAGTCGCGATATTATTTCGCGTTATTGTGTGTGAGATTCTTTTACGTTATTAGTCGCTGTTGTTCAGCGTTATTAATCATGAGACTATTTTGCGTAACCGTTAGAGATCTTAGTTTGCGTTACTAGTTGAGATAATAGTCGACATTATTATTCGTAATAGGATCTCGCGATATTAGTTGTAGTCAGTTGACGTTATTATTTGCGATCTTTCTTCGCGTTATCATTTGCAATATTCTTTCGCGTTACTGTTTATATCGTTTTTCTAGTATCTTGTGTTTCTCGCTGCCGCGTATTTGTTTTGCGCTATTGTTCGCGTTCGATATTCTCGCGTATCAGAGTCGCGTCCGAATATGATCTCGCGTACTTTGGATTATTTCCCGTATCATTGTGTTATTATTTGCGACCTTATTTAGTATTATTATTAGCGATCTTAATGGCGATAATTATTAATTGCGATATTAACGATATTATGTTTGCGTTGTTTGCTGCCGCGTATTAGTCTTGTGTTATTATTTGCGTTTGATATTCTGTATTAGATTCGCGTCCGGATGTTATTCATTGGCATTTTCTGAGTCGGAATATTAATATTGCGTTACCCTGGTTTATTCGTTGCGTTATCTTGATTATTGTTGGCGTATCCCGAATCTTTTCTCGCGTTATTGTTAAGTTACGAAAAATTTTGCTAATTTGCGTGTCCTATTGCGCCCGTAATTGCGTCGCGCGTGCGAAGAGCTCACGCCGACACGGCGTAAAAACCACTGACGACAGAACAGAACCAAGTAGACCGGAGCTGAATCTCCGAGTCTGATTGATAGCGATTTATTGCGATCCCAGCGTGATTATCTGTTTCTTGGGCGAGTTGTAATCTCGCAAGAGTACGTTGTCGCGCCTCGTTTGGCGCACGCAGAAATTCTACTTGACCGTCGACGTTTGTGGCGTTATTAGTCGTATTATTTGCCGCATTACGTTTTGATTGCGAGAGATATCGCGAATGTCATTTAGATCTCATTGTTTAGTTCTTGGGTTGTTTCGTAACAATCCAGAGATCGTTATAATTTAGTCACTCAACAGTTTCATGAATTCCAATATATTTTCCGTCTGATCTTACGTTACTCGTTGCCGCGTATTATTCACCGCGTACGCTCACGCTTGATATTACTTCGCGTTTTTCTTTAGTCTTTGTAAACGAACTTGATTACAGTTCGATAGGCGGAGGCGATCGCCTCATTTGACTTTGTTATTATTCCTTGGATCAATTTAACTATTATTATTAAAAATTACATTTATCAAACAACTGGTTCCACCCTTTTCATTAATCGATACTAGCAATAAACTATCAGTTATTTTATTATATTCTACTGTGTAACGAATTATTTAGCCGTTATCCCGTCGTCCTCTTGCACTGCCCTGCCTTGCCCTGCCCCTCTACCGTTAGGTCGAGCTGGTCGGCCTTCGCACGAATAATTAAGTTGGAGCTTTCGTGAGTCATTACTTGCGTTTTGGCGAATTTTTGCGAATTGAAGCATTCGAGTTGTCGTGATAAATTATTTGAGGATCGTTGTATTTAGTGGACGCGATTTGCCGCGTCTGGCGCCCAATAGTTTATTTCGCGAGTCAAGATTTCGTGCGAGAGACCCATTCGAGAGGCCTGACACCTGACTCTCTACCGTCCCCTTTTGATCCGGCTTGCGCCCGCGTGCAAAAAGCCGTGACAAAATTTGGCGCCCAACGTGGGGCTGCCTGAATAAAATTAATAAAGGCAGCAAAAGAGGCATATTAGCGCCTTCATATTTTGTGAGAGTGACGGCAGAAATTATTGAGATATAAATGACATTTTGTTTGTGTGACTAATGCTGTTATTTTTCGTAAGTGATATTTCAGGATTGATTTAAAATTCTCGTCGCGCTGTGTAATTCTTGGTCTGCTAAATTTCGGGGGAATAAGTTTGCGAATTCGGTGCGTATTCGGAACGCTGCCGAGCATTGGGATTTGGTGAAGGTTCGCGGACAATAGGATCGGAATTTTGTTTACGTTCGGGCGGATCGTAGAGTCGGCAGGACTGTTTGTCTGTTTCGCGTTACCTCCGAATTCCTTTCGCGTATATTGTCGGTGTAGTTATCGCGGTTAGGATAGCGCGAATATAAAGGGTCTGAAATTGCGGAATATTTCCAAATGGATTCCACCGAAATTAATGACGAGTGGATCCTACAGGCCACGCGCGAACAATTGATAACGGAGCTGAACCGACGCGATTTGCCCACTGACGGAACCGACGCCGCCCTTGCGCTGCGCTTATTGCGTTTGCTGTCGACCGCGCGTCGTAACAGCGACCACGAGGTGGTGTCGGGACATCTTAAGACAGCGGGCGTAGGGCACCTCGACATACCGTCGCGTCGATCGACACCCGCCCGGATAGTCCGTCGGCAGCGATGGGTCCGCGTATGCGAGCAAGCACGTCAAGCACCCCTAGGGATAATGCGCGACGCGCCTCGCCGGAGGCGGCTCATAATTCCGCGTCGGCCGTGTATAACATAATGCGGAAATGGAACCTGAAGTTCTCGGGAACTCGTGGCGAGGACGCGGAGACCTTTTTGGTGCAAGTTGAGGAGGGGCGTGACTTAATGCCGGTCGAAGATGAGGACGTGTTGCGGTGTATACCGTTCTTCTTGTCGGGTGTCGCGTTACATTGGTTTCGCGGGAAGAAGGCGCGCTTAACGACGTGGGCCGCGTTTAAAACCGCGTGGAGGGCGCGATTTGGTGATCCCAATTTTCAGTTCGCGCTTCGCGATGAGATAATGCGCCGCACGCAGGGGGAACGCGAGTCCGTTGTCGACTATTTGACTTGCCTAAACACGCTTTTTGAGCGACTCACGCCGCCGTGGAGTGAGGAGGAAAAGATCGGGTACGCTCACCGCAACATGCTACCGCGACTACAGATAATGGTCCCGCGAGACGCGGTGGGGGACCTCGAGACCCTTGAAATGATGGCGGCGCGCGCGGAAGGTTGTTGTCGCGCGGCTCAGAAATATCAGGCTCCCCCTCCACCCGAACAATCGTTGTTTCCGGATCTGGCGTATCGCGCGCCGAAAGGGGCGACTAAACCATCGGGCGGCAGGGCGAAAGAGACTCTGGCCGCACTCGATGTCGCGGCAACCGGCACAACCGACAAGAGTTCCGCGGGGAAGAAAGGTAAGGCCCGCGCGCCTAAACCGAGCGCGACGACCGCCAAAACGAATGCCGCGTCCGAGACGTCGGTGAACGCAATCGCTGCCGCGAGTGGGACGTCAAGTAGAGAGGCGAAATGTTGGAATTGCGACCAATCTGGACACTTCGCGCGGGATTGTAAAACCGCGCGGCGCATGCACTGTTATCGGTGCGGGAAAGCGGAGGTAACGGTCCGTACATGCCCGACTTGTACGGGAAACGAGTAGAGGAGTCGCGAGATAGGGGCAAGACGACTTCTACCCCCTCCGCCCCGGTAGATTCGTTAGCGTTGGGAGACCGTGAATTCGCGTACAGCTCGTTTGAGGCCAAAGGATCGGCAGCTTTGTTTTTCCTTCGCGTTAACATTGCGGGATATGATTTACGGGCCCTAGTAGATTCCGGATCCAGCCGTACCTTTGTAGGCCCGGACGTTATCGCGTTGACTAAGGAGAAGGGTTTCCAATTTCGTCCGACGGGGAAATGCGTAACGACGGCTACCAATCAAACCGCTAAAATCAGGGGGGAGGTCGCAGTTCCCGTTTCCGTGCAGAATAAAGCCCAAACAATTAAAGTATATTCGTTACCGACATTAGCGTTGCCGTGTATTTTGGGTATAGACTTTTTGATGTCGTTTGGTTTCGTCATTGATTTCGCGGCAAAAACTTGGTATTTTGAAGATGATCCCTTGCGCCGACACTTTTTCGAAAAGGGATCGGCCAGCTCTCTCGCGACGATTCGTTTGGTTCCGCCAGGGGAGGAAGGCATTCCGGAATTAAATTCTCTCACTGACGTTACCGCGGGTAGGGATCTCGCGGACGCAGTTATCGAGGAGAGTTTAGGCAATAAAGAGAATATCGCGTCGGGAGAAATTTCCGCGGATACGGTCGCCGAGGGGAACTCGCGAGAACCGGGGGTGGGGACGCGCGAGGCAGGCGCGTCACCGTTGGTTTGCAGCGGGCTGAGCGAGTTAACGCCCGAACAAAGCAACCAACTTGCGAGTCTCTTAGCGTCGGAAATTACGGGTGACCCGGAGAAACCCGGAGCTACCGCGTTGACCGAGCATCGGATAGACGCTGGCGGACACTCCACCATAAAGCAACGGTGTTACCCCGTGTCCCCAAAGATTCAGGAGGCGATCCACGCGGAAGTGGATAAAATGTTAGCTGCCGGAATTATCGAGCCTTCCCAGAGCGAATGGTCGACGCCTATCGTAATGATCAAAAAGCCTAACGGGAAATATCGTTTCTGTCTCGATTTCCGAAAGCTTAATGATGTCTCGAAAATGGACGCGTATCCTTTACCATATATGAGCGCGATCCTGGATAAATTGAGTAAGGCGCGTTACATCTCGACAATAGATCTGAGTCAGGCGTATTTTCAGATTCCGCTCGAGCCAAAGAGTCGCGAATTAACAGCTTTCGCGGTACCCGGAAAGGGGTTATTCCATTTTTCGCGAATGCCCTTCGGACTAACGGGAGCTCCCGCGACGTTCCAACGGTTACTAGATCGACTCATCGGGCCGGAGATGGAACCGCATGCTTTCGCGTACCTCGACGACATCGTCGTCGCCACCGAAACTTTCAAGGAGCATCTCACGTGGTTGAGAAGAGTGTTCGCTCGTATTCGCGAGGCGGGATTGACGATAAATCCGGAGAAAAGCGCGTTTTGTCGTTCGCAGGTCAAATACTTAGGCTTTCTGGTACAGAAGGAAGGCGTAATGGTAGATCCGGATAAGACCGTGACGATTCGAACATACCCCCCGCCGCGAAATTTGAAAGGGTTGCGCCGTTTTATCGGGATGGCTTCGTGGTATCGTCGGTTTACACCGCAATGCGCCACGTGCTTAGAACCGTTGACCCGCCTCTTGAAAAAGAATAACGCGTGGGAGTGGGGAGAAGAGCAACAACGAGCTTTCGAGACAATTAAAGCCTGCCTTACGTCGCCGCCAACGCTATCGTGTCCCGATTTCCGCAAACCTTTCGTCTTGCAGACTGATGCCAGTACGGTCGGGTTGGGCGCGGTGCTGACTCAGACTGTCGAAGAGATCGAGCACGTAATCGCGTACGCGAGCCGCGCGCTAACCGACGCGGAACGTAAATACTCGACCACCGAACAAGAGTGTCTCGCAGTAGTATGGGCGATTAAAAAGTTTCGACCTTACCTGGAGGGTTACCGTTTCACGGTTATTACAGATCACAGCAGCCTTCGGTGGCTACATAATTTAAAGAACCCGACGGGACGGTTGGCGCGATGGGCACTCGAGTTACTCGAGTACGACTTTAGGATAGAGCATCGAAAAGGGGCTTTACATCACGTGCCGGATGCACTCTCGCGAATATACGAGCAGGACGAGGAATTATACGCCGCGGCCGCTGTCGCGAACGATTGGTACCGCCAAAGAATTACCGCGATTAATGAGAATCCACGTAGATTCCCCGGTTGGCAGGTCGTTGGAGATAAATTATATTATCGCAAGCCGCGCGCGGTCGTAGCACAAACGGTCGGGGATCTTAACGAGTGGAAGCTCGTCGTACCGCCGGAGTCTCGCGAGGATACTATCCGTGAAAATCATGATCCGCCGTCCGCCGGACATCTGGGGGTGGAAAAAACTTATCGGAGGATCGCAATACGGTATCATTGGCCGCAAATGTTTAAAGATATCGCGAACTATGTGAGGCGGTGTGACGTGTGCCAGCGAGCTAAGGTAGAACAGGACCTTCCTATGGGGTTGATGGGACGGCGCGTTGTCGAGGCGCCGTGGATGGTAGTTGCCGCGGATATTATGGGTCCTTTACCAGCGAGTAAAACGGGGCACTCGTATCTTTTAGTGATCCAGGATTTATTTTCCAAATGGATCGAGTGTTGCCCACTTCGTAAGGCGACCGGCAAGAAGATTCGCGAGGCTATCGAGGATCTGATTATCTTTCGCTGGGGCGCGCCACGCGTGTTGTTGACCGATAACGGCACCGAGTTTCTCAATCGGGAGATACCGGCGTTGGCTGAGCAATACGGCTTCCACCACTCGACGGTACCGCCATACCATCCGCAGGCGAACCCCGTCGAGCGGGTTAATCGCGTGTTAAAAACAATGATCACAGCTTTTTTAGAGCAAGATCACCGTGAATGGGACCGACATATTCAGGAGTTTCGTTTCGCGTATAATTCGGCGCATCACACGTCGCTACAAGCAACGCCAGCGTTTTTAAATTTCGGGAGGGAGCCACAACCAATAAATGTATCTTGCGGACCGGCCGAGGCGATGGTTGAAATAGAGAGGGCCGACCCTGAGCCGTGGAAAGAGCGTATGGAGCGCGTCAAATACTTACGGGAATGGGTAATCGAAAACTTAGAAGAGGCACGCCAAAAGCAGACAAGATATTACAATCAGCGCCGACGAGATCGTCAATTCGTAGTCGGCGATCAAGTATTAAAAAGGCAACATGTGTTGTCTTCTGCCGCGCAACACATTTCCGCAAAACTAGCCACGAAATATCATGGCCCTTTTGTAATAAAGAAAGTTCTGTCGCCAGTGGTATATGAGCTCGCCGATATAACGGGTAACGCGGTCGGGAAAATTCATGTCAAGGATCTGAAACCTTATCATGTTCCTCTCCCTTCCTAGGTGCTATCGCTATTGAGTGCTGTCGCCGGTTATTGCTGCCGCGAAGTCCGCCGGTCGCGAAGACCGAAACCGTCGAAAGCAAAGGAGAACATATTCTTTTTTATAATGGACCCCGAGGAAAATATGTTCAACCTACGGTGGGTTACAGTTATCACCCGCATAAGCATGGAGTATCCGGAGTTTTGGCCGGCATTAGAGGTGGAGTTACGCCGCCGGGAGGATCGGCGACGCCGCCTCACCCGTAGAGTCCACGTCCACGAGCTGCCCGACACCAGGGAGACGGGCACGCAGGTGTATATGGTGCCCCGGAGAGTTCGCCAGGAGAGAGCGCCCCATCGACCGACCACTCGGGAGGGCGCCTGCCAAGCTGGGGGTGTGGGCGGGACACCATCCTAGGGCTCGAGCGAGGGAGTCCCCGTCCGCTGGGAGGACCTGTGCGGGTGGCTGCGGCCCTCGTCTGAGCCGCGGGGCGGTCGTCCGGATCCGGCGCTGGAGGCGAGGACGTCGCCCTTATCGGAGTCAGGAGCGGGACCGGCGACGGGACCACCCCCTGGAGGCCCGCGTGAGGGGCCCTCACCGACGGACACCACGCGGAGCCTGGAGTCGGAGGGGTCAGCGGGGCCGGAGGCTTGCATGCTCGACAGGGAGGCATGTTGGAACTGCCAAGCCCTCGACCACTTCGCTTATGAGTGTCCGAGACCCCGACGCGGCGGGTTTTGCTACCGATGCGGACGTCCGGGCTACACCGCCCGCACCTGCCCTGACTGTGGAGACGCCTGGCTGGCCGAGGGCCCTTACATAGTGGGACGGGGCCACGAGGGCCCCCCCCCCCCTCCGCGACGACGAAGAGGACCACCGGGCACCGTCAGATCCCCGATCCCCCGGGACTAACTTTTTTTTTCTCTCTGTTTGTTGCCGCTCAACCGCTCGTTCGAAAAACTCTAATAATCAATCTAGTTTAAAAATTTTTTTTTGGTGCGTGATTACTCCCCTTCTGGGATCGGACGATTTCTTTTTGGTAGCAAGATAGCCGCCGGTTAAAAATTTTTTTTTGTTTGTTCTTTGGGACTAGCGAAGACCTCTCCCCATCGATTTCTTTTATTATTTAGGTTCCTTTTCTCTTTCGTGCGTGACGAAATTATTATTGTTTTTCTTTTTCCTCTACCTTATGTTACCGCGAAAACCTATTTTCTGGGGGAGGTACTTCCTTCCTTCGTTTGGCACCGCGCGCTATCGAGACCACTAAAGACAAGAACGGCAACTCTGGGAGTGACCCGGTTACACTCTGTACTTTTTTTGTATTAAGGATAAATATATTTCTAAAAAGTGAGACCTAGCACTGGATTGTTCCCGCTCCCCAAACCCCTACCATCCTCTTGCGTCCCCGAATCGAAGCGTCTGTCGGAACCGCTGGACCGTCGCGAATCGGCGCGAGTGGGAGGGCCGACCTACGAGCCGCTGCGCCGATGAGGCACGACGCGGGAGGGGCTCGCGAGATAAAGAACAGGGAATAATCTAATAATCGTTTGTGATCGTCTTTGTGGTCGTCAAATCATGGGGAGCCCTTCGCTGGAGATTTCGTACGTTTAAGGCTTTGGCTGTTGGGGGCAACCGACACCCGGTACGCTCGTTCTCGGCGTGGGGGTGTTGTGACGTGGCAGCTCCGCTGCACGTTGCAGCGTCCCCGCCGCCGCCACGGAGCGCGGAATTGCACTCGGGGGCGAGCCGGAAGAGCAGCGCAAAATCTCCAGGGGGCCTCATAGTCCGTTAATTGCGTATTAATTTTCTTTTTGTTTATTCTTTTTATTATATTCTGTAATCGCGGCACCTCGCCGGAGACCACCGGCGAAAACATCATCGGCAGCGACCTTGCGGGCATCGGGGAAGAGGAGCAGTGCGAGGGACGAAGAACGCTCCGGAATTCGGCCGTGCGGAGATGAAGAGTCGTCGCGGGCCACGCACGAGGGGAGCGCGGGGGAAGACTCGACCGCGTGATTCCGGCGTGAAGACGGGAGCAGTCCCGGCGCTCTGGATGCGGGAGGGCGGAACGACCCCGCCGCGACAGCGTTACGCCGGACGCGGCGTAATCGCTAAGACGGTCACGACTCCGACCGGGAAGTCGCGGGGAAGGACGCCCCCGCGGCGGAGATGCCGTGAGACGAACCGGGGCACCCGACCCGTTTTCACCGATCACCCCATCGATCGATTATCGCGGAGTCGCGAGGCACCCCGCGACGGATCACGCGAGACCACGTTACGCGAATTGTCGCGGCGTACTTGCGGGATCGATCCCGATTGGCCCGCGCTATTGCGCCACAGACGTACGCACCCCCGGGGTGGGGCGCGTCGTCGATCCGCAATCGAGCGACCGAAGGGACGATCTCTTTCGGTTCGCCCCCCTCGTTGAGTTCGGACGTGTCTCTGCCGAAAAAGTTGTAAGAGTGTGTGAGGCGAGGAAGCTGACCCGGACCAGCGCCCCGAGGAGACGGTGACGCCGAGGAGGCCGAGTCAAGCGACGGTGAGGTTGCCCGATTATTTGTGTCCAGCCACGGGAAAGCCGTCGGGTCGCGTTCGCGTTTCGTTGCCGACTCGCGTGTTTGGTGAATATTTTGGTGTCAGCTCGCCGTGCACGGCGTAGCATATTGGTGATTTCGCGGTAGCGATCGGCATCGAGCGCGGAGGGCCCCCCCCTTGGCGATCGCGCGAGCTTTGTGTGTGCGGGATTAGGGCGTCGCGGGTTCGCGTCGCGTAACGACCCCCCCTTGGAGATCGTGATCGCGGACGTGTGCGGCAACCTTCGGCGGGGTCGAAGGTCGAGGCCTCGCGTTCGCGCGGACGGCATGCGGGAGTGGCCGCGTATTAGATTCGTGTATGGCGTACGTTCTCGGGTTCGCGTTGAGTGTGGCGTAACTTCGTATCTGCTCGCGTACCGTGTGGAGTCCGGCGTTCTTACGACCGACTTCGAGTGCGCGTTGAGTGTGACGTGGACTCGTATCTGCTCGCGTTCCGTTGTGAGTTCGACCCTTTTGGCGTTTTCGATTGCGTAGTGCCGTCCCGAGTCGTACCCGCGTTCGCGCTCGCGCCTCCGCCGCCGCGCCCCAGCGTGCGAGTCACGTCGCGCCCGCATACCGCGTGTTTTTGCATGTTGTTCGCTGCGTATTATTTCCGTGCCGCGTTCTGAAGATATTATTCGCGACGCTGCCACATCGTATTACTGGCGATATCGTCTCGCGATATTATATTGCGTTATTCGTCGGGATATTATCTCGCGTTATTATTTGTGATTATTTGGCGTTATTAGTCGCTGTAGTATTTCGCGTTATTGTTTGTGTTATTATTTTGCATTTCTTATTTGTGTTATTATTATGCGTTAGTAGTCGCGATATTATTTCGCGTTATTGTGTGTGAGATTCTTTTACGTTATTAGTCGCTGTTGTTCAGCGTTATTAATCATGAGACTATTTTGCGTAACCGTTAGAGATCTTAGTTTGCGTTACTAGTTGAGATAATAGTCGACATTATTATTCGTAATAGGATCTCGCGATATTAGTTGTAGTCAGTTGACGTTATTATTTGCGATCTTTCTTCGCGTTATCATTTGCAATATTCTTTCGCGTTACTGTTTATATCGTTTTTCTAGTATCTTGTGTTTCTCGCTGCCGCGTATTTGTTTTGCGCTATTGTTCGCGTTCGATATTCTCGCGTATCAGAGTCGCGTCCGAATATGATCCCGCGTACTTTGGAATATTTCCCGTATCATTGTGTTATTATTTGCGACCTTATTTAGTATTATTATTAGCGATCTTAATGGCGATAATTATTAATTACGATATTAACGATATTATGTTTGCGTTGTTTGCTGCCGCGTATTAGTCTTGTGTTATTATTTGCGTTTGATATTCTGTATTAGATTCGCGTCCGGATGTTATTCATTGGCATTTTCTGAGTCGGAATATTAATATTGCGTTACCCTGGTTTATTCGTTGCGTTATCTTGATTATTGTTGGCGTATCCCGAATCTTTTCTCGCGTTATTGTTAAGTTACGAAAAATTTTGCTAATTTGCGTGTCCTATTGCGCCCGTAATTGCGTCGCGCGTGCGAAGAGCTCACGCCGACACGGCGTAAAAACCACTGACGACAGAACAGAACCAAGTAGACCGGAGCTGAATCTCCGAGTCTGATTGATAGCGATTTATTGCGATCCCAGCGTGATTATCTGTTTCTTGGGCGAGTTGTAATCTCGCAAGAGTACGTTGTCGCGCCTCGTTTGGCGCACGCAGAAATTCTACTTGACCGTCGACGTTTGTGGCGTTATTAGTCGTATTATTTGCCGCATTACGTTTTGATTGCGAGAGATATCGCGAATGTCATTTAGATCTCATTGTTTAGTTCTTGGGTTGTTTCGTAACGATCCAGAGATCGTTATAATTTAGTCACTCAACAGTTTCATGAATTCCAATATATTTTCCGTCTGATCTTACGTTACTCGTTGCCGCGTATTATTCACCGCGTACGCTCACGCTTGATATTACTTCGCGTTTTTCTTTAGTCTTTGTAAACGAACTTGATTACAGTTCGATAGGCGGAGGCGATCGCCTCATTTGACTTTGTTATTATTCCTTGGATCAATTTAACTATTATTATTAAAAATTACATTTATCAAACAACTGGTTCCACCCTTTTCATTATTCGATACTAGCAATAAACTATCAGTTATTTTATTATATTCTACTGTGTAACGAATTATTTAGCCGTTATCCCGTCGTCCTCTTGCACTGCCCTGCCTTGCCCTGCCCCTCTACCGTTAGGTCGAGCTGGTCGGCCTTCGCACGAATAATTAAGTTGGAGCTTTCGTGAGTCATTACTTGCGTTTTGGCGAATTTTTGCGAATTGAAGCATTCGAGTTGTCGTGATAAATTATTTGAGGATCGTTGTATTTAGTGGACGCGATTTGCCGCGTCTGGCGCCCAATAGTTTATTTCGCGAGTCAAGATTTCGTGCGAGGGACCCGTTCGAGAGGCCTGACACCTGACTCTCTACCGTCCCCTTTTGATCCGGCTTGCGCCCGCGTGCAAAAAGCCGTGACAATACATATTTACATTTGTTTGGTGACCGAAAGACGGAACGCATTACGGCCGCAAGCCGCCCGCCTTGACCGCTTCTCCTTCTGTTTCGGTATTTATATCGATCGGCAAGAAACACAGCTTGACGATGGGTCGCTTGTATTCGGATCGCGCGGTTTTGACGGTGACGACGCGCGTCAGACCATCCTCCCCGGGATGACAGGCAATATTGCGTCCAAGTTCCCAATAACTGGGGGGAGCGAGCGGATTACGCATTAGCACGATCCGACCGACGGTGGCCAGATTTTGTATAACGCGCCACTTCGGGCGTTGTTGGAACGTATGCAAATAATCGCCTACCCACGACCTCCAAAAACCTTCAGAAATTCGTTGCACTAGTTGCCAACGCGAGAGCCGATTCTCGGTTATGTCGAGTACGCTCGGCTCCGGGATTGCGACAAGGTTGGCGCCGATCAAAAAATGACCGGGAGTAAGGGCGCGGTAGTCGTCGAGACTATCGGAAATTGATGTGATCGGTCGCGAATTTAGGCACGCTTCGACTCGGCATAATAGCGTAATCATCTCCTCGCATGTAAGCGTGTGAGATCCTATACATCGCTTTAAGTGGTATTTGACGCTACGTACTCCGGCCTCCCATAATCCGCAAATGTGGAGCCGCAGGAGGGAGGAAATGCCATGCTATTTGATCGCCTGCTAATTTGTTAAGAAAATTTGGATCGCGCACGGCGGCGTTACAAGCGGCGGCGAGTTCTCGTTCGGCGCCCTGAAATGTACCATTATCTGAGTACATGCTATGGGGAAGTCCGCGCCGAGCGACAAATCGGGTAAACGCCGCAAGGAAGGCCGCCGAGCTGTAATCGC
>JASTWQ010000263.1:0-280696 GCA_035220615.1 Leptothorax acervorum | reverse complement strand
TACTGTATGCCTTGAATATTCACGAAACTACATAAGGAAGCTAAAAAGAATTCTTGTATTAAATATTTATGCGTTTGTCTAGAGTCTAGACAGAAGTGGCAAAGAGTTATAATACTACAAGCATACACAAAAGACAATCTTATTATTTAAGACGGCATGTTAATAATTAAAAACGTTTAAAGCAAAAAAGTCAATTTAAAATTTCTTTTAACTTAAAACGGACATAAAATAAAACGTAAAATTTTTATTATTAAATTATATATATCTAAAAAGCATTATTTTATGGCCAGTTTTTTATCATATTTATTTCAGAAATTTAGTAACAAAAATTGCGGAACATGTTACGTTTTTCAGAAAATAAAGAGCTTGTCCTCTGCACAAAAAATTATAATTGTATTGTATATCTATACAATTCTCTATATCGCGAGGGCTAGAATTTTACAACTATAATTTATCTTGCCTTTAGAGCTTAATTTGATTAACTAGGTATAAAGCAACAACTTATTTGACCTTGCATCAAACTATTACATCTTTCACATGATGGATGTAATGCACTTAACTACCCATTATAACGTCAATAACGAAGAGCCTTTCCAACGATCAGTCCGGGGTGTCACTCTATGAATCGTCCATGAATATCAAGTGCATGGATCTTGTGTCGATCATCTTGATTCACTAGTGATCGCGTGGCATCCCGAGTGCTTCGGAATCATCAAAGCAAGTATGACCAGATACATTATTCAACACTATCAGTACACTACAGTTAAAATAACCGTGAAGGATATACCTTACATCCAAGTAGATAAAATGTTAAACATAATGTTGGCTAAAAGAATTTAGCACATTTAATAAATATGAGGGCCAAATTAGTGCATTCAGAGACTAAATAAGATTTACATTTTTGCTAATGCATTGAAATACAGCTACTAATAATGAAATATTCCTTATATAACAGTTAGTCAAATAATTAAGGATAGAATTGTTAAGGCAGAAATATAATAAAATTTATCATACAGATAAACAAAGATCCAAGAAACTCCTGATTTTCCAATCTCCAAAGTGAGTCACATTATATAAATCTAACAAAATTTATTTAGTAAAAAGTTATTTTTCCGACTCGCATGTCGCCCCACGGAAACGAGAGAGCTATTTTCTCTCTCTTCGCAGTCATTAATCGTGCTATTTTTATCGTTCTACGTATTTAACGAGGCGAATGCCAGTTTGATGCGGCATTATAATAACTCAGCGGAATAATAAAGTTCTCCGCGCGCGGCGCGCTTCTAAAACGAGAGGGTCTCGATAAGAGGAGATGCTGATAACCGCGCGCAAGTTTACACGGCAGAGGGTCGAAAGGTCAATATTGCCAGCCATCGATTTCTCTTATCTCCATGTCACAGGTCCTCACCTCCGGTGTGCGTATGTAACGTATATACATACGCTTCCAAGAGGAAAATTTCTGAGGGAGTCGCGCCGCGCCGCCGGTGCGTGCGAAGACTTCCTCGTTGTGCTATTATCTTATCCGTGCACTCACGCGTGCCCACGAATCGGCTAAGCTTTATTATGAGCCCGAAAGTTACACACGCGCGTTGGCCACGGAATCGATACATACGCGGTTATCTTGCTTCCGCATATTATCTTGAACGCACACGGTTGGCTGACACTATGTGGATTGTTTAAATCGCAAATGATTCGGAATGAAGCTCAAATGTAAGCGAAAAAGTCGCTTATGCCGCAAACTTTATGTTACGTGAGATCATGGCAATGAATTAATCTTTCGATTAATTTAGCATAAAAAAAATAGACATGTATATATGCAAAAGAAGCTTTAAAAAATTACAACTTAATTAATAACGCTTTGTATCAGTACTTATTAGTTGCTTAGTTGTAATTTAAATAAAAAAAAAGGATCGTAAAAGAGACAGAAATTTTTAGTTTATAAACTATAATACATACTTTCTCTCTTTTTTATATGATATCTATATATTATTGTAGTGTATTGTAATTATTATAGTATAACTATATTTTTTCAGTTTTCAAAGTTTATAGTTTATAATTTATAGTGAAGCATTTCAATTCCAACCGTATTTCTCTCAAGGCAACCCCAATCGTCGGTTTTACCGGTGCAATTTGCATCGCCCCGTCGACGATTGCTACCAGAGCGGAAGCTCGCAGACAGCGCGCGACTCTCGTCGACTCTCGTCGCCTCTCGAGACTATACGGCATGCATCCCCCTTCAATCTGGGGATTTTTGAATTTCATATTCCGCGGAGAGTGCGCGCTCACCCTGAACCTACCCCCCTTCCTACACTTTCACGCCGTATACAACCCCCGCGGACCAAGCCAGCCGCGGCGTTATATTATGCGTAATTCATACCGCGACGTAGCGTATCATTGTTCCGGGAAAACAGAGGAATCCCAATACCGGTTGGCAGCTGACTCTCTCTGGTACCGCGGGGGCCGCGTTTTTAGTTGCGGTACGACGAAGCGAATCCTCGCGCCCTCGTTCGCGCGACCACCCTCCCTCACGCTTTCCCATTCGCCAATGCCCGCCTTTCCTCGACGACGATGAAAGGACGAAGGACCCCCGGCGATCTTTGTTTCAATGTGCTTTGTTCGCCGAGCGGCGCGTGAATACGAGATATCGCGGACGTTATCATGAGACGATTCACGTCTCGTTTCATGAAAGATATCGTCAGGAATGAAGATTACAATAACATTCCGGTTGGATTGAAAATACAATAATGTAACTGACGTATACTCGCGGTTCCTGCTCAATTCAAATTTGAGAAAGCTAGCAGTAAGATGCATCACATGTATTTACTATAGTTCTTGATGTATTGTATGAAGACTGACAGCACTACAAAAAAAGTTAAAGTGCCATTTGTAATATTGTTTTAATACACGAACACTTAGGTACCTACTTACTTAATTTGAAAAAAAAAAAATAATTTACTCTTAATGTAGCAATTTTTAACATTTAGATGCGTTTTAAATTTTTGAACAATACAAGAAACTAACAGCAAAGATTACAAGAATTAAAGAGTTCTGTGACTTAAAACTTTACTTCAGTGTACGATCCAGACTTTTTTCGAAAATTTAACACGACGAATTGGAGTGAGTACTTTCATTAGAAACTTGTTTTCTTCCGTTACATTCCTATGCATAATGTCAAACATACTATTGTCGAAAGTGCGTCAAATAACATATCAGTGGGTGTAACGATAGTGCAACAGTTGTGGAACAATCTACGTCATTCTTTTTCGTCGGCTTTTGTTAGTACACGAATAGGCCAGTACGGTTGCAACCTTTATCGTGTGTTTCTCGGAGTTGAATGCGATGAATCAGAGTGAAAAGCGAGCAACTCGCCAGGTCACGCCAAACTAAAGTATCTACTCGAGTATCTATATTTTATGTGACACAATTCGATTGTGAGAAATAATGGAGAAGTGTATAACGAGACGTACGTAGGTACATATCTCAAAGTTATTTTAAATGTCATAAAATCTCTTTTGAGTTAATTATTACAGCATCACATCTAATAAATTAATTATACATAATTCTAAACCAGAATCTGCATTATCTCTCATTTTAATTATAGCATTTCACAATCTAAATTTTTATATATGTAATCATTATACCAAATTAAATTAGAATAATCGCCATAACGGTCCAAGCTTGGATCTTAATAGCCTAATATTATTTTTTATTGTGTGATACACATAAGGGGAGGTTCCAGGTTCAAACCCTGGCTGGGGTAATATTTTCGCAATAATTTCTTTCACATCATAAATTGAATTGTTTCGCTATTCCAACGGGGGCTGTGCTTTTAAGTCTGACAAATCTAGTAGGCGCACAGTTTTCAAGAGTTGGAGGTAAGAATTGATTTAACTAAAGGGAAGAAGGGGACAATATGTGTATCACACAATAAAAATAATATTAGGCTATTTTAGATCCAAGCTTGGACCGTTATGGCGATTATTCTAATTTAATTTGGTTTGATATGTACGGTCGAATAACTTTAATATTGTAATTATTATACATGACATCTATAGAGAATATAAAAATATTCTACTTTATTTTTTTTTTGTCAATCTCGTATAAAAAACCGACAAAAATTCCTGTCCGATGGTCGAAAATTTGTTCTTCGATATGTCTTCTACGCGAACACCCGATCGATGTCTCTCTCAATATTTTCGCACACTTCGTTATGTCGTCATTCCACCCCATCCTCGAGATTCGATCTTTCTAGCATCGAATAGTAGTCCCGCCTCGACCACCTTACCTCAATACGATATCGTAGAATGCAAAGGAGTCGCTATCCGCCTCATCGTTGTCTATGTTCTAACGTGAAAGGCGACGTGGCTGTCGAGTTTTCCATGGAGCTTTCGTATCGTAACACAGCCGGTTGCAAACTCGAAAGGGAAGACGGTGGTGGTGAGAATACCTCCGACAACGCGCCTTCATATGTATGGCTGCGTAAAATAATGGAAATTCTACTCCGTCACACGCGCAACCACATCCGTATAGCTCGAGCTTACATTCTCGTATCTCACCTTGCACACGAATGCAGACAGTATTTAATAGTTTAACAAGGTCATAGAATACTTATCAACCTGCTTCTGACCAAGCCAGAGATGACCTGTTGCTCGCGCGTTGAACGCCAAGGTATTATATTCCATCCTAGACGTCTCGATTTCGTTCTGTACCACATCGAAACATCTCGATAATCTATCGTAAGATAGTGTACGATTACAGCGATAGATTCAGCTCTGTATCAGGTTAGCGCCCACAATTAAGGAACACATTTGTGGGCAAATAACAATCTGCCAGAATAATATCAGATTTAACAAAATTCTTCGTCAAATTAGTATTGAAATAGTTAGGCTAAATTAATGGAAATATTGGATCGAACGAAATAAGATATATAAAACTGTAGGAAAAGTAAAGTTTTCAAATTAATCGAGTTCAATATCTGTACCTCTGGTAATGCTCTCAAGGAATTTTAATTTTAAAGTCAAACAACCATTTCAAGCTAACATTTTGCCGACGGAATCGATCAATATGTTCAATAGAATGGATACTTGTTTACCGCGATGAAAAGTTAATCGCGCGCACTCTAATCCCATCTTATGGTTTTTTCCAACAAATTCCACGCAATTTATTCGCAAACTATTTCGCAATAACACTCCACGCTCGGGCTCAAACGCTCGATAATATTTACACGCGTAGTATATGCAGCAATATACCGGAGTTCCTCACGATCTTCGTTTCGCCCGGAGCAATGCGCGTTAAATGAATTTCAACTTCACTTCGATTGCTCCAATTCTTGGCGCTCGCATTTTCCATGCATATGAATTAAGAACGTGGATAATAGTTTAAATGAGCCAGTGGCATTCTTACGATAAAGTTCGTGACCTGTTGCACCTTGTCGAAAACTACCGAATCTTACTGCTTTTTATACAATATATTATTTGTTCTACAGGATTTTCACAAATTATTTTCACAAATTAGATTGCTGATAAGTTCGCACGAATAAGAGATAAAATTATCTTAGCCACACATTTCAATTGTGTTATACGATTAAAAGTTTTATCAATGATATAAGGCCTAAAATGGTTACATATTTCACAACAATCCATTACAGCACAAAATTAAGATAACAAATATAGCAAACAGTTAACCTGTTCTCATGTATTATCACATGATACAAAAAACACAGAAATGCAAAATTTGAAAAAGAAGCAAAGAGAAAACTGTACTACTGCACTGTCGACATCGCTAATCGCGTATGCATATAAATTTCACTGAAACATGATAGCTTAACTACTTCGAGGAATTCTTACCGACGAATTCGCGACCTGTTGCATCGGTGAGAGCTATGGCATTTATGAAGCCTTAAATTTCTTGTACGTACGCCACTGCGCTGTTCTTAAATCAGTAATTCTTTAAGGGCAAGCGGGTTTTTCTTTTTTGCTTTTGTAACTTTTAGAATTTTTAGATGATTAATTTAATTATTTATTAATGGGTAAATTTTAAAGAATTTTGAATAGAGAAATGATGCATACATGTAGAGAAATTCATATTTTCTTAAATTTCTGCATTATATTTAATTATACTTTATTTCTTTTATCCCGCGCGCTCTCGTATTTTTACCGGTTACTTTAAAAAATCTCTAAAATAGAAAAATATTTATGACAAAAGTATATTTGTGTTATATTCTGTTACACAAAATAATTTTTATAATAAAAATTGTAATTGTTTTTTAAAATTAAAAAAAAAATGATAACGATATGAAGATATTCGATTTCAACTAACGACAGATATTCACAAAATACTAAAACGTATTGAGTAACCTCGCATTTTAATTTGATGCTTTTTATTATCACGTTCTCTGCTTAGTTCGTTCGCGCTCATCCCAATGTTTCGTTTATTGTTAGCAGTTTGTATAAAGGCGGCACATCAAAGCGGACATCATCAACGCGCGAAATTCGACGATTTCAATTAGCGTCGTTCCGAGGGCAAAGCTCGCAATAAAAGCGGTCCGCGAAATCTGCCTGTCCCACGGATAGTTTTACATTTCGGCGGACACGAAAGAGCGCTCTCCGCCAGAGCGTATCATTCGTTTATGCAGAACAAAACGAACTTTTGTTCGCGCCAACGAAAGTATTGTCGTCTGACTTCACATTGAGGTAATATATAAACAATTTATAGGACAAAACTGTTGTTTTAATTTAAAGTAATATTAATTAAAACTTAGCAGCAATACAATGTGAAAAAACAAAAAGAGTTATTTTAAGTACTTTTCAAATGTCCCCAAAAAAAATAAAATTTTATGGAGAAAAAGCAGAGAATCCAGTAAACCGCACAATCGGAGTTTCTTCAAAAATAGTGAATAAGCTAGTGCTATAGAATAAGGTCGGAAATGTTCAAAAATTTGCAACAACTTTAAAATCATGATTGTCCTTTGACTGTATCATTTTTCCAATCGTATCGACTACCTCAACTTAAGAATTGTATTACTTTTTGATGTTTTTTACTGCATCATTTTTTATTCTTGCGTTATCTAGTTGAGTAAGTGACTCACCTAATTACTTCTCTTTAATCGTTTAAACTCTTACTGTAATTTCTGCTTAGATTATGTTACAAACTATGATTATTAGCCAAATTTCACTTGAATTTTACCATGGAAAATTACACTGCTTTTAGATATCCAACCTGGAAGTACTCACCTATTACTCGTCCGAGAACGTAAAATTATTTTGATTTTAATTGTTACCGCATCGCTGAAGATGACTCAAAGCCGAGCCGAGTCTGATGTATAATTCTGTACCTTGTCAGTAACTAAAGGTTAATATAACGTTAACTTATTCATTATTATTAAAAGCGTTGATTCTTTTACTTATTACTTGTAAATTTTTCTGTAAATTGTAAATTTTCAGTTTTTAATACATGTATGACAATTTTATTTATATCACGCACCTTATTTATATTGCTTATTAGTTTAGTTTTATTGCATAATATGTGAGTATATCCTTCGAAAAATTTATTGAGATTAGGAGGCCGTGGGGTAACGGTTGACTTTGCTTGGTGAAAGGGACTCACTTATGAAGGAGAAGGTCTCAAATCTTTGACGAGAGAAGATACGATTTTACAGTGAGAAACATGTGGAACATTGTTCACTTCAGTATCTCAATTTTGATGAAATATATACAGGGTGTCCCAGGAGCAAAAGTAAATACACTAGGAAGTGATAGTATCGGTTATTTTAAGCAAAAATGTTTATATGAACGAGTGTCTTATTCTGAACGGTTTGCGAGATAGAGCTATTTGAATATACAGTTGCAAAATTACTGATAAGGAAGAGATACTACTGTTTCTAATTTATTGTTCAAGTGACACATTTTCACAGAAGAAGAATGGATACACGAGACGAACTGCTCGCTTAAATAATGGATACTATTGCCCGCATAAAGAAACGTCACGATGTACTCACTGTCAGACGAGCAACACGCCATGTTCTCACAAGAGTGTTTGATAAATGCATTGATGTTGACTGTGGAATTTTAGAAAATTTATTATAAGCTGTAAAAAATGTGTCACTTGAACAGTAAATTAGAAACAGTACGTAGCATCTCTCTTATCAGTAATTTTGCAACTGTACATTCAAATAGCTCTGTCTCGAAAACCGTTTCGAATAGGTACACTTATTCATAACATTTTTGCTTAAAATGACCGATACTATCACCTCCCAGAGTATTGGCCTTTCCCTCTGGAACACCCTGTATACATACACGGAAAAAATAAGGTTGCTTCAATTAAAGGCTGCCACAAACATAAACAGTTAATTCAATATATTGGATATTATTTAAACGAAAACATCAGATAGTTGTTTTAATAATCTAAATATTTGGATCAAATAATATCCAATTGAATTAACTGTTTATGTGTGTGGCAGCCCGTGACGTGACGTTTAATTGAAGCAACTTTATTTTTTTTTTGTGTACATTTAAAAACAATATCATTTATCTACATACCTATATAAATTTAATTGACAAATGCGATTTCTCAAAAAACACTCATCCATGAAGATAAAATATATATAAAATATAGTTGTAAAGAGAATTGGAAGACTATATGCTACTTTACTTCTATTGTTATTTAAAATTTTTGAAAGAGTAGCTACCCTAATTAAGGAGATGAATCAGCCACGGTTAAAATCACAATTTTATACTATACTCCCCTTAAAAACAAAATTGATGAGTTTTGACATATTTCGTACAATTCAATCGATTAAAAAGAAAACAGTCAAAAATTTTCATTGTGTGACTCTCACCCTGTATACCTACATAGGTATTACATATACATATATGTACATATATGACTGTTCCAAAAACCAAAGCCACACATTTCTTGATTTTCAACTTAAAACATATCAATAATAATAAAGTAACTTTGTATAATATCTATATTTTAATAAAATTTGCTGAAATAGTTATAATGATAATTCTTCCAATCAGAACGTGTTCAAAAAGTATTTAAAATAGCATAATTGCTTTTATAATCAATATTAATTCATTTTTATATATAATAAGAGAATGTAATAACGCGTTATACATGATGTACATATGAAAAGTTATCTCGGTAAAATAAAAGAACTATCGCGTATGCATGTTTGTATATATATGTATGTGTGTATGCATGTGTGTGTACAATATTATTCGCCGAAGCGGCAGACCCGACTACGAAACTCAATCAACGAAAAATTTAATTTACCTTTACAATGTCTATAAAACCAGGAATATCATTCGTGTCGGTCAACACGCACAAATCGGCGAGAGTCCCCGAGTCCCGCGATAATACGAGAGAAGAGATATCATATGATCCCGGATAAAAGCTTTGTGCACAAGGTTCGCACACCATTCCCCTCGATGCGTCCGACGAAACGCTTTGTTGCAATTAGTCGTGATGCGACCGGGCTCTGGTGCTCTGTGCTCAGCCAACAACAATCGGAATCGCATAGTTCCGCGGAGTTCAATCACGGCCGCCATGCAAAAGAGGACTTGCGCATATTGGATCGGCGCGTTCGAAAGCTGACGTCGTTTTCGCAGGGCATCATGTACGATTCTATGCTTTAACGTTTTATTCTTTGAAAAATATTTCATTTTTTTATATATTATGATAGACTTTATGCGTTAAAATAACGGCGAATTATTTTCTTGCAGTTGAACGGTATTATGCATCGTTCGACCCAGTGCTACATTATAATTTTTTATTCAGTGTGTTCAAAGAGAGAAAGTTTTCAAAAAAGAAATAGTTATTTAAATATTGCAATGCTTTCTCCTACTTTTTTAATAAATATATTCTCACAAGAAATAGTGCATCTCGTTAAAAGAGAGACAATCAAAAAGACAAATTTCCATGTATTTATTTTCAATATAGCCATGAAACTACAAGTATCGTTTATTTTTTTATTAAAATAAAGCAAGATATTTAATAAAACCGTTTTGAATAATATTAAACAAAATATTTCATAAAAATAAAAAACTGTACATTTATAGCTCTTCCGTAATATTTGAAAAAATGAGTTTTATGATTATGAAAACGGTCATTGTGAGCAGAACAACAAAAGCATTTAACCAGCGTCAGCAATAAGTTAATTATCCGAAATTGCTGTCAATCGCAGGAGTATAATTACATTATAGCTTAATTATTATTGAGCTATACCTTAAGGTGATACTTTTACACGTTGCGTTCGTATACAGGATTGTGCCGAAAAAGCGGAAACGTCAGAGCACAACGCGAGCATTGTGAAAAACGCAGGCGTGTCTAGAATTCCTGCTGAATAAAATTTTAATGGAGAAATCAAGTATACGTTTGATCTCTCCGTTTCTGCCCGGCTTCCGCGCGGCACGAACAATCGCGGAAAGTATGCCGTGCATTTCGATAGTGAATTCGTTGCTGGCGTCGCGCTGAATATCGGGCGCCGCCGCCACCGCCGCCGCTCGTTGTACAGAAAAGCCAATAATTCAGTGAATTTTTACACGGTCGAGCACCACACTCCCCAAATATCTACCATCGAGTCCATGCGAAAACAACGTAATAATTCATACCGTGCGCCAGTTCAGTGCGCTTTACACGGCAACCCTTTTTAATATACATCTCGATCAAACTTCTCGATTATAGTTATAGCGACGTAAAAATTATTTTTTATTTGTATTGCGCGAGTTTCATTGTCAAGGTATATTGTTTCAAGCACGGTACACTATGAACATATAAAAAACAAAAACGAAGGATGCCGAAGAAAGAATTAGTCATTTTAATGAAAATCTTAGTAACTTTTATGAGTGCCTTTATATTGATACAAAAAACATCATTTTTTAGGATCAATTGACGTAAATTTTTAAACTATATATATCACTTTTGATACAAATTATATATTTTTTATAACAATCAATATTTTTTTTATTTATTATAAAAATGTATTTGTGTGTGTCGTTTATTATGCCAAATAGAGAGATTGATTATAATAATAGCAAAATTTTTATCGTATTTCTGTACTTAATAATAAATGCCTTAAAGTGAAGATTGCTGTTATTTGAGTCCAAAAACCGTTCAAATAACTACGACAGGTACAACAAATCGCTGTCGTACATCGCTGTCGTAAATTACACCCACGGTACACATCCGGCCTCAAGTCTCAGACATAGAAATTATTACTCGAAAGTCCCACGGAAAAAAACGTCGATATCGGACGTTTCCTCGGTATATTGCTTCTCGCCTGAGGGTGCTCGAAGAGACCGAGGCGACAGTATCGTTGGCTCTCGGGTATCCAACGATTCCCCCCGAGATGGCTACGAACTGCGACGTAACTCTTGTTTCGCCGCAGCAAATATTTAATTTCGCAGTCCTGGAAAAACAGGATATTGCCAATGTTCCTCCCCGCGACTTGGACACCCCGTACCCCATCATGAGCGCCACTGCCTCAAGAGTGGCTTGGACGTTGACGCCACCGTTGGGAAATCTTATTTCGACGAAGAGCTAATTCGATGTACTTCATTGATACACTGGAGGCAAGAAAAAAGTCAACGGTTATCGTATTCCGTTTCCATAGTAATTATTTGCAATTTTTTAAATTGTTATTTTAAAATAGTAAATAGTGATTAGTGGATACAATTAGTTAAATATTGAACAACTTGTTACGTAAAAGAAAGGGTCAGAATTTAATCACTTTAGTTAATATAAAGTTGGGATTTAGTTGCACATTTTTGGTCGATTTTTCGTTGTTGACGCCTACTGTCCCCCTCTTGTCGCTCGTATCAACGAGCTGCCGGATGAGTGTAAACGAAATGCGTGACGCTTCATCTCCGGAGCATTTGTACTATAAGTACGATATAATTGTAATCCTCCCCAAGCAATATCAAGTGTCTAGAGAGAGAGTTAAAACTTTCTTTTTTTTTTATATTATATTAGATTAATAATTGAATTCTTTTTGTTATTAATAATTAATTAGCTATGTAGGTACTTATTGTAATACGAACTTTTCTGAAATGAACGAGATGAACGAATGTACAACTAAATCCTAGCTCTGAATTAAAAGATACTTCTCGCGCCTTATAAAAATGAAAATATTTAGAAGTTTGATAACATTTTCTAATTTTCTCCTTTACTTTTATTTATCGATCTAATATCAGATTTCACAGACTAAAATTTTGATTAGAAAGAAAAAGATTCCTCCAAAATAGGTATATTTTCTCTGTTTCTCTTTTTCTCTTTTTCTCTTTTTCTCTTTTTTGCCCTTTCCCTTCACGCAGTTGCGGTTAGCAAGAGGAAGTAGCAATGTCCCTTTGCTTTTCACACGCGCAAAGAGGCGTGGCTATTCGCGGCCGAGTGTATCCGATCGGAGAAATCAACGATGCAAATATCGGCGTGCAACAAAGCGCCGATGGTTCGCCACATCACACGCGATCAGCCGCCTGCGGGACATGTAACGTCCGGCCGATATTGTGCGGTTTCAGGTGTTTAGCAATAAAGAGGCGCAACGTGTCTCCAACATTTCGGCGCGTTGCTACGCGAATTCTCATAGCCTATATGACGCTAATTTTGGCTAAATCTGGTCCTTATATCATTTGTACGAGACATTAACGATAAAAAAAGATACAAAAAGACGGTAAAATGCACGCATTCGTCAAAGAACATAATCCGCGATTTCGATACAAATTTATGATCAAAATGTCTTTATGAACAAAAATTTCAGGCAAAATTAATTTTATCTTCGTAATTAAATCTATGATTTCTCGCAAACTGGTCGATTGAGATGTCTTTGAAACTATAGTTTCAGCTTTTCAACGACATTAAGATTATCTCGCTAATATTTTTTGTGCAAAGATATTGGCGATTTCATCGTTACAATTTCGATAAAAATATTTTTATAAATGTATAAGATTTTAGGCGAAATCAATTTTATTTCCGCAATTAATCAATGATTTCTCGCGAAATAATCGATCGAGATAAACATATATATCTGCGCTTTTAGCTTTTTAATGAGACCACAAGATCATCTCGCTATAATTTTTCTGTATAAAAATATTGGCAATTATATCGATCCGTGATCTCAACAAAGTATGGAGTCAGTCAGCAAGCGCGTGCGCTATCACTCGACGGCGCGGCGTATCGTATTTCAAAGCACGTATACATACTACACATGTTTTCGCACATGTTTCTTGATAACCTGTTAGCGCACCTGTCAAATTACAAGCAAAAAATACGCACGGCGTTTTTTCATGTATGGTGCGCGCCCGCCGGATTTTTACAATGCTATAACTCCACAGAAAATAAACGTAGCAACATGCAGAAATTGGTTTTCTGCGTTTCATTTTCTGCAAGTGCCTATGTAAAATACTCTTAACATGCAGGCTACGTTTACGTAGATGTTCACGTAATGTAAATAATTAATTTTATTGCTAATTGTATTTATCCATATTAGGTATCAATTATATGTATTATTCTAATCTCTCATTAGACATTTATATATACATTATTACAATTACTGATAACGTAATTTTATATACTTGAAACAAAATAAAAGATGTGAGATTTACTAAGTGTTTTAAGTTTAGAAGAATTTTATGTAAATCATTTTTATATAAATTATCAAAAGAGCGATAGTATCTCGCTCACATTGTTGTATCTATATACACGTGTGAAACTGATTGTGAGAGGCAATATTTCCCATAAACCGTGCACGCGTTATTATCGATCCAGCAGATAAATCAAACCAATAAGTCGGACCAGGAGAAAGATTATTTTATATTTCTTTCTATTACTAGATGTGACTCATTGTCTGACCATGTAGCATTTTATAAAAAAAATAGCCAAATTTAAGGAGCGAGAGCGAGAAAGCGTAAACGAAGAAACAAAAGTGAGGGAACGTGTGCAAAGGAGCGAGAGCAAAAAAACGTGAACGATAAAAAGGATAAGTTTTGGAAAAAGAGAGAGCGAAATTATTTCTCGTAATTTTTTGGAAAATTTAAGAATATGATCGCACACACAAACAAGGGATGGATAATGACGTAGTCTTAAAACCAATAAAATATTGCAGAATATATAAAGGCATACAAATATTATCCTGTACGTCTTTAAATCATATTTTGTTTACAAATGTTTAACATACTAAAAAAAGAATGATATTATTAAACATATAAATCTTTTTAAAATAATGTAAAAACATCGCTAAGTGCAGGCGCCAGTAAATATAAAAAATTGTCGAACAAAATTATTTAAACATATACAATCAAAAATATAAAATAATTATGCGTTGCAACATAAGTAGTGTTTATTTCCGTAAGAAGAATGTTTAAATAAATAATAAGTGTTGTTCAACAATTCATAATTTTAAAAATGTAAAAAATGTTTTTGTGAAGAAAAATTAAAATCAGAAAATTTTTCCTAAAAAAAGAGGAAATATGATAAACGTTTTAAAACATTAAACATTTTTGAATTCACCAAGATAATAGAAGATATTTAAATTCTATACCTAATAATTAATTGAAATAAAAAATATTAAATGCAAAAAACTTGGTGCTGCTAAAATTCGAAATATAATAAAATAATGAAAACAAATAATATTTTTTATTTAGACATGACACAGATATTGTACATTCTTATTATATTTATTTATTTTAGCCATATACTTTCCTTCAGCAGCGCCAAGTCTTTTTCATTAAATAGATAAGGCCTATTCCTCTAATAATTATTTTAAATATTTATGCATTTAAAATCTTTATTTAAAGTAAAATGTTATAATTAGCTTTGTAAGATTGTAAATACGAGACGATTTTAATTGGTAAATTTTAACATACTTAAAAAAGGCATGATATCTATAAAATCTTACTTATTTAGAAATTCGTCAATAAAGTGAATAAAGGCGTCCAGTATACGCGCCTGTCTACCTAAAAAGACATAATATCAAAAAATAGCACCATATAGAAAAAAATAGTTTTCTCTTAAACAAAAAACTGATTTTAATTTTTACTGTATATCTACCGGACTTCGTTATTTTAAGTTGTCATGTGTGAACACTGCGTGTGATGTAGGCATAATTTTAAAATTATTGTTGGAATAAAAAAGATAGAATTATACGACCTAGTAGCTAGGCAAATTTTCAAATTATTTATCCATATTTACATCCCAATAAATAAAGCGTAATTCTCTTCGACCTTTGCGCTTCGAGCAGTTTTGCAAACGTTTGTTGAGACGATTTGTGTACCACATTCAGTATTAGACATTCTGTGATACAGAGCAGTTATAATGCCACCGAAAAAGAGGTCAAAACGCAGCGAGTTGTGGAATTATTTTGATCAATCAGACGATTTCCTGGTAAAGTGCAGGAAATGTCAAGAAAAAATTCAAGTATATAAGAAGTACAAGATAACAGCATTGAGAAAACACTTAAGTAAGCATGGAATGTTTCTCGATAAAGACTACAAACTACCTGACAAGCTACGGCAATATTACTCGGACTTACCAGAATATAAAGCAAAATGTAATAAATGTGGTAAAATAATATCTTATTTAACGAGCTATTGGCCTTTAAAAAAACATTTAAATAAAATTCATGACTTGGCAAACCAGAATCAACATGAGTAAGTACACATTCAAAAAGTAATTATAATTTACTAAAATTTATAAAATAAATGTAATGATAAAACACAAGTAATACATTGAAACCTGTCTATGTTGGCCATTGGTGGTTTCAATGAAAAACGGCCAACTTAAACAGGTGGCCAATATATCGAAGAATGTACATAAAGTTTTCAATATTGTTAGTTTTAACAATATCCTTCGCTTTGGTTTGCATCATTCGTCCGCTGATTGGAATATTTGAAGCCCGGCACTTAAGAAAGAAATCTAACATTTTATTGTTTATGATTTCATTATCTGTAGTTTGATGTTTTCTTTTCCTTTCGCTATTACAGTTGTTGTCCCACATATCGATAACATCAAGTCTGTTTTTTCCTATGTTTCCGACTGTGGATTTCGCGATTTTAAATTGTTCAACTATTTTTCTTTGACTGAGAGAGAGACGCCCTTATCCAACAGATCTACAACCTGTTTTTTCTTCTCGATTGTTAATTTATTTAATTCTTTTGTTTCAAAGCCATTTCTTATTATTACACGTACGATTTTTACTGTAAGAGTAAATAAATTTATTAATAATTATTAAATACGTTCACCTTTTTTTAAAAAACGTGGAAAAAATTAATTACCGAAGATAAGTTATAAAATACAGGATAATATCATGTACGATCAAAAGTTAAATGGTTACTGACTATTTACTGCGTTGACAAAGCAAAATTTACAGCTGCGTAAATACTGATATAATTCTCTGTTTACAACAAGCTCAAAACTTCGAAGGGTATGATTAGTATATAAATTCCTGAAAATGGCCAATATACACAGGGTCAATTTTATACAAATGCAAGGAAAAAGTGGCCGAGATACAAGGTAGACAGGTGGCCAACTTATCACAAAATTTTCGTATTTAAATCAATACATTTCTCGCAGTTCCGTGAAAATACGGCCAACATAGGCTGCGGTCCACTTGACGCTACAAATTCTTTGAAGCGTTCTTCTTCTCTTTCTTTCTTCATTGAAAGAAAGGAGAAGAGGAATGCTTCGAAGCATTTGGAGCGTCAAGTGGACCGCAGCCTTAGACAGGTGGCCGAGTTATAGAGGTGGCCAACTTGATAGGTTTTACTGTAGCTAAAGAAAATTATACTATTCAAAGTTTTTATTAGGGCTTCTATATAACAATTAATGGCAATTCCGATAAATATGCTTATCCAATAGTAATATATAATACCTAATAAAATTATTCAATTATTTTGCATACAATTTAAAAAAATTAAAATTGCTCAAATACATGTTTTTTATTAATTATACATATTCAATTCATATAGAAAATAAAATACATATAAGTTAAAAGATATAATTTCATAGCAGAATGTTTCAAAGATTGAACTGATTTTAATTTTCACTGTATGTCTATCGAATTTTTTTATTTTAAATTGTCACGTGTAAGCACTGAGCGTAATTTACATTTAGAATAATTTTAAATTGAATGTTGAAATAAAGAAAGATAGAGCTATACAATTCGGTAGCTGGACAAATTAAAATTATATGTCCTTATTTATGTATACCTACATCTCAATAAATTATCTCAATAAATAAAGCGTTTTTATGTCTTCGACTTTTCTGAGCAGTTTTGCGTCAACGTTTCTTGAGACAATTTGTGTACCACATTTATCAGACATTCTGTAATATAGGACGGTTATGATGGCACCAAAAAAGAAGTCAAAACGCATCAAGTTGTGGAATTATTTCGAACAATTAGACAAATTGCTGGTAAAGTGCAAGGAATGTGAAGAAAAAATTCGAGTATGTGATGAAACTAAAATGAGAAGAACATTAAGAATACATTTAAGTAGACATGGAATGTTTCTCGATAAAGACTACAAACTACCTGACGAGCTACGGCAATATTACTCGGACTTACCAGAATATAAAGCAAAATGTAATAAATGTGGGAAAATATTATCTTATATAAAGCACTTTTTCCCTTTAAGACAACATTTAAATAAGCATCTTAATTTAACAAACCACAGTCAAAATGAGTAAGTACACATTCAAGAACTTATTAAAATGCTAAAAGTTCCAAAAATGTAATGATAAAACAATCAACAGCTAGAGAAAATTGAACCAATAAAAGCTTTCACGGCATCCATATAATAGTTACTTGCAATTACAATCATAAATGTGTTTTCCCAATCGTAATAGTAATTACTTTTCAATGATTACATAAATAATTTGAAAAAAACTGAAATTGCTAATTTTTGCATATCCTTGTGTATCACACACATATACAATTCAAAAATTTAGATTGGCTATTTATTCACTTGACATAAGTTTTACTGAAATTCGAATTTAATATATAAAATGTATGATTTATAGAGTTCTTATTCAAAATTAAATAACTATATTTAATAAAATCTATATACAAAAACTCAAATTTGTCATTTATTTGTTATACAGATAATTAATGTTTATTAACAGTTTTATTAACCAACAATCAACAGTTCTATGTAATATTTAAATGTACGCCGTTGTTCTGTGCAAATATGTCAGTATAGATATATTGATATTGTATTTGTTACACTTTAGATTATTATTTTATATATACCAACCTAATTTATTCTAACATTTTTTACAATTTTTTGTAAAAGCATTCTATTGTTTTCAAACGTCCTGATTTTTGACTGTATACGGCTTATAAATAAGCCTACAATTACTCACATTAAGAAAGGCGGCTTTATTTATAAACTATTATAAAAAAAAGTTATAAATTCAATTTGACATTAGTATTACAGAAATTTGAGATATAAAACATTCTCTCTCTATATATTTTTCTCCTTCCCTCCCTTCTATCCCTCCCTCCCTCTCTCTCACACAATCTTCAGTCCATTACGGATGACTGTTTACAGTACTTACACAATAGCATCAAGTAATGCGTAAAATCGTAATATTTTAAACAATAATTCTTTATTTCTATTTTTAATCACACTACATTTTAATGCAGACCTAGCACTTCAAACTTAACGAGTGATGATATAGATCTAACTGCAAAATATCCAAGTCAAGATCCACCTGGTTTTCACGTTCAATCACGTAAGGGAACAAGTGAAGAAACAGGCGCATTTTATGAGTAATTATTCGTTTAGTTCATATCATATAATAATATCTTACTATAATTTAAATGGGAGGGCTCCGTTTGCCTACAATCCCGATTGCCAACAGCTTCGTTTGCTCACAACATTTTGTCTACAGCTTCGTTTGCCTACATTCCCGATTGCCGACATTCCCGATTGCCTACAAGCATTATTGCGCACATGTAATAGTTAAAAATACGAACGTACGTTTGCGCACATGGCTAAACACATTGCACACATGACTTTATTGCACACAAGCAGATTGCACACATGACATTATTGCGCACATACACATTGCACACATGACTTTATTGCGCACATACACATTATATTGCACACATATGTCACAGGCTTATTGCAAAATTAGCCCTTTTGCAAAAAGACTAGCCTTTTTGCGAAAGGCCGGCCTTTTGCGAAGCACTGATCGTTTCCCAATAAGACTGAACGCACTTTAGGCTTTTTGGCACACATGGGCTGGTGTTAGGTTAGGCACTTTGCAAAAAGTCTAAAATACGTTAGTCTTATTAAAGAAACGATCAAATGCTTTCGCAAAAGGCCGGCATTTCGCAAAAAGACTAGCCTTTTTGCAAAAAGGCTGATTTTACGATAAGCCTGCGACATTGTGTGCAATATAACGTGAATGTGCGCAATAAGTCATGTGTGCAATGTGTATGTGCGCAATAATGTCATGTGTGCAATCTGCTTGTGTGCAATAAAGTCATGTGTGCAATGTGTTTGGCCATGTGCGCAAACGTACTTTCGTATTTTTAACTATTACATGTGCGCAATAATGCTTGTAGGCAATCGGGAATGTCGGCAATCGGGAATGTCGGCAAACGAAGCTGTAGGCAAAATGTTGTGGGCAAACGAAACTGTTGGCAATCGGGATTGTAGGCAAACGGGACCCTCCCATTCAAATATTGACTTTTCTGTACAAAAATAATTTACAACAATATTATTTTAAATAATTCCATTTTTAATTAATTACACACATTTCAATGAAGACCGAGCACTTCAAATTCAATGGATTATGACATGGATCTCTTCGCGGAACATCAAAGTTATGAACCATCTAATTTTCCCGTTCAATCATGTGAGCGAGTGAATGAAGAAGCAGATGCACCTAATGAGTAATTATTCGTTTTGCTTATATCTTATATCACACAATGTGATATCATTTGATTAGTTAAATTGTGACTTTTTATAAAAATAACATAATTTACCACTGTATTATTATAAAAAATTATTCTTTCGTTTTTTATTTCTAAACACATTACATTTTAATACAGATATATAGCAAGCATTTTAAAGCAACGTCCAGAATTATCTGACTCACCCGTTTTATCATCTGAACAAACCAGTAAAGAAACTTGCGAACTTGATGAGTAATTATTTATTTAACTTATATATGTTGTACAGTGTAATAACGTATTACTACTTAAATACTAACTTTTCTGTACATAAATTATAATATTCTAAGAAATTACTTTTTTTCTTTCTACTTTTAATCTAATCATATTTTAATGCAGATATATAGCAAGCATTTTAAAGCAAAGTCCAGAATTACCTGACTTACCCGTTTTATCATCTGAACAAACCAGTAAAGAAACAGGCGAACTTGATGAGTAATTATTCATTTTACTTACAGCGTATAAAGTATAATAACGTATTACTATTCAAATATTGACTTTTTTGCACATGAAAAATTGTAATATTTTAAGAAATTACTTTTTCATTTCTATTTTTAATCTAATCACATTTTAATACAGATATATAGCAAGCATTTTAAAGCAACATCCAGAATTACTTGATTTACCTATTTTATCATCTGAACAAACCAGTAAAGAAACAGGCGAATTTGATGGGTAATTATTTATTCAACTTATATATGTCGTAAAGTATAATAACGTATTACTACTTAAATACTAACTTTTCAGTACATAAATTATAATATTCTAAGAAATTACTTTTTTCTTTCTACTTTTAATCTAATCATATTTTAATGCAGATATATAGCAAGCATCTTAAATCAAAGTCCAGAATTACCTGACTTACCCGTTTTATCATCTGAACAAACCAGTAAAGAAACAGGCGAACTTGATGAGTAATTATTTATTTTACTTATAGCGTATAAAGTATAATAACGTATTACTATTTAAATATTGACTTTTCTGCACATAAAAAATTGTAATATTTTAAAAAATTACTTTTTTATTTTTATTTTTAATCTAATCACATTTTAATACAGATATATAGCAAGCATTTTAAAACAACGTCCAGAATTACCTGATTTACCCGTTTTATCATTTGAAAAAACCAGTAAAGAAACAGGCGAACTTGATGAGTAATTATTCTCATTACTTATATCATACAATGTAAAAGCATACATAGTTAAATAGTGATTTTTTTTGCTTAAGAGTATAACTGCAATATATTATACCTAACTGCAACATACTTTAAATAATTATTTTAATTGTTCTACTTTTCAATAACATCTCAAAGATGATACTTTTGTTCAACAATTTATTTTGGTAATGTACACGACTATAACATTTTAAACTATTATAATTAAGACGTTCTTTGTATGTTTTATTTTTTATTGTGACATATGTGATTGCACAGAAATGTTTGGAGTATAAATATTATTTCATAATCAACGGTGTCTTTTGCAGATTTCGATACCGTTGTGTTAGCACAACAGAGTTCGACATTATCTCCATTCAAGAAACAACAAACATCGCTTAAATAAGCAAAGAGACGAGAAAGCGCCACGAAAGAGAGACGATACAGGCACTAATGACAAGTAATTATTCATCTTGCGTACGTGACACAGCAGAAGAATATATTACAAATTTAATATATATTGACTTTTTACACAAAATTTCCAGTTCATTATGTGTAAAATTAATATAACTTTAAATTATAAATTTTTTTTGTGAAATAGTACCCTATAAAAACTTACCTTTTTAAAGAAAGACGCCAAGTACACGCGCCTGTAAAAAATTGTTCTATAGATTTCTTAATATTAAAATGTACAACAGCTTTCTTCCGAAGATATATTCCTAATTTTTTGAAATCATACGTTTGTAGATTGACGCATTTGGCGCCTTTTTTGTACCGTTTTTTAAAAAGGTAAGTTGTATTCTTTAATAGCGAAATTAATGTAATATTAAAATTATAATTGTAATATTAAAGAGTTAATGTAATATTCTCTAACGGTGAAAGAAAATCTCTTGCAAAAGGAGATATACAAATTCTTTATCAATAATAAAAAAGTAAGTTTTAAATTACATAAGTACTTTTAAAATAAAATTATTCTTCACATAAACGTTAGATTAAATATTCTATGATAGCACATACGTCGATATGTAAAGGAGAAAATATTCAGCATGCAGAATTTATTTCATAATACATTGCATGAATATTTTTGATTAACAACAAGTTGGCTTACATATGCGGCTTTAGTATTTGTTTTTGTGATGTACAATGCACCTTTACGTACACAAAGATCGGGCCTCTAGCTATCATTCACACGATGACACTCGAGCGAATAGGCGGTGGCGTGAGACACCGGCATAACGTTATCATTGTTTAAGACTCCTGGATAGTCACCGCGGCCATATTAAATTCTTGCTATCGAGGCGAGGAAAACACTATATTTTGTTGTGCATGCCATTTTCAAATAAAAAAACATTTCGATAAAAAGTCACTATAGATCGTTTCAGAACACTTCCAAAATTGACCGAAAAGTATAATCCTTTTCCCTCGACAATAAAAAAACAGCCATAAAACGAAGCCTAAACATACGGGAAAACAAGCCGTTTGACGACTATCGAAAAAAGTGGAAAATGTTCCTTCCGCATATGTATTCCTTGCAAATCTTCTTTTCGGTCAATTTTATGAGTTTCACGAATACGTTAAACGTTAGAGCACAAGTACAGAGCTAATAATAAGGAAATAGCATGTACAACAAAATAGGGTTAACAACATGTCACTTTCCACGCCTTATGGCTATTTTCTCGCCTTATAGTTCTTATTTTTACCGATGTCGCCACCGTCAACGCGAAGTTCTCGGCTGAGTATCCAGGAGTCTTAAAACAAAATTATTACGAACAGTCAACAATTATCAAATCATGCGTTCTCAACAAACTCAACGATTAAAGATTTGTAAGTATAAGCAAGGTAATAGATATTTACAAAAGAAAGAGATATATTTTTAGTTTAATATATTTATTACAGAAGTAGAAATCTAAGAATTTTGAGAAGAAAATTTTAAATAGCCTCTTTATTGCGATATATAATTATCTCTTATTAATGGTTTTTATGTTCCTTATATAAACTTATCTCATATCACTTTTGAAACTTTTCGTCAATTTAAATAAAATTTGCTTGCCATTTCCAGCTTACAAAGTAAAGTAATTTGCTAAGCGTCGGATAATTCAAGTGACAGCGAATCGCATTGTACAAGATATTTTGTATCTATTCTGTAAAACTTAAGTATTGACCGACGCTCGGTGTTTGTTTTTTTAATTTGTTATTCAATGCTGTTTTTGTTAACGGTACTTTTCCATAAATGTACCTTATGAAAGGACTAAATATCCTGAAAATACGAAAAATCTACAACAATATTTTATATATTTAAATATATTTAATTAAAATTGCGCTAATAATTTTTATTTATACTTACAATGTGCTCTCTCTGATTGTATTCTAATATTTTTTTGTAACTTATCTGTCTACAATTAATTTAACTTGGTTTTATATCAAAGTTAAAATAAAGTTAATTTAGAAGTGATATGATATCCAATAAATATTTTGTCTGAAAATTTTTTATATCTATAGATTATATTAATAATAAATAAATTTATTTATTGTTTTATATTAGAGTTATATTGAAATACTTGATTATCAAATAATATATTTCTAATAATATTTCAAACAATATTTTTAAATAACTGATATTAAAAATAATTTTGATAAATAATATAATAGTAAAATATAAAAATTTTTTTAGAGGTAAACGTCGCGCGTAAATATCGTATTGATAATAGACATTTATTAAAACCCAATGATATCGATCGGTTGTGTGAGAAATTCATTATTCTTTTTGGACCTCGGGTTTTATTTGATCTAAATTTCTTACATGTTATGCTCTTGAGGTAAAATTTAATGATGATTAATCGACAAAAATACAAATATGAGCCATATAATGAGCCTTAATACAGATGCCCTTGCATTGAACTTATTTAGAAACTTTTGCATTTTATTAATTTTTGACCGTTATTAAAGTTTCTATGTTATAGACTATATAGAGAATATAAAGTTTATAATATAAAATCTTTTTTACTCGCGAAATGTGATCAGGCCTCTTTTTTAATCAAAGCGTGGTCGATATTTTGTCAAAATTAGCTATAATTAGATGATATTAATAACAAATTATATTAATAACACCTGTAACAATGTTAATTTACATAACGCGAAATTAATTAATATTCTAATCGATGTTTTTGATAATTTCGTATACAGAGTGTCCGGTAATTCTTGACACAGCCAAAGTGTGAAGGTAAATTGAATAAAACTGAATAGAAAAATTCTGTACCTATATAGTTTTGTGATTTTTGCAACAAATAATAAAATTAGTTAATAAATATTCGCAAATCAGGGTGCGTTCGCGCGATTTGACGAGAAAAGGCAGCCCAACGTTTACGGTTGCTACGCGTGCGGAGGTCCAGCATCACGCATTATTCCGGCTTAGCCCGTTAGCCGTTATTGTTTGTACCTACTGTTTATAAAGCACTCCTCCTAATGCTTCGCCTAATATTAGCGATTTCATCGTTACAATTTCGATAAAAATATTTTTATAAATGTATAAGATTTCAGGCAAAATCAATTTTATTTCCGCAATTAATCAATGATTTCTCGCGAAATGATCGATCGAGATAAACATATATATCTGCGCTCATTTAAAACGGTCTAAGAATTTTAGCTTTTTAATGAGACCATAAGATCATCTCGCTATAATTTTTCTGTATAAAAATATTGGCAATTATATCGATCCGTGATCTCAACAAAGTATGGAGTCAGTCAGCAAGCGCGTGCGCTATCACTCGACGGCGCGGCGTATCGTATTTCAAAGCACGTATACATACTACACATGTTTTCGCACATGTTTCTTGATAACCTGTTAGCGCACCTGTCAAATTACAAGCAAAAAATACGCACGGCGTTTCTTCATGTATGGTGCGCGCCCGCCGGATTTTTACAATGCTATAACTCCACAGAAAATAAACGTAGCAACATGCAGAAATTGGTTTTCTGCGTTTCATTTTCTGCAAGTGCCTATGTAAAATACTCTTAACATGCAGGCACGTAGACGTTTACGTAGATGTTCACGTAATGTAAATAATTAATTTTATTGCTAATTGTATTTATCCATATTAGGTATCAATTATATGTATTATTCTAATCTCTCATTAGACATTCATATATACATTATTACAATTACTGATAACGTAATTTTATATACTTGAAACAAAATAAAAGATGTGAGATTTACTAAGTGTTTTAAGTTTAGAAGAATTTTATGTAAATCATTTTTATATAAATTATCAAAAGAGCGATAGTATCTCGCTCACATTTTTGTATCTATATACACGTGTGAAACTGATTGTGAGAGGCAATATTTCCCATAAACTGTGCACGCGTTATTATCGATCCAGCAGATAAATCAAACCAATAAGTCGGACCAGGAGAAAGATTATTTTATATTTCTTTCTATTACTAGATGTGACTCATTGTCTGACCATGTAGCACTTTATAAAAAAAATAGCCAAATTTAAGGAGCGAGAGCGAGAAAGCGTAAACGAAGAAACAAAAGTGAGGGAACGTGTGCAAAGGAGCGAGAGCAAAAAAACGTGAACGATAAAAAGGATGAGTTTTGGAAAAAGAGAGAGCGAAATTATTTCTCGTAATTTTATGGAAAATTTAGGAATATGATCGCACATACAAACAAGGGATGGATAATGACGTAGTCTTAAAACCAATAAAATATTGCAGAATATATAAAGGCATACAAATATTATCCTGTACGTCTTTAAATCATATTTTGTTTACAAATGTTTAACATACTAAAAAAAGAATGATATTATTAAACATATAAATCTTTTTAAAAAAATGTAAAAACATCGCTAAGTGCAGGCGCCAGTAAATATAAAAAATTGTCGTACAAAAATATTTAAACATATACAATCAAAAATATAAAATAATTATGCGTTGCAACATAAGTAGTGTTTATTTCCGTAAGAGGAATGTTTAAATAAATAATAAGTGTTGTTCAACAATTCATAATTTTAAAAATGTAAAAAATGTTTTTGTGAAGAAAAATTGAAATCAGAAAATTTTTCCTAAAAAAAGAGGAAATATGATAAACGTTTTAAAACATTAAACATTTTTTAATTCACCAAGATAATAGAAGATATTTAAATTCTATACCTAATAATTAATTGAAATAAAAAATATTAAATGCAAAAAACTTGGTGCTGCTAAAACTCGAAATATAATAAAATAATAAAAACAAATAATATTTTTTATTTAGACATGACACAGATATACATTCTTATTATATTCTTATTACATTCTTATTATATTTATTTATTTTAGCCATATACTTTCCTTTAGCAGCGCCAAGTTTTTGGCATTAAATAGATAAGGCCTATTCCTCTAACAATTATTTTAAATATTTATGCATTTAAAATCTTTATTTAAAGTAAAATGTTATAATTAGCTTTGTAAGATTGTAAATACGAGACAATTTTAATTGGTAAATTTTAACATACTTAAAAAAGGCATGATATCTATAAAATCTTACTTATTTAGAAATTCGACAATAAAGTAAATAAAGGCGTCCAGTATACGCGCCTGTCTACCTAAAAAAAACATAATATCAAAAAATAGCACCATGTAGAAAAAAATAGTTTTCTCTTAAACAAAAAACTGATTTTAATTTTTACTGTATATCTACCGGACTTCGTTATTTTAAGTTGTCATGTGTGAACACTGCGTGTGATGTAGCATAATTTTAAAGTTATTGTTGGAATAAAAAAGATAGAATTATACGACCTAGTAGCTAGGCAAATTTTCAAATTATTTATCCATATTTACATCCCAATAAATAAAGCGTAATTCTCTTCGACCTTTGCGCTTCGAGCAGTTTTGCAAACGTTTGTTGAGACGATTTGTGTACCACATTCAGTATTAGACATTCTGTGATACAGAGCAGTTATAATGCCACCGAAAGAGAGGTCAAAACGCAGCGAGTTGTGGAATTATTTTGATCAATCAGACGATTTCCTGGTAAAGTGCAGGAAATGTCAAGAAAAAATTCGAGTATATAAGAAGTACAAGATAACAGCATTGAAAAAACACTTAAGTAAGCATGGAATGTTTCTCGATAAAGACTACAAACTACCTGACAAGCTACGGCAATATTACTCGGACTTACCAGAATATAAAGCAAAATGTAATAAATGTGGTAAAATAATATCTTATTTAACGAGCTATTGGCCTTTAAAAAAACATTTAAATAAAATTCATGACTTGGCAAACCAGAATCAACATGAGTAAGTACACATTCAAAAAGTAATTATAATTTACTAAAATTTATAAAATAAATGTAATGATAAAACACAAGTAATACATTGAAACCTGTCTATGTTGGCCACTGGTGGTTTCAATGAAAAACGGCCAACTTAAACAGGTGGCCAATATATCGAAGAATGTACATAAAGTTTTCAATATTGTTAGTTTTAACAATATCCTTCGCTTTGGTTTGCATCATTCGTCCGCTGATTGGAATATTTGAAGCCCGGCACTTAAGAAAGAAATCTAACATTTTATTGTTTATGATTTCATTATCTGTAGTTCGATGTTTTCTTTTCCTTTCGCTATTACAGTTGTTGTCCCACATATCGATAACATCAAGTCTGTTTTTTCCTATGTTTCCGACTGTGGATTTCGCGATTTTAAATTGTTCAACTATTTTTCTTTGACTGAGAGAGAGGCGCCCTTATCCAACAGATCTACAACCTGTTTTTTCTTCTCGATTGTTAATTTATTTAATTCTTTTGTTTTAAAGCCATTTCTTATTATTACACGTACGATTTCTACTGTAAGAGTAAATAAATTTATTAATAATTATTAAATACGTTCACCTTTTTTTAAAAAACGTGGAAAAAATTAATTACCAAAGATAAGTTATAAAATACAGGATAATATCATGTTCGATCAAAAGTTAAATGGTTACTGACTATTTACATTTACTGCGTTGACAAAGCAAAATTTACAGCTGCATAAATACTGATATAATTCTCTGTTTACAACAAGCTCAAAACTTCGAAGGGTATGATTAGTATATAAATTCCTGAAAATGGCCAATATACACAGGGTCAATTTTATACAAATGCAAGGAAAAAGTGGCCGAGATACAAGGTAGACAGGTGGCCAACTTATCACAAAATTTTCGTATTTAAATCAATACATTTCTCGCAGTTCCGTGAAAATACGGCCAACATAGGCTGCGGTCCACTTGACGCTACAAATTCTTTGAAGCGTTCTTCTTCTCTTTCTTTCTTCATTGAAAGAAAGGAGAAGAGGAATGCTTCGAAGCATTTGGAGCGTCAAGTGGACCGCAGCCTTAGACAGGTGGCCGAGTTATAGAGGTGGCCAACTTGATAGGTTTTACTGTAGCTAAAGAAAATTATACTATTCAAAGTTTTTATTAGGGCTTCTATATAACAATTAATGGCAATTCCGATAAATATGCTTATCCAATAGTAATATATAATACCTAATAAAATTATTCAATTATTTTGCATACAATTTAAAAAAATTAAAATTGCTCAAATACATGTTTTTTATTAATTATACATATTCAATTCATATAGAAAATAAAATACATATAAGTTAAAAGATATAATTTCATAGCAGAATGTTTCAAAGATTGAACTGATTTTAATTTTCACTGTATGTCTATCGAATTTTTTTATTTTAAATTGTCACGTGTAAGCACTGAGCGTAATTTACATTTAGAATAATTTTAAATTGAATGTTGAAATAAAGAAAGATAGAGCTATACAATTCGGTAGCTGGACAAATTAAAATTATATGTCCTTATTTATGTATACCTACATCTCAATAAATTATCTCAATAAATAAAGCGTTTTTATGTCTTCGACTTTTCTGAGCAGTTTTGCGTCAACGTTTCTTGAGACAATTTGTGTACCACATTTATCAGACATTCTGTAATATAGGACGGTTATGATGGCACCAAAAAAGAAGTCAAAACGCATCAAGTTGTGGAATTATTTCGAACAATTAGACAAATTGCTGGTAAAGTGCAAGGAATGTGAAGAAAAAATTCGAGTATGTGATGAAACTAAAATGAGAAAAACATTAAGAGTACATTTAAGTAGACATGGAATGTTTCTCGATAAAGACTACAAACTACCTGACAAGCTACGGCAATATTACTCGGACTTACCAGAATATAAAGCAAAATGTAATAAATGTGGGAAAATATTATCTTATTTAACAAACTTTTTCTCTTTGAGACGACATTTAAATAAGCATCTTAATTTAACAAACCACAGTCAAGATGAGTAAGTACACATTCAAGAACTTATTAAAATGCCAAAAGTTCCAAAAATATAATGATAAAACAATCAACAGCTAGAGAAAATTGAACCAATAAAAGCTTTCACGACATCCATATACTTGCCGTGAAAGCTTACTTGCAATTACAATCATAAATGTGTTTTCCCAATCGTAATAGTAATTATTTTTCAATAATTACATAAATAATTTGAAAAAACTCAAATTGCTAATTTTTGCATTCCCTTGTGTATCACACACATATACAATTCAAAGATTTAGATTGGCTATTTATTCACTTGACATAAGTTTTACTGAAATTCGAATCTAATATATAAAATGTATGATTTATAGAGTTCTTATAGGTATTCAAAATGAAATAACTATATTTAATAAAATCTATATACAAAAACTCGAATTTGTCATTTATTTGTTATACAGATAATTAATATTTATTAACAGTTTTATTAACCAACAATCAACAGTTCTATGTAATATTTAAATGTACGCCGTTTTTCTGTGCAAATATGTCAGTATAGATATATTAATATTGTATTTGTTACACTTTAGATTATTATTTTATATATACCAACCTAATTTATTCTAACATCTTTTACAATTTTTCGTAAAAGCATTCTATTGTTTTCGAACGTCCTGATTTTTGATTGTATACGGCTTATATATAGCCTACAATTACTCACATAAAGAAAGGCGTCTTTATTTATAAACCATCATAAAAAAATATTATAAATTCAATTTGACATTAGTATTACAAAAATTTGAGATATAAAACATTCTCTCTCTATATATTTTTCTCTTTTCCTCCCTCTCTCTCTCTCTCCCTTACTCCTTTTATCCCTCCCTCCCTCTCTCTCACACAATCTTCACTCCATTACGGATGACTGTTTACAGTACTTACACAATAGCATCAAGTAATGCGTAAAATTGTAATATTTTAAACAATAATTCTTTATTTCTATTTTTAATCACACTACATTTTAATGCAGACCTAGCACTTCGAACTCAACGAGTGATGATATAGATCTAACTGCAAAATATCCAAGTCAAGATCCACCTGGTTTTCACGTTCAATCACGTAAGGGAACGAGTGAAGAAACAGGCGCATTTTATGAGTAATTATTCGTTTAGTTCATATCATATAATAATATCTTACTATAATTTAAATATTGATTTTTCTGTACAAAAATAATTTACAACGGTATTATTTTAAATAATTCCATTTTTAATTAATTACACACATTTCAATAAAGACCGAGCACTTCAAATTCAATGGATTATGACATGGATCTCTTCGCGGAACATCAAAGTTATGAACCATCTAATTTTCCCGTTCAATCATGTGAGCGAGTGAATGAAGAAGCAGACGCACCTAATGAGTAATTATTCGTTTTGCTTATATCTTATATCACACGATGTGATATCATTTGATTAGTTAAATTGTGACTTTTTATAAAAATAACATAATATACAACTGTATTATTATAAAAAATTATTCTTTTGTTTTTTATTTCTAAACACATTACATTTCAATACAGATATATAGCAAGCATTTTAAAGCAACGTCCAGAATTATCTGACTCACCCGTTTTATCATCTGAACAAACCAGTAAAGAAACTGGCGAACTTGATGAGTAATTATTCATTTAACTTATATATGTCGTACAGTATAATAACGTATTACTACTTAAATACTAACTTTTCTGTACATAAATTATAATATTCTAAGAAATTACTTTTTTTCTTTCTACTTTTAATCTAATCATATTTTAATGCAGATATATAGCAAGCATTTTAAAGCAAAATCCAGAATTACTTGACTTACCCGTTTTATCATCTGAACAAACCAGTAAAGAAACAGGCGAACTTGATGAGTAATTATTCATTTTACTTATAGCGTATAAAGTAAAAAAACGTATTACTATTTAAATATTGACTTTTCTGCACATGAAAAATTGTAATATTTTAAGAAATTACTTTTTTATTTCTATTTTTAATCTAATCACATTTTAATACAGATATACAAACATTTTAAAGCAACGTCCAGAATTACCTGATTTACCCATTTTATCATTTGAACAAACCAGTAAAGAAAAAGGCGAATTTGATGAGTAATTATTTATTTAACTTATATATGTCGTAAAGTATAATAACGTATTACTACTTAAATACTAACTTTTCTGTACATAAATTATAATATTCTAAGAAATTACTTTTTTTTTTCTACTTTTAATCTAATCATATTTTAATGCAGATATATAGCAAGCATCTTAAATCAAAGTCCAGAATTACCTGATTTACCCGTTTTATCATCTGAACAAACCAGTAAAGAAACAGACGAACTTGATGAGTAATTATTCATTTTACTTATAGCGTATAAAGTATAATAACGTATTACTATTTAAATATTGACTTTTCTGCACATAAAAAATTGTAATATTTTAAGAAATTACTTTTTTATTTCTATTTTTAATCTAATCACATTTTAATACAGATATATAGCAAGCATTTTAAAACAACGTCCAGAATTACCTGATTTACCCGTTTTATCATTTGAACAAACCAGTAAAGAAACAGGCGAACTTGATGAGTAATTATTCTCATTACTTATATCATACAATGTAAAAGCATACATAGTTAAATAGTGATTTTTTTTGCTTAAGAATATAACTGCAATATATTATACCTAACTGCAACATACTTTAAATAATTATTCTAATTGTTCTACTTTTCAATAACATCTCAAAGATGATACTTTTGTTCAACAATTTATTTTGGTAATGTACACGACTATAACATTTTAAACTATTATAATTAAGACGTTCTTTGTATGTTTTATTTTTTATTGTGACATATGTGATTGTACAGAAATGTTTGAAGTATAAATATTATTTCATAATCAACGGTGTCTTTTGCAGATTTCGATACCGTTGTGTTAGCACAACAGAGTTCGACATTATCTCCATTCATGAAACAACAAACATCGCTTAAAAAGAGACGAGAAAGCGCCACGAAAGAGAGACGATATAGGCACTAATGACAAGTAATTATTCATCTTGCGTATGTGACACAGCAGAAGAATATATTACAAATTTAATATATATTGACTTTTTACACAAAATTTCCAGTTCATTATGTGTAAAATTAATATAACTTTAAATTATAAATTTTTTTTGTGAAATAGTACCCTATAAAAACTTACCTTTTTAAAGAAAGACGCCAAGTACACGCGCCTGTAAAAAATTGTTCTATAGATTTTTTAATATTAAAATGTACAACAGCTTTCTTCCGAAGATATATTCCTAATTTTTTGAAATCATACGTTTGTAGATTGACGCACTTGGCGCCTTTTTTGTACCGTTTTTTAAAAAGGTAAGTTGTATTCTTTAATAGCGAAATTAATGTAATATTAAAATTATAATTGTAATATTAAAGAGTTAATGTAATATTCTCTAACGGTGAAAGAAAATCTCTTGCAAAAGGAGATATACAAATTCTTTATCAATAATAAAAAAGTAAGTTTTAAATTACATAAGTACTTTTAAAATAAAATTTATTCTTCACATAAACGTTAGATTAAATATTCTATGATAGCACATACGTCGATATGTAAAGGAGAAAATATTCAGCATGCAGAATTTATTTCATAATACATTGCATGAATATTTTTGATTAACAACAAGTTGGCTTACATATGCGGCTTTAGTATTTGTTTTTGTGATGTACAATGCACCTTTACGTACACAAAGATCGGGCCTCTAGCTATCATTCACACGATGACACTCGAGCGAATAGGCGGTGGCGTGAGACACCGGCATAACGTTATCATTGTTTAAGACTCCTGGATAGTCACCGCGGCCATATTAAATTCTTGCTATCGAGGCGAGGAAAACACTATATTTTGTTGTGCATGCCATTTTCAAATAAAAAGACATTTCGATAAAAAGTCACTATAGATCGTTTCAGAACACTTCCAAAATTGACCGAAAAGTATAATCCTTTTCCCTCGACAATAAAAAAACAGCCATAAAACGAAGCCTAAACATACGGGAAAACAAGCCGTTTGACGACTATCGAAAGAAGTGGAAAATGTTCCTTCCGCATATGTATTCCTTGCAAATCTTCTTTTCGGTCAATTTTATGAGTTTCACGAATACGTTAAACGTTAGAGCACAAGTACAGAGCTAATAATAAGGAAATAGCATGTACAACAAAATAGGGTTAACAACATGTCACTTTCCACGCCTTATGGCTATTTTCTCGCCTTATAGTTCTTATTTTTACCGATGTCGCCACCGTCAACGCGAAGTTCTCGGCTGAGTATCCAGGAGTCTTAAAACAAAATTATTACGAACAGTCAACAATTATCAAATCATGCGTTCTCAACAAACTCAACGATTAAAAATTTGTAAGTATAAGCAAGGTAATAGATATTTACAAAAGAAAGAGATATATTTTTAGTTTAATATATTTATTACAGAAGTAGAAATCTAAGAATTATGAGAAGAAAATTTTAAATACCCTCTTTATTGCGATATATAATTATCTCTTATTAATGGTTTTTATGTTCCTTATATAAACTTATCTCATATCACTTTTGAAACTTTTCGTCAATTTAAATAAAATTTGCTTGCCATTTCCAGCTTACAAAGTAAAGTAATTTGCTAAGCGTCGGATAATTCAAGTGACAGCGAATCGCATTGTACAAGATATTTTGTATCTATTCTGTAAAACTTAAGTATTGACCGACGCTCGGTGTTTGTTTTTTTAATTTGTTATTCAATGCTGTTTTTGTTAACGGTACTTTTCCATAAATGTACCTTATGAAAGGACAAAATATCCTGAAAATACAAAAAATCTACAACAATATTTTACCAAATATATTTAATTAAAATTGCGCTAATAATTTTTATTTATACTTACAATGTGCTCTCTCTGATTGTATTCTAATATTTTTTTGTAACTTATCTGTCTACAATTAATTTAACTTGGTTTTATATCAAAGTTAAAATAAAGTTAATTTAGAAGTGATATGATATCCAATAAATATTTTGTCTGAAAATTTTTTATATCTATAGATTATATTAATAATAAATAAATTTATTTATTGTTTTATATTAGAGTTATATTGAAATACTTGATTATCAAATAATATATTTCTAATAATATTTCAAACAATATTTTTAAATAACTGATATTAAAAATAATTTTGATAAATAATATAATAGTAAAATATAAAAATTTTTTTAGAGGTAAACGTCGCGCGTAAATATCGTATTGATAATAGACATTTATTAAAACCCAATGATATCGATCGGTTGTGTGAGAAATTCATTATTCTTTTTGGACCTCGGGTTTTATTTGATCTAAATTTCTTACATGTTATGCTCTTGAGGTAAAACTTAATGATGATTAATCGACAAAAATACAAATATGAGCCATATAATGAGCCTTAATACAGATGCCCTTGCATTGAACTTATTTAGAAACTTTTGCATTTTATTAATTTTTGACCGTTATTAAAGTTTCTATGTTATAGACTATAGAGAATATAAAGTTTATAATATAAAATCTTTTTTACTCACGAAATGTGATCAGGCCTCTTTTTTAATCAAAGCGTGGTCGATATTTTGTCAAAATTAGCTATAATTAGATAATATTAATAACAAATTATATTAATAACACCTGTAACAATGTTAATTTACATAACGCGAAATTAATTAATATTCTAATCGATGTTTTTGATAATTTCGTATACAGAGTGTCCGGTAATTCTTGACACAGCCAAAGTGTGAAGGTAAATTGAATAAAACTGAATAGAAAAATTCTATACCTATATAGTTTTGTGATTTTTGCAACAAATAATAAAATTAGTTAATAAATATTCGCAAATCAGGGTGCGTTCGCGCGATTTGACGAGAAAAGGCAGCCCAGCGTTTACGGTTGCTACGCGTGCGGAGGTCCAGCATCACGCATTATTCCGGCTTAGCCCGTTAGCCGTTATTGTTTGTACCTACTGTTTATAAAGCACTCCTCCTAATGCTTCGCCGCGCGCCTAACAACCGTAAACGCCGGAACTGTCTTTTCTCGCCGAATCGCGCGGACGCACCCTGATTCGCGGATCTTTATACTATAGTAATTAAATTTTTATTATTTATTGTGACAATCAAAACAGTGTAGGATTTTACGTATATTCAGTTTGACCCAATCTATCTTCACACTTCAGCTTTGGTAAAAATTAACGGACACTCTGATATAGTCAGTTTAATTAATGTAATATTTGCGACAATTTCGTGGTTCACACATCTTACAAATAAGCGTAACATTTTTACGCACATTTGTCGAGAATAAGAATAAGCTAGCAATAAAAACAATCTCTCTTTTTTTTTATTTCTGGTTAAATGCTGCCAAAATATGACCAGGAGTGATAAAAATTAAATCAAAACTGGTTAGAAGATTGAAGAAAGGCACGAATATATTTATAATAATCAAAATGGTCTATAATAACCAAAATGGAGGAAAAGTATAAAATAATACGGAAGATTAATGCATAAGATGATTTTTTATATATTTGTGCGATATTGCACATGGTACGGTATCGCGTTTTCTCACATTTCCTATACTACTAGATTGCGCATTTCCCACATATCAGGTTATTGCGTGTAAGGAGATTATTTACCCACTGAATCAGCCAGCATATATAGGGTCCGTCATAAGTCATTCATACTCCGCGATTTTAATTAGCCGATGCATTAGTAAAGATATACGGATAAGTAGAAATACGTAAATAATTAAGGGGGGAGACTCGTGTAACGGGTAAAAAAATCAAAAATTTTTTTGCATAAGTCAATAGTATCACATCTGGAAAATATGTCCCTGAAGTTACAGACCGAATTCGAAATATTAAGAGAGCTACAGTCACTTTCAGGGCTGCGCGTCAAACAGGTATACCGGAGAGCGCGCGGCACGTCCCTCCGCTTTTGTTAGGCCGTTGTAAGAATAGGTTCCGAAGCCGGTATTTTGGAGTTAGTGTGACTGTGTATGTGTATATTCGTATTTGTGTAAATGTTAATGAAAGTTTTAACTCTACTGTGTGGCGTTTAGCTCCAAAACACTTGAATTGCGGCATAAAAATTGTCAAAATCGCCGCTTTCATTGCTGCTGGTGTTTTTAATAAAGGCTATTATGCCGTATTAAAAATAATGGACACGCTAGAGATCAAAATTGGACAGCAATGCAAATTTTTCGCTGATACATACGACGCGGAGCGGTTGAAGAGGCAGCAGCGCCGCAGCCTAAGCTGTACGAAGGAGGCTTGAACGGCTCGGAGAAAGCAACAAATAGAGTTAAATAATTTTTACGAGGAAGCAGAAGGTTTGCTGTATGGGCCTGGAATATCAGACTAGCGCAAAACAGCTGTAAGTTTTCAAAAAGTGTTACTTTTCAGTACCGAAAACTTTAAACGCGTTCTTCTCAAAACGACTTTTTTCCAATTGGGGAAAAAGCATAACCCAAATATATTTAATCAATCGACTTGCCCCTGTGCAAGCATGTAGATAAATACATTCCTCTCTGGATGAACCACCATATTTAATGATATTATTAAATTTTGTTATTCTTTTGCATAATTAAGACAAAATTTTTTTGTCAAAATTGCACCTTTTTTTAAAAATCCCGCCATTTTCTCAATTTTGCATTTTTTTGTAAAATGTGGTTTATCTATAGCGTAATCTTATTAAAAAAGACAAAATTGTTTAAATTTTTGTTTCAGGCGAGTACAACAGACGCTATACTGCACGCCGATAGACGACACCGACGCCGAGGCCGCGAAGAAATATTTTTATATGTTCTAATATAACAATTATTTTGTAACCAAAAAATATTATTCTATAACCTTTTAAAATATGTAACAAAACACTGTAAAAGTTTCAAAACGATCCATTCAATGGTTTCTTCAAAAAAAATTTCCAAAAACCAACTTATTTTTAGTAAGTTACACGAGTCTCCCCCCCTTAAGAAAACAGGAGAAGGTGTTATCACAATTCCAGTAAATAGAAATACTATCACAATTTGGATAGATAGACTAATTTGGTAATTGAAAAGATAGTCTAAATAACTATGAAAAACAAGTAAATAATTATGTAACACATTTATTTAAACACACTAAAAAGTAGTAGTACTAAATAAGCTCAAAATATATAATAATATTTAATTTATTCTTTTAAAATTGAATTTAGTTAAAAATGACGCTCTATTATAAATTAAATTGTACCAATTATGTAATATATTAATACTGTATAATATTTTAATTATATAATAATAAAATTGCGTTGAATTATGTACACATCAATATGCTGTCAGAATCCAATAACTTTAGGAGTAATTAATTAAACAAAAGTAAAGAAAATGAATTTGTATATACAATTTTGCTTAATCTTTATTTGAGTCAAGGATTTTTTATATCAATTATTTAATTAAACTTATAAAATTTTTGCAATTTTATTTTAAATTACTGTTTATTAATTATTCGCAATTTAGAATATTTGATTGTTACAAACATTTATTTAAACTACGCAAAATCAATAAAATGCGTATAATAACATAAAAGTAGCTAAATTGACGCGTTTGATAAATAGGTAGGTACACAGAAAAAAAAAAATATTCTTGATTTTAAAATATCTTTAGTTTTAACGTGGAAATCTTGAAATAAGATTATATTGCGTTAAACGAAGAAAATTCTTCGTTTAACGCTAATTTTCTTTGTTTAACGTAATATAATCTTATTTCAAGATTTCCACGTTAAAACCAAAGATATTTTAAAATCAAGAATATTTTTTTTTCTGTGTATTCACTTTCTTAAAAATTCTTATTCCAAAATTCGTAAAAAATTTAACAGCTTTTATCATAAATAAAGAAAACATAATAATAATTGTTATAATTCTAAAAAATTTAATACAAAATTTTATTTTTAGAATTATTGCCACTTTATGGCGTACGTGTGATACAAAAATTGATTAATTATAAGTGTAGACTGGAAATTAAACTAACGAGAATATTAAATTTTTGCTCGTAAAATTTGACATTTACCTAAAATGTGATGTTATCGCGACATAATCACGACTGTATTATGAAAATTATTACTAAATATTTAGTTTAAAATTATCGCCAGTTATAGTAAAATTATCGAAATCCGCAAAGCGATATATTTTGTTCCGGATTTGTATTCGTTCGATATTAAACATATTCCTCGAATTTGTGTTAAATATCTGCTAAAAATCTTTTAAGTAACATTATACGATAAATAATTGTTAGAAACAGTTGCAAATAAGGTATATTTTCTATATTCTTGGCGCAATAACTCGCAATTACAGTTGACTTAATGTCAGATGGATGTTAATACGTTGAAAACGTTCATATCATGGATGGAAAACTGTATAAATCGACCTTTTTCGTGGAAAGTTATTTCTCGTACGTAGGTTCTGTGTCTTTTTAAAATCCAAGATTTGATCCCGTTGGAGAGCCAGAATAAAACACAAGATTTTCTTAAATTAAACCCGAATTCCCGAAAGGAGTGTGCATTAATCTCGTGCAGCAAGTAACAAGAATACAGGAAAATTACATAATATTTGAAATATGCAATAATTTGAAAATCGATAATTGCTGCCAAAATGACCATTATCGGGATTCGCTTGTTTAACGGGATGTTCGATGGATAACGATTTGTCTTGACATTCAATGTGTCACTTAACTTTCCTTTACAGATTGATCTCAATAACGAACCTCAACAGAATCACATAATCAGCTCGTTATCCACCTTAAGGAATATTTTTTACATCGGCAGCTTACTGGCATGTCATTAGGTGAAGGGATTTTGATCCATGGTCATTTATTTTCTCCTGAATACAATCCTTGTTCACAGTTTTTAAGATCCTTAATCGCGCGATTGCTTGGTCTGTTCTATTACATTATTAAAGTACACAGACGAGATTACGAGAAACGTTCAATGTCTGTCGAATGATATTTATTATCGCGTAGAGTAGTAATAATAATAAAGTATTTGCATTGCATCGGGTGCATTATAAAAATTACGCAATTAGACAGAATCACGAATATTACCAATCGATTTATTCATCGCGTTCTCATAATATAATTTTAGATCGTAATTTTATCTTTTCATTTAATTATTGGCTTAGCCCGGAGCTTCGCTTTTTCTTTTTGCGCGTAGAATATTTTCTTTGAAAATCTCGCAAAACGTAATGTCAGTATCCATGTGCTATAAGTAATTAAAATATTCTCTTTTACAATCAAAAAGCATGATAATTAAAAAATTAATAATGACCTTTTAATTTATTAATGATTTTTATTAATGACCTTTATGATCACGTTATATAAAAGGAAATAAGCTTTATAATTGTAAATAAATAAATGATCGTAATTTTTAATCATTATTTATTAATATCTCTGTTATACTTCTGCTTTATATAAAAAATATGCAAATTTTGTGTTATTATACATATTTAAATGTATATTTTCCACGTTAATAGAAAAATCTGAAAAACATAAATAATTTGATTATATATCACATATTATAATTATTTTATTGCATATTCATTACATGGTGTTTGTATGTATATTGTAATTCTTCTCTATTGCATTGTAATTTAAAATAAATTGTATAAAAATTAATAAATAATTAAGAAACAAGAAATACATATTCGAACATAATAAAAATACACGAAAAGAAGAGAAGACCGCCGAAAATCAAAATCGGCAGGGATGATAGAAAGTTTCTACAAGTTTGCATTTTTTACGACAAAAAATTTTTGCTCCAAAATATTTAAATGTATTTAGCTATTCAATTTAGCTAGAAAATCGAGATGTAAGTCAAGATTTATCTATTTTCAAGAATATCCAGTAAATGCAAAGAAACATTTATAAAAAGACAACATTATGAAAGGACGGGGGAATTGGCACCAGTTAAGGAACAAATTTAGTAAATATATTATAATCACCAAATATTTATTTAAACTTTTGTCAATTAAATTGGAAAAACATCAAGCTTTAATGTAGCATAACACAAATATTTAAAAATTGTAGTAGAAAAATTTAAAAATGAAAAAGAACTCTTATTACCCCAGGCACCAGGCAATGAAAACGACCTCATGGGTATTTGGCTTTTTCTTGCTTTTGTGGGAACAAAGGCATTATACCTAGTCTCGGTGGCTTGGGTTTAAGGCTCCTAGTCACCGTGGCCATATTGAATTCTTGCTATCGAGGCAAGGAAAACACTGGAAAACACTTCATTTTGTTGTGCATGCCATTTTTAAATAAAAAGACATTTCGATAAAAAATCACTATAGATCGTTTCAGAACACTTCCAAAATTGACCAAAAACTATTTTTTTCCCTCGACAATAAACAAACAGCCATAAAACGAAGCCTAAACATACGGGAAACCAAGCCGTTTGACGACTATTGAAAGGAGTGGAAAATGTTCCTTCCACATATGTATTCCTTGAAAATCTTCTTTTAGGTCACAATTTTATGAGTTTCACGAATACGTTAAACGTTAGAGCACAAGTACAGAGTTAATAATAAGGAAATAGCATGCACAACAAAATAGGGTTGTCAACATGTCACTTTCCACGCCTTATGGCTATTTTCTCGCCTTATAGTTCTTATTTTTACCGATGTCGCCACCGTCAACGCGAAGTTCTCGGCTGAGTATCCAGGAGTCTTAATGTTAACATCTTAAGATTTTGCTTTATTCCATTTTTGAAAAGTGGCATATGAAATTCGTGTTTGTACTGTAGGACGATGAATGGAAATTCCCTCATGGATCAATTTCAAGGCTGCTTTTAATTGTTCCAGGGTCCACTTTCCCTTCTCAATAGTTCTGAGTCTCTTTCGTGGCATTATGAAAACAAAAACGAACGTTGTGCGTGCCCGAAGTAATTGGAGCCAGTTCTGATTACCCCTACTTGATTAGTTCTAATTACCCCCATTGGTGTAACTTTTTGTCGGCGAATAAAAAAACTATTAACAAGATTTTTTTAATTTTAAATGTTTTGTCAATAAAGGTAATCTATGACAATAATAATAAAGAAATAGTAAATTTAATTAATAGAAAATAAAACTACTTTCTCGCTTAAGCAAAAGTCAATAAAATTCTAACAAAGCAGGCAAAAATACGTCGTGCGTTTTCCCAAGCAAACGAAGTGAGACTGTTGGAATATTCGACTGGCGCGGGGAGCGGTGTTCGATAGGCAGTCGCTCACATGTAAGTTTGAATTTGTTACGTGCGATAATCATTTTATTTTAAGATATAGTTCTTATTACCCCGTGGTTCTTGTGTTCTCTCGTCTTCCCCTATTTATACATTTTTCTGGAAATGTAATAAAAAATATAATAATTATAATGTAACGTATTAAAATTGGTGTACAAAGTTCCGTGCGACGGTTATATTCTGATTAGCAATCGAAAATTTTGTTTCCACAAAAATATATTAAAATTATTTAAATTACAATAAAATTTATTAAAATCACAATCAAATTTGTGTTATATAAAAAATTTCTTGATTAATTAAAATTGTACGATTTTATTTTTCTTGGAACGTAAAAATTTTGATATGAATTAAGAGTAATAAATTAATTTACATATTTACATCAATAATAAATAATTTTTTGCTTTTTAATTAAATTTAAGATTAAATTTAATGTGCGATGCAATATGCAGTAGTTTGTTCATCGAAATTACCTTGAAATACAAAGAATAAAATAGTGTGTAAATTTATTTTAATAATATATTTAACTTATACTGTGTTAAATATTTCGAGGCAATAATATACCTAACGGAGGCACTTAGGCCTTTGAGGCACTACTTGGTATTTGTTACGGCATATGACACGCTATTGTTGTTGCATACATAAGGCCGCTGCGCTTTCATTTACGACTCTCCAGTGAGCTAGCTTTGTGTATTGATAAGTGATAAATTATTATTTACATTTTAACGTAACAACTCCACGAAAATTGTATCATATACCTATATGTATATATGTATATAATATATGTATATGTATATATCAATTTAACAACCAGGAACATTATAGATAAATATCTCCTAAATCCGTTGCTTTAAAACGGATAGGCTAGAACAGACTGCGGTAAATATTTAACTTTAGAATAGAGAGAATGTGTTGTTTTATTTTGTATCTCCTTTGCAAACAATCTTTCAGGATTAAATATCGTACAAATTAGTGTAAAAAAAGATCATTCATAAATATATTTTTAGAGATTCTTCTAATAGCATTACACACATTATTATAAATTAAAAGGCAAAAGAAATATTCGAGTCATAATAACATATTACGTAATTATTTAATAGAAAACAAATTTATAATTATTAATCATTAGCATTTAGTCTCATAAAATGCCGCTTTTATTTTAACTTTTTGTAGCTTATTTATTTATGTTGATTAACAAATTGGTTTTCTATCAGATGGAGCAAAGTAATTTAATGCGAGATCTATACATATATATTTCGTCGCAAAGCAGAGAAATTTATTAGATTAGCTTACAAAATTCGTTATTTAAAAAAACAACATTTACATTATATATAAAATGACTAGATAACATTATGATGTCTAGAGATAATACATTTAATTGACAAACTCTGACTTATTCTTTTGACAGAAGAGTTAATTTTCTATGTACATAAATATGCATGTGTATCTACGTAAGGCGTACACTGAGAGAACTCATTTAGTGATATCTACTTTTTCCGTTTTGTAGACTATCGTTTCGTATAATATACTATGCGTTTGGTACCAATTACTAAACGCAGTATGGTTCCGTTTAGTTAATGCTACTACATAGAATTGTATATCACCTCTGACTATCTGATTAGTCGGAATTACTGAACGGGTAAATCATTTAGTACATTCTACTGTACGTTGGTATTAAATACTAAACGCCATTTAGTTCTAAGTTTCGTGGTGAATGGTACCGCACGCGGTATTTTTTTCCTCCATGCATGTGGCAACTCTATCCAGAGCTGCTATTGGTCGCTCGGAAAAAACGCGCAACAACTCAGGGAATCTTTCGTCTCTTTATTTTCTGCAGCCATACTGTTTCATCACGAACGTGTGTCGTAAGCTGCATATTGTGCTGTAAATGATTTTAGAAGATATTAAACAAGACTAGTGTGTACTACGTATCGTTTGGTAGAAGCTATTAAACGCCGTCTAGTCGAACTTACTAAACAAACGTTTAGTACATTTTGCTAACTATTTAGTATTTAGTCCGTTCATGTTTTACTAAACGACGTAGTAGCTACAACCAACATCTTAGTATCATATACTAAACCCTTCTCTCAGTGTAGTTTCCCAGTAGACAGAAAGAAAGAAGACAACGTATATGTATATCTATATATGCAATTACAAATAAAGCTACTTCTCTCGAAAGGGTCAAATGGAAGAAGTTTTACGAGGGTACGTGCTTTAAAAGCGGCGTTTGTCGTCCGCTCTATATTGTACGACTATGTCGGCGAGTGTAGATACAAAAGGTTCGGATAGTGACCTGGCGAGTGGGCAAACGATGGAGACGATTTTAGGAATAGAGTGTGACGCGAGACACTATGGCAGACACGAGCATCACCCGGTGCACCAAACACCGTCTGCGTTTTATGACCGGCAGTGAAACGAACTGCAGCGGCCACACCGGTCGAACAATTTCGATCTCCTGCGATACGATTGTCCCTCACGGATATTGAGATAGCCAAAGTTTTTTGTGTCGACACTTGATACGTCATTTCTACCAACCCTCCGTCCCAATTTCTTATTAAAATTGCAAACACATAAGCAAAAATAGTCATTTATAACACTACTTTCATGCAGTATTTATTTTCTTATAATTGCAATGATCGATTCAGAGAGTATATAGGTATAGAAAGTAACTTTGCAGTTTTCAAACTTGCATGCTTTAATGGTTACATCAAATCACAATTATGTTAAAATACCATAATATAATTTATTGCGGAAAATTAAAACAGATTTTATCGCATTTCCAATTGTAAAATATAGATACTTCAAAAAAATCTTTTATTTTTAATAGCTAATATAAAATTAGTAACGTAAAAGATATTAATGGCTTTATTTTCACACTTGCTGTTCTTCTTAAAAATTTAATTATTCTGTAAAAACGCGCGGGAATTATTAAACATAAAAATAGATTCCTTTTTTTTTAAAAAATCACTCGCAGAATGAAGGTATAAGTAAGTAAAGCCAAAATTATTTGTAACTACAGCATGATCTGACGAAAAGTCGTCGTCGCATGGCCTCTCGTATTCTGTCGCGTCGTAAAAAACGATCGGGAGAATGCGTTTCGTCTTGGCAGCTGTTACGAAGATCCAAGCTGCTCTTTCGGTAAAATGGCGATGTCGTCTTCGAACCAATTAGATACATTTTATCGTTATTGCCAGTGCGTTTTACTGTAATCGCAGGATCTGTACAAAATACGAGCGTGTCGCTTTAACGGTCGGCTTTAATGTAAATCATTCTGCGCTTTACTACTGTCCTTCCTGCAAATCACATTTAAGTATGTACATGTTACAAAGCATAGTTACGCAACGCAAACTAGCTACTGAAACTGATACTTTCCGTATCAGATTCCTTGTAAATTCTTTAATATTCTGGTCATGCTTCTTCACGATTGCATGCATAAGCAGCTATTGCCGGATTATAAAAATTTTATTAATCTATAATTATGTATAATAGCAGAATATTATACGTAGATACGTATTTATATAATAAAACGTACATGTACGTGTGTATAATATGCATATTTTTCAATTATAAGTAATTCTAGATTAGTTTTATTATTTTAACATATGTATTTCATGTATACATTATATTTTGTATTAAAAGTTACTGTAACCGAAAAAGTTAGGATTATTTTATAACCAAATAAAAACACGTACGCATCTAGTTACAAAACGTAAAATCAATTTAATGTAAAACTTGTTGGTAGAACGTTGCTTCTCATCTGATAAAAAACTAATGTGAGTTCCGGGAAAACGCTACGTCATATGACGGCCACACAAAAAACATACGGCAGGAAAAAGATGTCCGGCTTTGTACATGGTAAATGCAAAGTTTATGACGTGACCCCTTTCTGAGTAGCAGCAACGATTTAATCCTATGTAGTGCTCCGTAATGACATTAGTCGGATTACGCCGCGCTTGCACGTCCGTAAGCATAGATGGTAAACGGTAACGTACATCATAACTGTTATGGGAAAGGGTACTAGGCGAGTGAGATTAACTAAAGTTACGTCGTTTCGTTGCTGTAAGGGTTATACATGCACTCGTTAGTATACAACTAGTAGTTTACTATTACCTGATGCATGTTATAACCGTGAAATGTCCAAGAAAGAGTTTTATAGATTTCACAATACTTTTGCTTTTACGTCACACAATGTTGTTTATAAGCGTTTTTCTGAATGCACCAACAATATACATACATACAATTTAATAATTTATATGAATTATTAGATCATGTTATAAATATGCAATAATTCTTAAAAATTACATTATATAATATTTTTTAAATTATATATTATTTTTAATCTCTATTTATTGTTTATCATATCTTTATTTAACGCGTTTTTTTCGAAAATTAATTTTTTTTCATCTATAAATGGAATTATTATTCCTCTTCTTTTAGAAACGTTTTTATTTTTTTATTATTTCATTTATCTAGTTTAAATCTGCTATGCCTTATCAAAAATTTATTACGATTTATATTCCCCAAAATCTCCACACAAATATATTTACAAAGAAATATCAATATAAACAAGATTAAGCATTGTCGCACGTGCGAAAATCTTACACAAAGTTTAAAAATAATCTCGAGTAATATACTAATAATATAAATATTTCTTGCATGAATTTTACATGACGTAAGTTGTGTGAGTTGTGTCTCACAATATCAACGGCACGTGAGAAATGTTGTGAATATAAGTACTCGCCTTCTTTTGTTATATGACCGAACCAGAAAACAATGAACTGTATAATAAAAAAATTGTCAAAGAAGTAGCTAATACTGCAATATTTTAAACAAAGTAAAACTGGTGAAAACTCATGGCAAGGATTAACCAAAGCTGGATCTATCCCATGCTAAGTAGCACAAACCTGATACGGAAGACCTAAAAATAATCTCCCTTTGCCCTTGAGCATCAGGTAAATATGCTCAGCCACGGAGGTTGCTGGAGATGCTACACGCGATTTTTGCACGATAAAAATGCCGTCTTACAGTGACGTAAGCAGCAAAAAGCTGCAGTAGATTTTATCAAATGTTATCTGAAGCAAATATCTAATTTTCATAGTCGAGCATTTAAAACGATGATGTCATTACCTCATTATAGCCTCTAATGTTACATTATTATCAATACATTGATCAAAAATATAGAATCTTTTTTGTAACTTCTAATAATTAATTCTCTTTAATTAAGCAGATTAAACTAGTCACAATTAATTTAAAAAGTTTAAATTAAAAAATATAAATTTAATACCTTTAAGTACTTTATCCAAATAAATATTAAACACTAAACATACAACATTTTTATTTTGTCAAATAATTTTATTAAAAAATACTTTAGTAAAATTTATAAATGTAAAGCTATTAAATTCTTTAATCTTGAAGAAATAAGAAAAATTATAAACATTTTAAAGAATTTGTTTATGAAGAAAAATGCCAAAAATCTCATCTTTTGTAAAATTTTGCTTTCGTTAAAAAAAATCTAAATCTTATAATCCCCAAAAACGTCATTAAATTGAAATACCAGTTGAAGCGATGTTGGCAATCATATCAATGCGCTTTATCAATGTCAACAGACAGTGGACACCGCGCGATGTCGCGTGCCAAAATGCGTCGCGTTCACTTGGCGGCGGTCACCCAGTTAATTAACAGTCTACCAAGTAATGACGCATAGGTAATCTTGGTCACGTTCTATCGTAATTTTTCGACAGGTGCCTACGGAAAATGTTCTGCCGAAACTAATGCTGTCTAATGTTTATCGCATTGCTCACTATGCGTTGGCTCTAATTATACGAGCAGGTCATTAGTCAACACGAAGGGATATTTATCGCTAGCTCTACTTACAATCGTCTTTTGTATCCCGAAATTCCAAAGAAAATATTTCTCATGGTGAACAATTTTGCTCATTTGTCACGCACAGCTACGCTTTGTATTAATATTAGAACGATTATAAAAGAGATGGAACCTATTCTAATAAAATTTTATATTTTAATGCTGATAATTTTAATTATTCACATAATTGCAATTTAACAGTTTCCTAAACATCCTCAGAATTTTAAGAAAAATAGAGGAATTTATTAATATTATTTAAAAATAAACTTATTGTAAGGTGTATTTTGTTATTAAATTCTTTATTTTATATTTACAATATATATTAAATGTAAAATAGTGTAGAAACAAATTAGACTTTAGACTAAAATTATATAGCGTGTTTGAAAGGACAAAATGTTTTACATATAATGTTAAACATTATACCTGAGTAGGGGAGACCGGGGCGAGATCGACAGTTTTTTCTTGGTGCCAATTTTTAACAACAAAATAAATAATTTTAGTTAAATGTGGTATACCGTTGTAAAGAGTGAACCTTCAGCTACCAAATTTATATAGGAAATTTTTGTCTACGTCGCTTTGTTTAACCGGTATAGAGCAAAAACGACAACGGTGGAAAAATTGAAATCTCAAAAATGCCGGGGCAGAGTCGTCACTCCATAAATACATAATTCCGATTATGAAAACTGATAGTATACATTTTATTAATTATTTGTTAATAGAAAAATGTAAACACTTATTAATTAAAGTGTTAAAATGTTTCATCATTTTGTGTTTTTGTGTGTGTGTACGGATTCTATAACTCAAGAACTAATCAACCAAATATTAAAGAATTATATATAAAATAGGGGTAGAAAAAACTGAAAAATATAATAAAATTAGAAAATTTGCCAATATTATAAAAGTCCACCCTGGGTGCTTACTGACGAATTAGCCCCAAACACAAGTTTCAGATTTGATCACCCACGAAATATTAGACATCAACGATAATGAAAAAACTACACTGGATTCGTGTTCAGCATGTATTACTTTTTATAATCACGTACCTTGAGATTTGAAGAGCAAATATTATTGCAGATATTACAAAATTTCCACGAGCAGAAAATTTCACTTTCACCGTCCGAAAACACGTTTGCTCTCGTAAAAATCATAACACGGCAGGTAACCTGCCGAAACTCCGTTGGTCACATGGATACCATAAGCAGCGTTTACAATGTTAATAGCGAGTTCGCACAATATACAGGTTCCGAGATATTTGATTTGACGATTTCACCCCGAAGACGTTTTCGCCCCGGTCTCCCCTAATCATTGTTCACTTTACCAATCTCTTGCTGAAGCTATGCAGCAAACAGCAACTATTTCTCATGTAACAGAAGATATCTATTTACGCGAGCTCATGGCTTACGCCAAGAAGTGCTCGGTGCATTATCCTACACCACGCTACCGCGTATGACGTCGTCATAGCTGTCCCGGGTAACGTACCTAAAAGGGCAAATACACAAGCGAGCCAATTAGAGGAATTAGCTTTGGATTGTTGGACGAAAGAGGCGTATAATTTAGGCACGTTCGCGCATCATTCAATGATGTACTCCGAGACGACGAGAGACGAAGCAGTCACCGGTTGAAAGGAACATGAGAAGGAAGGAGCTACAGGGGGGGGGGGGGGGGAGGATGTTGCCGCCAGTATATCGTGCCATGGCGCAGTATGTTGCGCGTCTAGGGTAACACGTCGTGAATGTGACACACAGGGCTTTCAAGCTACCTAAGGCAACGAGCTCGCTTGCATGCTAATAAGCTTGCGGATAGCTGAATACCCGGCTTTAGTTTGGGCATAATGGCAAGTCCATCTCGGGAGTGTGTGTCACACATCCCCGTTCCCGTCTTACCCTTTACGCCTCATCTGATCCATCCTTTCCACAAACCGCTCGCCTGATGCCACCAGCCGCAAAACGTTTCGACGTTATACGTTCCACCCTTGCAATCCGTCTAAAATCACCAACTGTCTCTGTGTATATTTTAAAACCGCTCCTAACGTTCAGACCTCCGATTAATGTTCCTCGCGTTGCGTATCGTCAACAAACTTCAACGGCACATTTCCGCTTTCGCGAAAAGATATCGCCGGTGATATCGCCCACCTTGCTTGGTGCGACGTTTAAGCAACAGGTGCACGCCGTAAGATTTAGAGAAAATCGTGCTTTATTCATCGTCGAGATCACGTTATATGCGCGTCAATAATTATAAATGCTTTTTTTAAATTTATTTAATACAATTAAGGTCAATCTTTTTTATACTTTGAACACTACCTATGTAAGAAAGTTTTAATTATATACTTGATAAAAAATTATTCCCCATACCAATCTTTTACGGATAAAAAAATCTTTAAAACATTATAGAATAAAATCGCTAAACTTCTGACACTCAAATATTACCTAACCATTTTTTTATTTAAATATTAAGATGTTTTGTAAAGTATATTTTATGTTGTAAAGTCAACTTTAAAATAAAAACGAATAAAATTAAGCTAATTTTAATAAAATAAATTTCGTATTATCTATATGTACGAGCGGATAATGTGTGTGTGTGTGTGTGATTCTTGGGATAGGTATGCAAAAAAGTAGCGTGGCATTATATGTTCCCAAAAAACTTTTCAAAGGTTTATTTTAAACGCGTTACGTGTATATAAAAATTTCGGTTACGCAATCGCGTCTAGACATGCAACATACATATGAAGCATTGCGAGCTTGGACCGATGGTTCCCTTATTCGCAGAACGAATCGTTTTGGCTTCTCTCGATACCAGAAAAGCCGAAACCATCCGGGACCATGATTGGTTCTGTCAGTGCAACTCGTAGTTATTTCTCGCAAACGGATTTCTTTCCGTATTTTTTGAACTGGAGTGGTGCATATGAAAGGCACTATCAACGCGGAATTACTCGGCATAACGAACTGAGAAATGAAGAGACCAAGAAAGTAAATAGAATTTTTTAAAATCATTCTCTCTGCCACACACAAACACACACACACACATATAGACATACATACACACATAGAAAGAAAGATACGGGCAGAGAGAAATAGAAGAAAATTGATAAGTTAATATAAATACTCTGAAACGTTACACATTATCATCAATTTAATTAACAATGTTCTCTTTACTCAGTAAAGGAACTTGCTATTTAATTCTGTAAAATGTCAAAATGTCATAATTAATAAGATTCAAACAGATTGTATACCGAGTAGGTATCATATGAAAAAAACAGATAAATAGAAAATATACATTTCTCAAGGAATTTAATGTATCGGCTTTCCTATAACTTAAAAAATTTAATTATGCGTTGACACAAGTTACAAATTTTTCAATCTTTTATATTAAATAACTTGTTACAGCTTTAAATTAATGTTGTTTCTTTAAGTTTTTAATAAAATTTGTGTAAATTAAAGGATAATATTTTAATTACTTACATTTTTCAAACACTAATTTATTAAAATTTATTCCGATTGCAAGGCTTGAGTATATTCGTAATTTCCAATTTAAATTTCTTGTGAAATTTTTGTGTAATTTATTTAATGAAAAATATATTTCATTACTTACTGTCATTCCTGTCTTATAAAAATAAAACAAGGTATGAAAATTATATTAGTATACAGCTATACAACGCTGTCCATAGATAATACGCATCAATTTAATTAACAATGTTCTCTTTACTCAGTAAAGGAACTTGCTATTTAATTCTGTAAAATGTCAAAATGCATAATTAATAAGATTCAAACAGATTGTATACCGAGTAGGTATCATATGAAAAGAACAGATAAATAGAAAATATACATTTCTCAAGGAATTTAATGTATCGGCTTTCCTATAACTTAAAAAATTTAATTATGCGTTGACACAAGTTACAAATTTTTCAATATTTTATATTAAATAACTTGTTACAGCTTTAAATTAATGTTGTTTCTTTAAGTTTTTAATAAAATTTGTGTAAATTAAGGGATAATATTTTAATTACTTACATTTTTCAAACACTAATTTATTAAAATTTATTCCGATTGCAAGGCTTGAGTATATTCGTAATTTCCAATTTAAATTTCTTGTGAAATTTTTGTGTAATTTATTTAATGAAGAATATATTTCATTACTTACTGTCATTCCTGTCTTATAAAAATAAAACAAGGTATGAAAATTATATTAGTATACAGCTATACAACGCTGTCCTATTAAAATAGAACACAGACATAAGTTCTCTTGTTACATAATGAAAAACGCTTTGCCTTCTCTCCGAACCCGTAGCATTAGGGATGGACGCCGCGCCGTTATTCGAAGAAAGCTTTCTAAAAGACGAGCTAGATCTATGATCGGTCCGGTCAGGGTCAACAGTAGCAGTTATTTGTCGCCGGGATATATCTCACGATTTTTTGCCTTTTCTCTCGCCAATCGTTGTGCCGTCTTTCTGTGCTTTAACCGTATAAGAATGGCCGGTTGCCGTAAATTCCGCCAAATCCCATGACCTTTTATTTATCGATACTTGTGAGATCTTAACAATGCTTTTCGCTTTGCTACATCGATCCTCGCGGCTTTCTGGATATCGAAAAACACTCTCTTATAAATTCAGCCGATGATCCTTGATAGCCCAACGCTTAAGTAGATTTCACAGAATGGAACCATAAGCCCTTTGAATGTCCAAATATGCTGAGGATCAATAATATAACCGAGACTATCTAAATCCGATCAACATAAAACGCTGACCAGATCAAAACAAATTTTAAAAAATTGCATCAAGCATCATAATTTTATAAAAATATATAAATAAGTAATAGAGAAAGATATATGTAAATTTTTAATAAATAATCATATCATGATTTCTATGACTATCTACAAAATACATAGGTATATATATTATTGGTTTAAATTAACGCAATTTTTGATATTCGACATTAAAAAAAAAACTTTAAATCAGGCATTTACAGCAATAAATAAAATATAGGTATTAGGTTTGGTTACAAAATTACAGGACAAATGTCTAAAAATTTTACAGTTAATAGTACAATCATTACGAGATCATTTTCCCTCGGGCTAATTTCTCTGTAATGGCCAAGATGATGACGATATTTACGATGCTCAGCAGTACATCTAATCGCTTTACAGGCAAGGGCCAATCGCGAGCGAGTCGCGTGCACGGATCGGAGCATTAGCATCGTTAATCGCGACCACGTGGCTGGATGTTGTTTAGCCACATAATTAAACGTAATGTTTCCAGTACGTGCGCGCACGTACGGCCCGGCGGGTACACGTTAACGCTGAATTCTTTATATGCGAACAGCGTCGTTAGGGGAATCGAACGACCCAGATCGGCTGATTCGTTTCCGTAATGAGTTTGCGGCGTGGTCCGCGCGTCCGTTATCGGGACACGTGTCGCCAGCACACCACGCGGGCCGCCTATATCGTCGACGTTTTATCCGATAAATTTGGTATTCGGCAATTGGAGGATAAAGTCCGGCCGCAGGATGCTGTCTATTGTTGCCGATCATAAAGACTTTTCGGTTAACGAAGGGGCTTGTGGGATCAGTAATCTGTCGAAATTGAGTCTAAAACCGTATCTATCCACGATCATCTGAGAGGATTAATAGGACGTACGTTTAATATATACAAGATGATTTTAATAACTGGACTGGATTATAGCTCTTTTCTAAATCCAGTTAGATAAAGGTAGTGAAGGAAAATCTTTCACTGTTTAGTAGGTACCTATAATCTTTCATTGATATATGATTACACTTTTTCTCTCAAAGAATAGGTACACCAATGCATTTGCTAGATGTAACTGCATCTTTTTTATATGAAATACTTTTCTAGCATAAATCAAAATTTCTTTTTACTCTACGTATAAAAGTACTTATTAGGGTAAGATATCGGAAAGATTATTTTCTTATATACAAGTTTTCGAAGAACTTGTGTTTGCAAAAATTTATTCCAGAAAGTAACTTGAAAGAACAAAATAGCTCGTTTTAAAGTAACTAATTGTTTTAATATAATGATCAAGTTGACAATTTTATAAAAAACATAAAAAGAGTATTGGAATAGTATTTTGTGTGGCAAGTGTGGAAAACAACGAATTATGTCGCGCGTGAAGTTGCCGATGAGCCGAAAGCTTATGGTGCATTCACACGAGTACGAGTGTGAATGCATCATAAGCTGAGGCGAATGCGGCAACTTCACGCGCGACGTAATTCGTTGTCTTCCGCACATGCCACATACAATATTTTTTGTAATGCCTGTCGCAAAAATTCAATTTAAGATTTAAAAATCCATTCTATCCTTCTTGAATGATGACGGTTGTAACGAATTGACGTTTTTAAGGCGTACATTGAATCGTTGAGAAATAAGGCACTTTCCGCACGTTAAACAGCAATCGAAAATCGTACTTTCGCCACAGGCATTGCAAAAAATGTTTAGAATATCATGGTGGTACATTTGAGTACTTAATATAATAAAGTAATTTCATGACAATGTGTAATATTGATCTTCCATAACATCCGCGCTATATATTACAAATGTGTAATGTCATGGCATTATAAAAAATACATAGAATATTGTAATTAAAATGATTATTTACATATATGAAAACTATTGTATATAAAAACTGCTTACTTTTATCGAGCCTTTTGTAAACTTAAAATTGGCCATTTGAGGAATAAATACCAGCAGAGATTGTTATATGTTCTTCATCATAATATTAAACGTTAGATATTTTTACTAGAGTTGAAATTCTATATATATAAGCAGAATTTCTCTCAAATTTACTACCGCAATAATTTAATTGCGCAGAAGCTTAACAATGACAAATGCTCTACTTTAAATTCGAGAACTATCAATATGTCTTTTGATATTATCAAGAAAAAATTGAGAAATATTTAAGAAACAAGGAGTTTCAAAACGGTCAAGAAATTGTCTTAAATGTAAAATGAATAAGTTTTAGGCTTTCTGTCTTGCTTACGCAAACAGTGCAAAAACAAATCTTGTTTCCCTCTATTGTCTTGTTTTGCTCGGTCGTCTGGCAGCTAACGCGCTTTAGTACATTTAGTCGATATTCCGTATTTAAGAAGCTATGAGATGAGCAACAAGGGGATTACTTACGAGCCGTATGAAAGTAGGGTAGAAGTGGAAAATTACCTGCCGCAGACTTGAAAATTCTGAGGGCGTATAATAGACAGGGCTCCATGGAAGAACCAAGTTTTACGATCTACTTTATGGCAATTACGAGCTTAACATTACATGCAACGAACTAAGACGGAACGTCGGACGTCGCAAGTATTCACGTTCAACGAGCTTACAACGCGAAGTGCGCTAAATATCCCTCGCACTATGAGGCACATTATCGCTGTCGACGTTTATTAAGGAAGAAACGCGACGGCGATGTGGCGTGCCGTAATTCCATGCAGGGCTAAGGGCGAGTAAACGATGGGTCGGTAAGGCAAGGGCGAAGTGAAAGGTGCGGAGAAAATAAAAAGAAAACGAAAAGGATTGCCGACGATGAAAAAACTTCTAATTTGATTACATTGTTCAGATAAAATCGACTGGAAAAAAATTAATTATAGTGAATTATCCACTTATAAAGCATGTAATTGAAACAAAATTGTTATCTATTCGTAATTTTGGTCTGTTTCCAGAATATCTCATATCTATTTAACGATATTAGAGTGCGCTTATCTTCATGTTGACAATTAATTTTTAACTCCGACGATCAATAAAAATACTATTATTTAATAAAATAATATTTAAAAAAAATTTCAAATATTATTTTATTATATAATAGTATTTTCTCTACTAACAGATGATTTTTTTATTTAAAGAAGCATAACGAAGAAAAATATTAAAATAAAGAGAAAAAGATTTATCAGATATTGTCTTTAAATCGGTATTTGGAGCCTGCACTATATCGACCGTTTCTATGCATTGCGCACATTTAATTTCGTCATCGATTTGAGACTTTCGTCGTTCGAAATATCAGACTTTTTCGTTTTGCACGCTATACATAATCTCGAGCCATGTTTCTCGAAAATTACCTGGCATTGAGGCGCGAGAAACGCGACTCCCTCGAAGTTTTCCAGCTGTATCTACGGGTCACCATCTCGAGCTCCCTTTCGGCCGCCCTCGTTTGACTCCGCCCTTACCAGTACGGCGTAAGATCTCTCCTCCTGCACGGTATTTCCTTATAAATTTATAAACAGGTCACGAACGTCAACCCCATAATAAGGGGCACGTCGAATATACTGTAATTGACACGTTGGATATATCCGCGCGCGGATTAAACGCGCCTGCATGTGAGGAAACGTAATCAGAGACATTGATTCTCTTGTTAAGACACGCCGTAGAACGTTGTGGAGGTGAAACGAGAAGGTGGAGCACAGCTGAGGAGAGGCCATTCCGGTCCGTATCCGCCGATAAAAACTTGAGAGTCAGAAGAACGGAAAAGGAGGAAGAGAGGAAATTACGGGAGGCGGAAGCGATCGGCGGTAGAGAAGTGGGGTGGCGGCGTAGCAGAACGAAAAGGCTGCCTTGAGATCAACGCGTGCAAAAGGAAGAGTCGAACGCTACTGTAGCAGGAAGTAAGACGTGAAGGGAAAAATAAACGATAGAAACGGGAAAATCAACGGAAGAGCTCGTTGATTACCGTAAGGAGATCTGACCGCAACACTGACCATCCAAAACGAGATTGGATTGATACCCCGATGAAAAATAAAAAAGTAGTAGACAAAAATCAAATAGGGAAAAAGTTGAGATGAAGATTGAGTGACAGATAATGCGCTTTAGTTGGTAAACGATGAAAAACAATTATATATTTCAAGAAGCTTATCTTTTTCACGTATTATCTTTTATGTTAATAATATTAATGTTAACCATAAATATTTTCTATTACATAAAATAGAACAAATGCAAAAATGTAATTAATCAAAACGTAATTAATTAAATTTGTATATGTTGCAAGAAACAATATAGAGTTACCTGCTTTATAAATTCTTTTTATTATAATACTGTTAATAATGGTTTATCTTTTACCGGAATTATTTCAATAAGAGTTTATAGCAAAAATAAATTTTATTTAAATATGTACATGTATATAGGCTTTTATTTCTAATTAATAAACAAAAATTATTTTTAACAATTTGAGTTTCTATTTCAATAAAAGAAACTTTTTATTAAATCTGCAATGCAAAAGTTTATCTCAATAAGATAAACTTTTGTTTATTGTTGTAAATTTTGGCAGTAAGTATGCTTACCGAAAAGTGAAGCAAAAACGAAGAAATGGGAAATGAAGATTGCGGTAAAGAGATCGGCAAACGTGAGTCGCGTTCGACTTATAACGCATTACTTTGTATTTTATCGCCTGCGGCGCCGTAAGTATAGTGTCGGTGGGGAAAATAGGTGTAAAGTGCTTTTAACGTAATCACTTGCTCGTCGACCGAAGCTCCTAGCCGGCAACTTTCGAAAGTGAGAGGCTATAGCGCGTGTCTGATGCGTACCCGGGGCCTTACTACTTGCTCCGCGTCTGACCGTTTTGGCGGTTTCCACTTTCTCCTCTCGCTACTTCGCGCGCGCATGACCGCGCATATCTCTCTCTCTCTCTCTCTTTCTCTCTCTCTTTCTCTCTCTCTCTCTCTCTCTCACACACACACACCATTTTTTCGCCTTTTCCAACGAGTATCGAGCACGCTCGCTGGCGTAGCGACTGACCAGCTTAGAGGAAACCGTGCTTAAATCCATTAGTGGTATTGCCTCGTTTTAAAGCCGCGTACAAGAAGACCCGACTTAGGTACATCGTTGCATCAGAATGGCTGAACCACTGATTAAATAAGTAGGATTAAAAATGTTAACCGAATCTCATACTGCTAACTATTTTCTTCTGTATCGTGCACCCTTCTTCATGGATTCTATTCAATTTTACTTGACGTTCCTTTTGTGCGCAAAATAATATTTTAACTCTATTATTTTGAAGTATTTCAGAGATACTATCTTATAAATAATATACATATAACTTTTTGTTTAAAATAGAATGAATGATAATTGCAGAATAATTTTATGATATTTGTGACATTATATTTCGTTTTGCAAAAAGAAAATTTATATATATATATATATATTCATTTTATTATAAATATAAAAAATTTATTATATTTCTAGACAAAATTTGAATAAAATTGTCAAATTGATATGGAAAATCACTAATTTAGCTTTGATCTTGAATCGTATTGTGAATATTGATAATAAACAAAACATATTAGAGAATCGAATATTGCCGTACGCTACCCTCCTGTAGATCGAATAATCAATATGTACCTATAGCCGTTTGATATAACGCATTTGCTATAATATATACGATATACAATATATACGATTTGCTATAGTACATCAATTTCAGTAACTGATTTGATTGGCAGTTGAATTTATTTTCATTAACAATCTCTATTTATCCGTAAATATTTTTTTTAATACTTTCGTAAGTATCACGCTTATGATATTGCGCAAGTAAACTACGGAAGAGATATATCATATACCGAACAAATAGAGAGTATTTGCCAATTTAGTACATAGAAGATCAGAATATGTTGGCCACCGCAATCCAATTTACTCATACGGTATGAAATTTACACGGTATACTATTTTGATATAAGAAAGTAAATCTATAATTTTTGAAATCTTGTATAAGAAGCAAACATATCTCACAAACAAGCGAGTGCGACAAGGAAAGCAAATTAAATATTCTAATGTAAATACGTTTAGTATTATAAACAAGTAAAATATTGTGAAAAAATATTTATCATAATTTCCAGAAAAGAGAAAAGAAAAAAAATCGCAATATATGTATTTATTAATAGTAGAAAGTTTCATTTATACGTATATGTATAGAATAACACATTTTCTCATAAGTTTTATATAGAGAGATTTGTCTGTTATTTTCTTTTTTCTTGCAATTTTCTTTCCCTTTCTTTAAAATGTGATTATCGGCTTTGTCATGTACGCCTTGAAACGTTGAACATTACCGCTGCACGTAAACTCATTTTCCCCGATCGAGGAAATCTCTTTCGTGCGCGTGAGAGGGCAACGGGGCCAGTCACGTGAGGGAAAGGATCCTCAGGAGGCTCGACCCAGCTCTCCGCAATCCCGGCGCGATGCCACGTGTCGCCGAGGGTGAGGGTGGGAGGTGGGATTCAACGATGAATTTTTGACTTCCCCATAGAAATCTTGGATCCGCGTCACGCCATACCAGCCCAACAGAAATCCTTTTGCCCGCCCTAGCTCTCGAACGATCGTTTATACTACCTTACCGATTTGAACGGTGGTTGTTGGGGGTGGAGGGAAGAGAGATGAAACGAGCGGCAAAAGAGACGCGCGTTAGAGCGGGAGACCTTGGGGGTGGCGGTGGTGATGGTGGTGGTGGTGGTTGGCGGTTGCCGGCAACGAGAACGGGGGAACGGAATGGAGAGAGCACAGGGGAGCGGAGGTTAGCGGCAAATTGAATCTCGCGCAAGACGTGACCGCCCCCGGGAACACCGGCGCGTCTGTACGGTGAAAATCACGACACGACTGCGGGCCACAATACGTATTACTCACGCTTCGTGAAAGTCGTGGCATTAGGCAACGACGTATTTCTCGAGTGCCGCCATCGTCGCCGCGCAGACGACAAGATTTCCGACGTCGAAGGCTCCGACTACTCCGGGTTTTCATCTTCTCGTACAACGCCGCGCGGCGACGGTCGCGGATGCTCGCACGCCAAAGACAAGGCTGATTTCACGATGCTCGACGGAAACAATCCCCGTTCGCGAGAATGTTGAAGTAACTGCGACTGCCTTAAAGCAGCTGTCAATTAATTATGTTACTTTCTGCAAGCGCTTATATTGAACAATACATATATGTTTTTCTCTTAGATTTATGGAAGCCTGTGATTATAATACAGTGATATAAGTATTCTTTAAAGGTTAAAATTATTTTGATGTATTATTCTAAAAAGATTCTCACACAATTTTGGTTTTATATAATTATACTCTAAATAAAACTTAATTTCTTCTGAAAGCTGTACCTTTTAAAAACCACAATTTGTTAAACATTCAATTGTAGATAAATATGTAGGTATTATAATAATAAGATATATTCAAGCGAGCAGTCTTATATAACCTACCGTAGATAGAGAAAGTAATAATATCGAAGTGACAGCACATTTTTCCTTTCTCTGAGAAAATCATACGGCATTTGCCTTGAAAAAATTGATGTTTATATTTTCGTACATTTATAAAACAAACAAAACGGTAAAATGGCTTTGCAATGTAGTAGACATATAAAAATCGTTACTACTCCATGTGACTTTCTATGCTAGATGAAGAAAGTGACGTGAGAACAATGACGTGCATCCCGACGTGTTATAGACGTCAACGACGTCACCGTCGTGATATCTACTGTGACGTCTGCAATGTTGCGTGACATGAACGAGATTAGTGAGACATGTCGCCAAGTCCTCAAATTTTCATCTTTGTACTGCCTCGAGAGAGACTTTGGAATTAATAAAAACAACAAATACAGCGATAACAAAATTGCGAAGGGTGCTTAAGTGTATAGATAATTTGTTTGTTTTATTAAATTAATTATATCAATAAAAACATGCATCTTATACTAACAATAATAGATAGAATTAAATTTGTTATTGTTAACACACACAATACTGATAATATTATAAAATAAAGTAAAGTAGTTATTAATGAAAATAATGTCACAATTAAAGATAGTTTTATATATTATGTAAAAAATATTATGACAATCACGTTTAAAAATATACATGTAAATCAATATTACATTAATATTTTAAACTTGCATTTGTTGATACCAATTTCCGTAACGGGAATACCAAATATTAAATACTCATTGTCAGTAAATAAAATCCAGGTTTATCTCTTATAAACTATCAGTTTAATAAAATATTATTTATCCTTTTATAAATTATCCATTTAATAAAATATCAGAGATGCCCTGTTATATTTAATAAAATCTATATATTTATTCTTTATAAACTATGATCATAAAATAATAATGCAGTAACTATAAGAAATTGCATTTGACGATAATAATTTTTGACTAAAATTGTATCGTAAATCAAGTTTAACTATATTTTAAACTTTATCGGTTTATTTTATGATATTTCCACAGAAAACAAAGAAAATATCTAGATTGCTTGAAACAAGTTGTGTGAATAAATTTTTGCTGATTTTGCAACACGGATATTCACATAGAGTAGATCAAATTCATCATCGTTTATACGTAAGTATTTATTAATTAATCAAGTTATACTATCAAAATAATTGCAAAAACATTCTAAACTTTTATCTAAATGATTTATGATTTATACAATTTGTTATTTACTTTTGTCACTTTTAAATCCTCTTGAATCCTCTTTTTCGGGGAATGCCTGTAGTAAATCCATCATTTTTTAATTTTTTATTGGCATGGCATATACGTTTTATTTCCAATATATTATTGAGATATTCAATAACCTTATATTAAAGTAAAAAAAAATAGCATCTTATTCGTGTACGCTGCATACCAGAATTATATTTTGATAAGTACTTTCTCGTATATGAACGTCGAATAAATTACATGCCTTCCGGTGACGTCCATTCGAATGAGACAGGGCGTACTTGCAACGTGGACGATTTTTCCCCCGATTTTATTAAGCGCGTACCTACGCAATCGGAGCAACTCGTGCGGGTGCACTGTGGGATTTGCACGTAAAACGTCGGGGGCCCCGCGGGTTCTACTACGCCCGGATGAATGGAAAATTAAAAACGCCAATCAGGTGGCGGAATCCAGCCTGGAGCAATGCCGTCAGTAGTGTCACTCGGAAGGTACGAAAATAAATTTTTCCTCGCTGCCTATACTCGCGCGATGCGCAAATAATAAAACTTGTGTAAGCGTTACTCATCACTGCAAATATGCTAAATATCATAGTAAATTATGGATTAAGTTTCAAGTCTCAAAATGGATGATGATTCAAAAATAATGTAATCAACTTAAAATTTAACACAATACATATCATTTGTCGTAAGTAAAATAATTTTAAAAGTGCAACATTAGTAATTGTAATTATTAAAAAACTAAGCCAAATTGGAAATTGGAAAATGATTGAAATCATTATTGTGTTATAATCGCAAATATAAAATTACTTTTTTCTGTTGTGTGATATTAACAATTATTATTAATTATCTACTTGACTAATATTTAATGAAATAATATGAAACACACCCTATTATTCGACACAGTAATATAATAAACTTGTATCATATTTGAATTACACCAGAAAGATAATCATCTTCTCATCTCTCAAAATGGATATACTGTTAAATTATATAATTTATGCGAGGTAAAAAGTTGATATTAACTACAATTAACGTCATTATTATGGCAACCTGAGTCAATTCACTTATGTAAATATTGATCGTTAAGTTGATTGTGTAAACTTCAGACATTTAATTGGATGCGTTCAGTAGAACAACTGCTGAGTTGTCGTCTTATCAACACTCTACATTGGGAGGGGGGGGGGGGAGGGGTCTAAAAGTAAGAGCTAATCACATTCGATTGCTACTAAGCGGTTTGTTCTGCTGAACGCGCCCATTGATGATGAACATCTTTGACGAATCTGATGTGCATCGATACAACTTGCTGGAATATCTGAAGCAAGTGTTTCACCCCGAACGGACCCCTGCCGTTCGTTATCGCGTCCGCCCTTCTGACCCGCCTACTTATCAAGACTTGCCTAAATGCTGGAACCACCCTAGCAATTAAAACGTGCGAGCAACACGTCACGCGATCTCCGCGACCGCAACACCTCTGTCTAAACTAATTACAAAGCGAGCCTACGAAGTTCTACGTGTTGTGCGCATTCGTGGACATCGTGTTACATTCGCGATCGCATTCTGAATTACCATGCAAGGCACGATTTACATGGGTAACAAATCATTAAACGATTTCTCATTACTCTTGTGCAGATTAACCCCCGTCACGTATGTTTCCTATTAACAAACAAGTAATTATCGTTAATGTTGAAGCTTTTACTACTTTTATTACTAATCATGATTATTGATACATTTAATATCATTACTACCGAGTGTTATTGCTATGTTATTTCTCTTTTATAATTCCACATATCACAGTTCGAATGTTAGTTACATAAAAATATAAAAATTTGGAGTATATAACAAAACGGAGAACATATGGTCAGAGAGTTTAATAATCAATAACAACCTATCGTGGCATATCAAAGTGCTTACCAAATGGATTGACACGGCGTGTCAACGTCAATGCATAACGTATGCGCATCGATTGCATAAGATCGATATGGTCTCCGTTCTAGTTTCGTCGAGATTAAATCGTACCAATCGCGTTTTTCCAGGAATATTAATACCGCGACCTCTTTCCGCCAATTTTTTGTCAGCTCAGGAATTACTTTACCATAAATTGAAGAATTGTGCAATTTCAATCCAATTTTTCTTACAGGTATACTTTCATACTGATGATATATAGAGAATCCGATCTGATAAAAGAATGATTAGAGATCTGATCTAATAAAAGCAAGAATATCGATAAAGAATTTTTCGATTTGCGAATAGAACTAAATGCAGTCTGACACATTTACATTCTTATTATACTGAAATAAAAGATATAATATGTAGAAAATATGCATTTTATTATATCTATATATTCTCAGATATATTAAATAAAAAGATTTCTCAAAAAATGCGATATCATGTGTTACATAAAAGTTCTACGTTTTATACGTCTAAACTTTCAAGTTCACAAACAGGTAGAAAAGCGCGAGATGTCACGAGGTACTTTGATAAATTGGAATGCAAAATGCTTGTTTACATCTGATCCATTTCCGATTTTCAAATCGCGGATAGTAAAGCGATCGCAGGGCAGCATGCGGCAAGTGCTCTTATAGAATCGGGAACAATGCAAAACGCTCGATTTGATTTTATCCGGGATTTACACAAAGGGATCGCGCCGAAAAGAGAATATGGTAGCGCGCTTGGCTGCTTGAAACTCGCTAATCTTGTTACAGCGGCGCGCACCGATGCATCGAGACGCCATTTCTGAAGATTGCAATTCAATACTGCGCTCTCGTCGTGCCGGCATCCGTGCAGTTATCGTTACTGTGACTCACGATATCGCTGAACCTTGGCGTTACCCAACGTTCTGGGCTTCCTGTAATCATCTAAAACTCCGACATCGTATAAAGAAACGGGATCGTTAATCTACTTCTTTATCGTATACTCCGCGAATAGGCCGGCCTTATCGGCCAATTTGGCCATGTGAATTAAAGCGTTCGGGGCCACCGTGATATGTATAGTTATCGTCAAATCTGACCTGTCGTTATAATCACCGAAATTGATTAATTAATTGATTAATTACGGTAAATTCTACATTAAATTTATATATCTAATGTTTTTTATCAAAAATTAAGAAATTATAGCACTTTATGGTCTCTCTAGAAATATTTATCAAAAAGAAATATACACTTCAAATAAATCCGTCATTGAAATGTAGAATGGTGAAATTGCAACATTCGCGTATCCTACATAATTTATACATTTTATATAATCGGATGCATTAACGCTGTCCAATGCGCTTATATTCGTAAAAAGATCTCATGAGAAAACTCGCTGATTTTTTCCGCTCTTCCATAAATTAAAACGGTTGAGTTATATTATTAAGTGTGTATAATATAAACAGAGAAATACGTTTTTTGAATATTACAGAGAAATTTAATCGCGGAATGCAAACGTTGGGCTGCATTAATGCATTGAATTGTACATAATCGCTTGTATAATCCGCATTCCTATTATTTCAATGGTTCAAAATTACTTCTTGGAAGTAGTGTAATTCTATTAGGATTAGAGAAATAATTTTATAAAAGAGTGACGCCAAAATCAGTGGCTTTTTCGCCTCTTTTTGGTCCCGCGATATTGTAACTGAATTGTGTGCCAAATGATATCTTATATGATAAGACATCAATGACAAAAAAATTTTAAGTTGAGGTGAGAATTGGGTCTAGAGATATGGTGGGTCAAAGTAGTCAAAATTCATTAACGCGTCAGCTGATATACTTTGAAGCACAAATTTTTATGTCAATTTAATAATTTGTAACTTCGTACCCAGAGGTTTTGCTGGCTGCTGACAACAAATATATAAAATGACTGATTCAATATGGCGGACCATGTATTTAAAAAATATTTTTTACAACGCCTGTGGTCGAAAGTCGAAAGTTCGATTTTCGATTGCTGTTCAGCGTGCGGAAAGTGGCTTATTTCTCAACGATTCAATCTATGCCTTACTTTACCGCACTAGTGCGGTAAAGAACCTCCCTTTTTTTACGATTGATAGTTTTTCTTTTTTTATTTTCGACTGACATAACAAACTTGAACGTAACAAAATTCACACGAGACAAAACGTCAATTCGTTACAACTGTCATCATCTAAGACGGATAAAATGGATAAAGAAAACGAGTGTCCAAGACCGTCCACGCCGATGGAACTCGAAGAAGCAGCTGGATCTGTCACAGAGAATTTACTATAACCGAAGAAATCGAGAGATAAATATACGAACATTTATGAAAAATTTATAGAATGGAGAGCATCTAAAAATACAACCTCATTTTCGGAAAATATATTAATAACATATTTTGATGAATTGTCAAATCAAAAAGTGCGACATCATCTTATTTGAATTTAATTTTAATTAATTTTTTAATCTTAAATCTCGAATTTTCGCGACAGGCATTACAAAAAATATTGTATGTGGCATGTGCGTAAGACAACGAATTACGTCGCGCGTGAGGTTGCCGCATGAGTCGAAGGCTTATGGTGCATTCGCACGAGTACGAGTGTGAATGCACCATAAGCCTTCGGCTCATGCGGAAACTTCACGCGCGAATTAATTCGTTGTTTTCCACACTTGCCACACAAAATACTATTATATTAATCTCTATAAGAAATATGTAGGGGTTTCTTGGGTCGCTGATTACAAATCTGAAGTCAGATCTTCAGAAAAAATAGCCAACCCAGTATGATGGACAAAAATAAAAATTATATTTATTTTTATGAAGAGAGGGATCGGTCTATTAAAGTTGGCCGACCAAATAACATAAAATACAAATTCCGTGGTTTATATTGGGATGCTGATTGAAAACCTCAATTCAGATTATATTAATAATAACAATAATAATAATAATAATTATTATTATTATTTTATTTAATATAATTAAAATAATAATTCAACAATTTATAACAATTTTTTAGGACTCGAAAATCGATTTTATAACTCTGACACACAAATTTTTTAAATATATCATTCGCCATATTGAATCAACCATTTTAAATTTTGAAAATCGTTGTCAACAACCAGCAAAACCTCCGGGTACGAAGTTACAAATTATTGAATTGACATAAAAATTTGTGCTTTAAAGAATATGAGCTGACGCATTAATGAATTTTGACTACTTTGACCCCCCATATCTCTAGAACCAATTCTACCTCAACCTAAAATTCTTTTGTGATTGATGTCTTATCATAAGGCATCATTTGGCACACAATTCAGTTCCAATATCGCGAGACCAAAAAAAGGCGATTTTTGGCGTCACTCTTTTTTTCTATATGTTTCCTAATAATTTTATGATATGCAACGCAGAATACCATGGAAGCTTTCAAATAACAAAATTTGGATCATACAATAATATTATATACAAGTAAATTTGACCAGTTGCAATTTGACCTGATAAGGTCAGGTACGTGCATTGCCTCGTCCATTACTCCTTGGAGTGCACCAAGATTATTCTCAGATATGAACAAGTTGATCATACTGCGCGAACGAGAACGTATTCGCGCTCGAGCGTCATTAATTATGTACGCAAGTTGAGCGCGCGGCTACATAGCGAATCACCCGGCGTTACTAACACCCAAACGCTAATCACTGGAATAATCTCGTATTTATATCCGGATTAGACATAAATAATCGTATCTTGCACAATCGATCGAATCGTGTTCATTTAAAACTACCATCTCAAAACTGTACGATAGCTTTTCCGTGAAATCAATATAAAATTTCCAATTTTCATATATTGTATAATGAACAAATAACATAAACGCAAATATAATAATTCAATAATAAGTATTTTTATCTTAAATAAATATTAAATATATATTATATATATAATTTTATTATATAAATATCTAAATCATATTTATTTTGTTAACTATTTCATTGTAATACTTTTTTACTTTATTAATACAAGATAAAATTTTTCTAAATATGTTTAATGCATAGCTTTGGATAATGCAGAGCAGCAGATGCTAAATCAATTATATTATATAACACTAAATGCAACTATGTAATTTTATATTTATTTAGCCATAATTAAATTAACCACGCAAGAGATTAATTAAACGGTTGGGAGAATGCTAATACTGATCTTCTTAATCACAGTTGTAATAAATTTAGCATCGCCAAAAAAACGATTAGAGTTTCTCACAAGACATAGTATACCTCTTTCTATGCTATTATCACGTTACAAAGAAAAGATATCAAAGACAGCTTTACCGCGGACCAAAAAGCGAACTGACCTTTCCTAAAATGTATCCGACCAATCTAGTATAAATATAATATGTATGGCAGATGGAATGGTATTTAAGCTAAAGCCAATTATGTGTTTAAAACTGCACAAGCGATTTCTGGCTGTCAAGAATACTACGTGTTATATATATATATATATATATATATTGGCTCGTATTTTCCGTAGGCTTTCATCCGTAAGACGGAGCAGACTGCACGAACGTCATTCATAAGTTATGAGGTTCGGTCGATTAAATTGTCTCTCGCAATTAGAAAAAGGAGTTTCCGGTACGATACGAAATTCCACTATGTAACGCCGCGACACGGAAACCCCTACATGTCTTGACGATTCACCGAGTATAGTGAACCGACCGGAATCGATTCGTATCCACTGAATTAATTACGCGCCCATTTTCTATCCTCGTATTGAAACTCCCTTTACCCCACACCTCCCTACCGTACCATTTCCACGTTCATCGATCCACAGAATCGAGTGCGCGGAAATAAGAAGGCCTGACATCCTTCTCGGTCTGAAAGATTACTTGGAAAGGGATGGTACATATCGCGCGTTAGGCAATTGGACAATCAATGTCAGGTTTGACAAGCTTCAATAAAATATTAAAATGCATTAATTATGCTTGAATTAATGCATTTAATTATTAAACGATTAAGAATAGGTCCTAAAAGACATCGTCTCGATATCTTCAAATATATTCTATTTTGTTATAATAAAAGAAGCACAATTAAAGATTAATTAAAAAGAACTTAGATATATCTAATAAAATCTAAAGGTTTTAGCTTAAGGATATGAAAAAGACAATAAAATAAAGCAATTTTTATTCTTTAATAATTACTCAATAATTTTTTAATATAATTTATTTCTTTATGTAATTACTTTTTCTTTTAATACATTTCTTTAGACAATAAATTAATATTTTTATATTCTAAAAAAATATTCTGAAATTTTTTTCTGAAAATGATTTAACATTGGGAGATCACATTTTTATTACTCGCCCTAGAGCTCCTTAACTCTAGAGACCCTAGAATAAGAGTCTGGCCATAAGCGATTTTGTCAAAATCCTGCGAGAGCGAAGGATATACATTCGCTACCGCTTTCTCTTTAACCTGACCATCTGACACGCTCAAGCACATTTGACAGCTGTAAAAATGTTATAAGTATTGCAGCAATAGGTATAATATAATAGATAGCAACTGATAGCGATATTATAGATAGAGAATGTATATCCTTCTCTATCGCAGGATTTTGACAATACAGGGTCTCTACTTAACTCCGAGTAATAATTTTTTATTTTTAAAATTGAAATCTGATTTGCGTGGAAAGAATTTATTAGTGATGATGAAGTAATCCGCAGGTTAATTTATTTATAAAAACAAAAATTCAGAATATTTTTTTTAGTAATATAAACAAATTAATGTATTGTTCTAAACATGATATTAAGATAAACGGTGATTACATTAAAAAATAGAAGAATTGATTGTTTTATCTTATTACTTCTTTTACATCCTTTGTCCGGAAACTTTTAGAAACTTACGATATAAAACATAACATATAAAATAATATATAGTAGAATAAAGATATAATATATTAAGCCATAATAAAACACAATTTATAGGGACAGACACTTGAAAAATATTATGTATTATTTCTCTCATCAGTTTTCCTCACTTACAAGGAAACCCACGGAGGTGTCCCCCTCCGATTTTGATGAGCTTTTAATATGTTGTTGTCTAGCCAAAAATAAGAGACACGATTTTTTTATACGTGCCTATACGCATGTTTAAGGGGTAAAACACCCCTTCGAAAAAAGTCGGTTTTTCTCTTTCCTGCCGAATATCTCCGAAACTATAAGAGATAAAAAAAATTTTTTAAATGGAAATTAAATGGCTTCAAAAGTACTTTAAAATAATGACAAAATTATTTCTTTATTTTTTTTTTTAAACATACCCCTGAAACCAATACATTTTTTCAAAATTTTAAAATTTTTTATCACCAAATAAAAGGTTATTTTTTTACGAATTCAACCATATATGATAAAGTTATGTTACGATAAACCATTTTTGAGAAATAATTACAAATGCCTCTGTACCCACACTATAAAAAATTTTTTGTCATTAGTTCGAAGTACTTTTCAAACCATTTAATTTCCATTTTTGAAATTTTTTTTATCTCTTATAGTTTCGGAGATATTTGGTCTGAAAGAGAAAAACCGATTTTCTTCGAAGGGGTTTTTCATGCGTATGGGCACGTATAAAAAAATACGTGTTTTATTTTTGTCTAGACAACAACATATTAAAAGCTCATCAAAATCGGAGGGGGACACCACCGTGGGTTTCCTTTCTTGTTATACATATTATAATGTGTGTAAATTAATAATAGTGACGTTATTACGTCGACATTCAAATATTATAGATAGGAGAATATGTTAGCTGCTACACACATATTAGCTATACACTCACATAGGTATACCTATATATGTTACAAGCTAACATATTTGATTGTCGATACAATAACGTCGCTATTATTAATTTATGTGTATTATAATCGGCGGAAGAAAGCCGTTAGTTAATATAGAATCGCATGTTGTACCTATCTGTGCCGTTGTCAAAATGGATATAGCGACAACAGTCGAAAATAATTGAGACACTCGCGCGAACAAAGATTTGGAGCGCGTCCAAGAGAAGCAAACATCTCGTTTGTCTCTGCGATGGCTCTCATAATGCTCATCGCGCTTTGACTTACCGCATTCCAGAAGATAATCGTCGAAGCAACACGATATCTCCCGCATCACTCAAACCGAAAGTTATTTACGGACTTGCAATGTACGGCGAACGTCGCATCTCGTCGAAATGCAGCAATATCGCGCGGCTGAGTGCGTACCCGCGAATTATTCGAGGTTGCTATTTCGCCCCCGTTCCTTGATAGAAGGGGTAACGGACCTAGCTCGCCAAGTTATAATAGTAATTCCATTAAATCGCGCGAGCCATTACCCGAACGCATTACACATTACTGCGATAATTATACTATGCTTGCTCCCGGGTAAATAACGCGGCGTGTACCATTCCAATGACCAAACAAGCTTTGCATACCGACCTTGTTTACAAAAAATGTTAATATGAAATGTATATTAAAACAAAGATAAGACGTTTTCTCTTCCACTTATACGATAGTTATTTCTCAGTTTTGTCGAATTCGTAATTTGATAACAGCATTTGTGAATTTTTTGCTGCATATATAAATAAAATTCATCATATGAATAATTCACGCGTGTCCACATTGTATATACACAATTAAACACAGTACAATGAACGTATGTATTTATGCTATGTACTGCTTCATTGAACGTATCATTTTATTGGAATTAGCAAAGCACGTGGCAAGTAAACGTGTACAACAAAGCAACACAATGTGAATTAAATAGCTTTGATAAGGTAACGTTTGAATTCCTATATTTCCTATATTTCTCTATAAAGTATATGTTAGTCTTTCGAAAGCTTAAAAGTTTCGAAGTTTTGTTTTAGCTCAAATTTAATTGCCGCGTTTATTCTACGAGCATAAATATACATAAAAACATACTTTTTAATATATTGTATAAAAACTTGTCTTTATATTAAAATAAAAATATAGTAAGGACCAAAGTATAAAATAAAATACGAGTAAAACAGACAATAACAGATATAATCAGATTTAGATAGATATTACTACACTTGTAGTAGAAAGTAAATCAATAACATAAAATAATAATAAAAGGTTTGCATGAGCAATTACGATAGTAATATATTATACTATTGCAACTGCTAAATCAGTAATTCTATTAAACTACCAATTTAATGTTATTTTATAAAAATAAAATATATTGTTTTGTAAAATTATCAAAATTAATATCTAATATTATTTAATTAATAATAATTACAGTGTATTAAAATATAATCACTTGCACTGATCTGATGTATATCAGTCAATTAATACAGTATTAGAAATAAATTTTTACTACTGTATTTAAAATTTCTAAACTAGAAACTTATTATTAGACTCGAGAAATTTCGGCAAAGAGATCTTTGAAATAAGTAGATAAAAATAATTAAAATAATAGTTAGACGGGTGTATACAAGCGGGGCGTGGAGATGGAAACACGAGATGGTAGGCGAATCATATTTTCGTGGCATAGGTAGCAACCGCGGTAATTAGAGCGCCGGGCTTCAAATAAGATTACACAGTTCCGACAGAACGTTATCGGCGCCGGTCGTTGCTTTAAACTTCCAGCACGGTGGATACCAGTGGCCAGTGCCAAGCGCCATAATTATTAAACGCATATGCAACTGATCTCCAGAACAACGATATCTGCGAAATCAGGGTCAGAGATGTATGTTGCACGTTGCTGTATTTGTACCAAATGAAAACGAGACAATAGAATAGTATCATAGCAAACCAAAATTAACTTCCAATTAAAATACTTGATAAACAAAACATATATAACATCATACAGTGAAGGTTTGTCAGCAGGACAAATCAACTGTCATTTAAAATCATGTCCGTTTTTTAATTGCATTATTGTTTTGAAATTGTATCAACTATTGCCGCTTAAGAATTAAATGCTTATCAAAATCTTTACTATATAGCTTCAATTTTCCCGTGTTCTCTGGACCGGTTTTGGTAAGTTGATTTCACATTTCTTTGTCGGTTTTAGATCCAACTTTCATTTCTTATCCGATTATTTTGCAAATTAATGCCCATTTCTATCAACGTCGGTTAACTTTAACCTTAGGTTAACTCACTCTTTGTCATTTTCTAAGGGGGACAATTAGAAAAAAACAAAGAATGGGTTAACTTAAGGTTAAAGTTAACCGACGTTGGTAGAAACAGGCATAAAGCCCACTTTTTTCGTTTTTTTCTAACTGCCCCCCTTCGAAAGAGAAACTGATAGGCCTAAGAATATTAACAATATTTTACTATTTTTTCGTGAAAATTATACTGCTTTTGTCAATTCAATCTTGAAAAATTCACCTAATGCTCGTCGGAGAGCGCGAAATTATTTAATTCAATCTGTCACCGCGTTGCTAAAGAATAAAGATGACTCAAAGTAGAGCCGAAAAATACGATTTATAACTTTGTATTGAATTGTTAATTAAATGTTTCATAATGTGTTAGTTTACGCACAACTAACCGTGTTTTTCTCACAGCCTATTTTTTTTGTTGCATGTTAATTTTAGAACATACAGAAATAAAATTATGTTCTGAATTTTATTACATGGATGTCTTCTTTTTATAGAATTTCCTTGTGAAAATTACATTGCCTTCTCTTTCATCTACCTTTACAGATGTCTTCTCTTTATACAATAGTTATTATTAATATACATTGGTGTTGCGTTCTAGAGACAGAAAGTCGTGCACGACATAGGAAAACACATAGAAAATAAGTAAAAAATTACGAATGCGAAAGGTGAGCGACGCGGATGTGCACACACACACACACACACTCATACTTCCATATAGCCGCACTCGCAGAGCTTAAATGCAAGTTGGAATTTTAGGGTGGCATACATTCAAACGCTTTCGGCGCCTGTAATCCCAGACGCGCGGCTTCCGCGATCTCCGCGACAGAGATCCAAGCATCTTCGGCGCTTGTGATCTCGAGCTCGCGGCTTCCGTGATCTCCGCGCCTTCAATTAGACGTCGATCCGCGGGTCGATGGGCGGATCTAAGGACCACCATAATGGGACGATTTTCCAAGATTTTCGGTGGCGTGTATGGGGGGTCGCGGTAGCCGTGAGTCAGTTAGTTCGGTTCTGAGCGTTCGAGGAGCATGGTCTCTGAGAATTATATTCTATCAGTATCCTTAAACGATATAGTGAAGTGTGTCGCTACCCGAGACTTCTTCGAGGCGTCATCGCGATCCGAGTGCAAGCTCGAGACGTCGTCGCGATCCGCAGTCGAATCTCGAGGCGTCGTCGCGACGTGTGCGCATCCGACGCATTGTCGCGCAAATCTGATCATAAATACGAGACGTTATATTCATAGTTATATTCATAGCCGAACTCACAATCGCGCTACATCCTCGGACAAAACGAACTTTATGTGAACTATTCACCTCTCAAATGAAAACTTAATTGTACGAGCGTTATCCAATTGCATAAAACAAAATAAACTGATATATACGAAACCACAGTGAATGTGAATAATATTGACGCTGATCACAATCCAATTGGTAATGTTAAGCTGCGAACTAAAATAAAAGCTGGAACCTTTAAACTTCTAAATAAATTTTGTATATAAGATATAGGTATACATATATTTAGTCTAATGATTAATGTAGACTGTCGATGTTCTCTAGCAAATGTCAGCTAATGTCAGTTTTAGGACGAATCAGTCCCCAAGCGTAGTTAATCGTACGTACTTTATGAAGGCAACTATGTGCCTCTAATCTGCACAAATACACTTAAGAGATAGCCGTAAATATGGTGGGAGCTAACCATAAACTCTGACCATGGAATTACGGATTCATGGGCTCATGGGTTTACGGCTTCACTTAACTCTCCCTCAGTGGTGGAGCGTGAGGCTTTATAGTTACTTTAGATTTATAGTGTGTATTCGTCCTAAGTCTCACTAGTTACTAGAAACGAGGTGTTCTAACGTGTCCTTCCGGTGATGAAACACACTATTAATGTACGACTTCAAGAATAAATGCGAATGTAAATGTCTGAGAATTAACGCAAGAACTACCAAAGCAATCAAAATAACTGGCTTGTAATTTCTAATTTATAGCGTTACTTTTTCTGAGTTTTTCCATGACTTCCTGAAATTGTATGTAAATGATTAAATTGATTAATTTACTTACCCCTTTTATCTGTTTCTTTTTTCGAATATAATATGTATAATATAAACTGTAAAAATAGGTATACGTTAATCATCGGTAGTTCTAATGTTAAGAAATTGGCTAACAAATGACAGATAGGAAATAGAAGTAATAAGTAGAGTATTACATATTAGTATTGCTGTGTTTATTTTTATGCATATTTTTTAGATATTTCAGATGGGGATTTTTTTTATAACATTACTGTCACAGCATAAATGCTAAAATTTACAGGCAATAATTAATAAATTAGTAAATAATCGAACAATCATCCAGCATTTAATAGGTTAATTATGTAATTTTAATAAAGAAGCTTTAGAGTAAATTTCAGATTAAACTTAATTTTATATCTAAAATGTGTGCCTCTATAGGTAGTATTTTGGCCAATTTTTTATTGATCTTATCATACCTACATTACATTCACTGTTATTTACTAATTTTCTTACTTTTTGTATTGTTAGTTCTAAAAAGATACCAGAAGACAGTCAAAGTGAGGTACATGTTAACGTAAGTTTATAAAGCTGACTCTTGAACTTGTCTCCAGTTTAACTTTACAACTTACGCACACACGTGCCGCCATTTTTCCCATGTCACGCGGAAAAGACCGGTCGTTTCTTATTAACGCGCAAGAGACTCTCTTGCCATCTGCTTCCATTTACATTTGCAGCTACAAAGAAAACTACTTCGCGGCGAATAAAACGTGTCGTACTTGGCTATCGTCCGGTTTACTACTCCGGTTTTAGGTGGGCAGTAAACGCGGAGAGCTTTTTTACCGTGGGGTTTGCGCTGCTCTCTCGCCGTGTTTGGGAGCCGACAGACGGAAGGTTCGTTACATCCGATAAATTCGACCCGCGTGCGACGTATGATGCAGAATTATGTGCAAACTCGCCCGGCATCGAGATCGCCTGTCATAACTAATAACGAGAAACGACGTGTATTCGGGCTATAAACGTCGATCGATCGTTTTACTGACGCGCTCTGCCGTATCTAGTATCTATCCGACAGTAGCGATATTCCCCGGTCGTCATCGTCAACCGATTTCCATTGCCGACATTGAAAAAGATAGCGTTCGCCGCGTTCGCGTGTCATTACAATGAAATCTGGCACGTACGTTGGATAATAATGTCGAATGCTTTATAGCCGTCAGAGATGCATCGATCATATCTGCAGCATCTACATTTGTAATCCAATGCAAGTCTCTAATGTGCGAATAAATTCTGAAGCTATATCGACGTCGAATATACTTCCAATCGAGTTCGGGAACGGCCGTCTTTTCCTTCAAACTTTTATAGCGTAACATTTTCATCGTCGATCACGGAACAGCTTCCAACTTCAGAGGAAGTTTTAACCGACTTAGCGTCAACATTGAGATCAGTAGGCAAGAGATAATAACGTAAAACGGCATGTATTCGACCCATAAACGTCGGGTAATTGTAAGCCAGACTATAAGTCCGTCTGGCATCCATTCTAACGAGGCTTACGTGGCCTAAGCCCAGTTCTATTGATGCGGAGTTCAAGGGCGTATTTGCATTTCCTTGGAACTACCACCGCTGGCTTGGTTGCCAATGTGAATCAATTTCAAACTCGTCACTTCGAGACGCTGGTCAAAGTTATCGATCGGGCAACTTTGATAGAAACGAGAAGGAGGAAAAGCGAGCATCCGATCAAGGAAAATATATATAGAAATATATTTATAGAGAGGAGAGGAAGAAGAGAGACAATCTGGATGGTTCGTATAACCGTTATACTTTTAGGGTAACATCTACCCTAGTACTAGTACTCGTCAGGGGATTTGTGAGAGCGGTCCTTACAAAAGAGGAATGTAACAAACACATCAAACAAGCAATATCAATAAAACAAAAATTTATTATTCCGTACATACCGTTACGCTTGTCAAACTTCGACTCTGTGATAAATCTTACAAACTCTGAAATGGAAATCTAACAAGATTACAGAAAGAGATAATTTCATTGCACTGACTGTAGTGAACGAAGTTCAACAATCTTCACATATCGACAATCAAGAAAATTAAACAATAACGATAACCTTATGAATATGGAAACTATATTTAATAAATCAATCTCTTAGATATTAAATGGTACTGTTATCTTTATTAGAATTGCATCACAATTGCATGTTATAGTAGAAACATATCGTTTTAATAAGTATAATATTTACGAATTTTGAAGCAATAAATCATATATTACAAAATGTTTATACAAATACAAAAAAATATAATAAGTCTTCATGATAAGAACTGCGATAGCATGAGTCGTATGAGTGAAGAGCGTAAACCAAAGATTAGATAACAATTTGCATTCAGACTATTTGTGTGCAAAGCCATTTACTGCAAGCCATTTATTCATTTGTTATTATCACGTCAGCTGCTCTTTGAAACATGAAGTAGGTATCAACAGCGAGTTGTACAAATTTTGCGAGTATTTTTTCTTTACCTATATTTGTATATATACATGTTAACATACAGTTATAAAAAAATATTTATTTGTATTTTTATGCATATTTATACATGACAAATAAACGATTTATAAAAACATTTTGAAGACATTTAAAAACTTTTCTACGTAAATATTATTTTTATTGCAACTCTAATATACAATAATTTTTCATTGCAGAGTTATTGTATATAATAAAAATCTTCTTTTTAAACCTTTGAAACCTTTCAAAACCTTCAAACCTTAAATCTATGTAAAATTATATTTCAAGAAAGTTATAATTCTGCAAGATCTTATTGTATTTATGATAACTATTATCACATTGAACTGTAACGACAATAAACAGGAAGACGATGATAATCTTTTTTATGTTACCGAGAAATTTTTAAACACATATCAAAATATACGCTATCTATACAAGTGTAAAAGTCTTAAGAGCCATTTATGTAAGACTATAAGGAACTAGCATATATCACAGATATGAAAATATAGATTGCAGTAATATCTTATTTCACAATTCGTAATACGTAGCCATATGGCATGGATACAGTGGAAACAAAAGTATTAAATTTTCTGTGATCTCTGAATTATTTTTATCCTTACGGCCAATATATCTAGGAGTAATTATCGAAAATGCTCAAAAAATAAATAATAATCAATTATAGCAAAACTTTCAATTTCGACTGTTTCTCGGGCAGATCGTTTACTTGTGAAACTCAAGTTTCCATGATGACTCACCAATATGATAACAGAAGCGTATAAGTCCAGATAAGTAGGCTCAATGCATGTTGTACCTCTCGTTCTAAGGATCTGGTTTGCTTTTCATAAAGCCGTCATTAGAGCACGAGGCATTCGTTAATTGTCAGCAACAGGTGACGTCGGCCATATCTACGCTGACACTTGAATCACACACGGAATATCGTCGTACACGTGTGTTCATGTACCCACATACAGAACTCAGTTAAAAATAGCGCAAATTACAGACGACACTCGAAGACACTCGCGTGAGACTCGAAACGATCCCTGCAGTGTCAATCGATTGTTCGAAATCACCAACGTAACGTGCGATAAGCCGCAAATGGGCAAAAAACTCGGGAGCATGTTATACCAGCGCAACGTGCAACGTGGCACGTACTAATGCAAGTAATGCAGCATTATGTCGTTGCGAGATCAATTGGCCGTGCATTCATCAGGACGTAGTACATATACCTACCGGCCCTTTGGGTTCGTCAACAGCACGCACGATACGACACCAACACCGACATCGAGCTTATCGACGGCTTTCGATGGCGACACGATTCATGGTCGGATCCGTCGAGCTTGTGACAAAATTACGGGCACGTAATCGCCATTGAAAACTTCACGAGGATGAGCTTTCATGTCGACGATGCACCTCCATCGCACATACACTTGAACATGCACATTTGCGCGCACAAATTCCCGCACACCTCACGTACTGCACATCGCGATTATCTCGTGACGGCACCGGAAATAGGCCGCACGAAATCTAACGGGAAAAACGGAAAGACAACGGACGATAGAACATGCATCGACGCGGACGAATAAGAGAAACGCTTCAGAAGCGGACAAGGTGGATCGTGGATATGGGCTGTTTGTATTGCCTGCACTAAGGCGAGTTTCGCGACGTTATCGCGCCACGACCGTATACATGTCTCCGTTTCTACGCGTGTAATGCAAGTTTATCCCCCCCTTTCTGTGCTTCTCTTCCTCCACTATGGTCTCGTAATACGTCCGATATATCTTTCTCCTTCTGTTCGTTTCGTCTCTCTCTCCTTCTTCGCGTAGCTCTACCACGAAACTACTATCATCGAGGAAAGCGACGCTTTAACGTTTTTGTTATCGGTTTGTATTAATGTACTGTATGAATGCAAAAGAATGATAAGAAAAATCGAGAGAGAAGGGCCATAATCGCACACACACAAACGACGCTTTATAATACTTGTCTGCATAACGATATAGGTATGACTTGTCAATACTTGGACCAATGCTAATAATATATAAAATGTTGTTTAAAATTTCAGTGAGGTGATCCTATTATATATAGTAAGTTTATTGCCATTATATTGTAAAATATGAATTGTTTTTGTTTATTGCCATCATATTGTAAAATATAAATTGTACAAATTATACCTATATACAAGATATTGCACAAGTCTTTTTTTACGTTACATATTTGCCTATTACTAAAACTATCGCATATTTAGGTATATACATATATATATAATTTGTCGTACACTATCGTATCCTTCGATTTTGCGCAATATGTCTAATTCGCTTAACTATACATAATTTAATTATGTATAGTTATATATATATATATAACAATTTAATAAATTGATATTATATATAAAGAAAAACTAATAGTAAATATTCTGATTACTTACAATTAGTAAAATGCTACTTTATTGGCTTTAATAATAAAGAAAACGCGATACATGAAATGTAAAAGAACAGAGGAAAAGACTACTTTACATTTAATTTCGTAAAGTAATAAATAATATTCCGTATTTTCTAGCACATAGCAAGAACATTGCATTTATTCATATTGCCAGCCATTACTCGTTTTCTTTGCATAAGTCGCAAATGTGCTTGGAAGATTCCGGATATTCAAATTAATCCATCGACAGGCAGCTGAAGCAAGGCGGATTGTACGTCATACATGAGCGTGGCTTAGAGTGGCGCACTCTTGAAACATAGCGGGCACAAGATAGCGAGAGCAATGTTTCTTGCATCAGGGGAACGTATTGGAGGAGGGATTTTAATTTAAGGCCGTACATCCGGCAGAGTACCTCGCCGGCTGAGCTCTTTTTATCCGGAATAAATTAACCCGTCAAATAAATAACCTTATCCTGCCAGGCGCTGCCGACTGGCTGGTCCTGCCGCCTAATTGGTATTATCCTCCCGCGTTACATTGTCTTGTGCTATTAACGGGGCTACTTTTATCTGCTCGACCGGTCGCCCTTCGTCTTATACGAACTTGGCGAGATTCGTTACCAACCGCCAACCGCGTTGCGGCTACTTTATTATGAGACGATTAAAATTGTTGCTATTTTAGTCATGTGTGTATTGTCCAAAAAAAAGCAAATGGCTTTTGACTTCCTTCCTGTTTCTTATTTTCTATTTAAACTTTTATTTAAGACTTTTTATATAGATGTAAATAGAACTTTAATTTATGTTATGGAGAAGATTTTGGGAAAAAATACTTAATTTTAGATAAAGCATTTTCCTGTTCCATATATTTCTTATCTAAAGTTAATATAGAACATTTTATTTTTTTAATAACAGCATTTTCTTCCATTTATAGGTATATAAATCTTCATTTATTATAAATCTATACCTACTCTATAAATATATACATGTAACCGGCAAATGCAAATAAAACTGAAATCTTTAACGTGGGAATATTTTATCATTTTTAATTTTATTAATTTATTTATTAATCCAAGTTATCAAATCTAAATCATTGTGTGAAAGTACCTGAAATGTTTCCTTTTTATTATGTTTGCTTTCTTACGTTATAATTATAAAATGTGAAATAACCAGAGAAAATGTCAAAATTTTTCTGTATTCTCACATATTATTTCTCGGGTTACCAATGAGGGTGGTCCCTATATTAATTTTAATTTCCGCATCTCTCGGAGGAACTAAATTCAAAATACTGCTAGCAGGCTAAGTTTTCCCAGAGGTACTTTGTTAGAGATAAGGAGATTTCTTGCAAACAAGTTTTTGCCATTCGCTGCAATGAATTTTTCTTAAGTTTATGTGACCTCCATAGAGAAGAATAATATTTGCGAAGAGGGAACTTTCTGCTAATTACGTTAAGAGTGTCGTTCGGTTGATACCAGGATATATACAATAATTAGGTATAATATGAAAAGAAGATTACTATCCCGGGCTAAACGGTAATCGTATAATTAAAAGGTACGTGGAAGATTGTTGGAAATAGCTATCAAATTCAGCTACGCCATATATACATTATATTGTTTAATTCTTAACACAGTTTTAAATGTTAATTCTCTTTACTTAAAAAAACTAAATTTTTTTATTCTTCCAACAATCAAGTATCATTCTAATGCTAAAAATTATTGTAATGCTTTGAATACTGAATAAAATATTAATTTTAACTTAAATTTTAACACTTTAGTATTAATTATATTTTATATTTTGATAAACTTAATTTTGTTTCTATACCTATCTCTTTATTTTTAGTTAAAAGTGTAATAAAATGCATACATTAAATGAAAGCATCAGGCATATCTGTTCCCCAATGCCATACATTTTAAGCAATATTTTAAGCAGTGCAAGGACGTAATAAAAACCGCAAAACGTACGTATTGTGCCAAAAATGTCTTACTACGAACGTATAGTGCATCTGACAACGTGCGGCGCGCCAGTAATAACAATTGCCGATTTTCCAGCCGCGATACAATCGATAGAGATATACATTGGAGCTATTCTGCAGCGATAAATTTTCGGAAATGCGATAAAACGCGCCGTTCCGACGGTCGGATTCCACTTGCCGCCAGCAATGGATTTAATTTCTTGTTCGTCCTTTCTCGAGCGCGTAAGTAGATAGGAAGAATATCAGAGACATTTGCGGCGTATCGTAATGTTCAAACGCGAAATCTCACAGCCCTCTTAAGAGTTAAGGATAGGCGAATATCGTCGAATCGTCCTACCTTGTCGAACTCACACGGAAAAGGATCTTTATACCTCTCATTTGCCATACGATTGCTCGGAGTTAATTCGCAAGGAGGAATTAACCCAGCCGATTAAACATACCGTCGCTCTATTGAGGAGAATCGCTGAGGTACGTTGTTAATCATGGGGGAACAAAATCTTCGCTCGTGCGATTTTTGAAGATATATAAGCAGAACGTACTCCTTACATTTAAGAATTGTTAAATTAAATAACTATATTATAGACAATAGTGTACACACGTTACTTTATTAAATTATAATACTTTTTTATCAAGCAATAATTATTTATAATATATACATATATATAAATTAACACTTTACATTTAATTAAGAAGTGTTTTATAAAAATTTAATCAAAAATTGTAGTTATATAAAGCAAAACTAGAAAGTTGTAAAATTAAATTTTTTTATAAATTTAATTAAATTTTTATTAATAAACTTTATTTAATACTTGGGAGATTGCTTTTTCTTAATAATTAAAAACATATTAAATTACATAAGAAGAATCAAGCTCGTATATGTCTCAAAACAATGTAAAAAGTTCAAGGACTAATGAGCAAACAAAAGATGTCAAACAATAGAAAAAACTTATTTTCTCTAATATTTTGCAATTATAAACAATAATATTGTAATATAACTCTATTATATTAAACTTTATAAAACGTTGACAAATAATTTATTAGATATTATTTTTTACTTATTATAATTCAATTCTAATTTATTACATTATTATTAGTTTCAGATCAAATTTATGCATTATGTTGCGGACATGCTATAAAATAATTTAAATTTTATTTATGCTTTAGTTAGTCGAATATCGGAAAAATAAAAATAAATGTAGGGACGTGGTTATGAAAAGCAATAATATAAAAAATAGAATTTTAAAAGCAAAAAAATAGGTAAATATAGAATTAAATAAAATTTTTTTATATTTTCTACAAATTTTTATATATTTTGTTTATATTTTCTGTTTTATTTAATATAATACTTATCCATATTTGATACATACATATTAATTATATTAAATATTACATACATATATCAAGGTTACATTATTATTACTTTATAAAACGCATAAAAAAAAAATTAAATAAATATTACGTATTACTAATAAAATCATTAAGTAAAAGATAAAAATTAAGTAAAAAATATTCTATTATTATTGTAACATGTAATTAGTTAATTACGTTTATCAATTTGTGTAATTAAATAAGTTCTAAATGAATATGAGTGGAAGCAAATTCTTTTTCTCATGTATAATCCTAATAAAACCTACGTATCTGTGGCCAGTTAATTAAAAATTGTGGTATGTAGAAAGAGGAAATCATTTGACATTACTTAAACATATAAAACATATAGGTACACGTGTTCGCGGAAGCGTCGCTAACATGGGCATTAATTAACTCCAAAACGTATGAATCATGTATCTGTATGCGATATAAATTTAATTTAATTACTATGTAATAATGTGTGATTAATATCAGCGTTCATATAATAATCGGGATGTATTGAAACGCGTTACTAATTGCCGTTTAAATTGCATGCATAGCAACGTTACGACTACGAAGTTGAACAGTGTGCGCAATAGTGCAAGCATGCTCGAAGTCGAGAAATAAAAACGACCCAAACAGTACAGCTGCACCCGCACAAAATCGATGGAATCTCGCGACCTTCTCTCGCAAAAATGAGTTTTTTTTGTCGACCGCTAGCCAGTTGAACAATGATAACTCTTGCGGTTATCGCCGCGCAAGGTGGGAGAAAAAAAAAAGAAATACGGGCATTCTGGTTTTGCAACAGCTCGCGCATAGTGTATCTACAGAATGTCGAAGAAGTTTAAGGGATATAACATCCATGCAAGATAATAAAAACGTATTACAGTCGATTTTTATAAATCTTTTTCCAGATACACATATTTAATTGCTGTTAGTTAAATAAATAAATATACAATTTATTTTTTACCTATAAAGGAATTGATTTGATACTATATGCTGACAAAGACTGTTACGTTTCTTGTAAAAAATATTAAAGAAACCTGAAATCTCTTGATATCATTATTTCAAGATAATTACATTTATATCAGAATTCAAAGAGTATTATATTTTATGCACTGCATAATTATATTATTACAATTAAAGACCTGACTGTTACAATGCTAATGGCGTCTTGTTACAATTATTTTCAAAGTCTTTTCAATACTTTTATTGGTTTTAAATCGTACTTTCAGTGACATGTAGGTATATTTTTTTCCAATATGTCGTACAAACTGTCCCAACGAGAACGCTTATAATAAGAACGATCGTGCCGAAAGGTTTATTGCGCGTCGTAAATCGTGTGGACTGATTGTCGCACATTCTAACCGTTATTCTCACGGAATTCGCCGAAAGAGACGCTTTCACGAGTTAGGAGTTTTGGACTAAAATGAAAGAGCGCTCTGGGTTTAGCGAATGAATTGACTTCGACTGTCGGTATTGTTCGTGCGTCGGTGAGCGTCGCAAGAATTATCGCATCGAACGTCGCTGATTCGCCGAAAGATCGCCGGTGTAGCGCAGTGACATTGATTCAGTGCAAATGGAGCGTACCAATTTCGCCACTTGAAATTAACAAGAAGAAAAAGCGTTAATAAACGTTTCCAGCGAGAATATATGTCTCGCGTGGTTTCGCCATGGCTAGAAATATTGCGTCGACCGAAACGCGGTCACCGTTTTCGCGATGAAAGAGCTCACTTTAAACATCATGCTACTATAACATAGAATAATTTCTCAATATTCTAGATTTATCTTTATTTTGTATTGGCATTATTTTTATTATATTCCGTTACATAATATTTTAATTAAATTGCTTAGTAAAAAATATAATGTTACAATAGTTAGTTAAAATGTTTGTTAAATAGTTGAACGCTAGTTAAATGTTTGTTAAAATAGTGCTTATATTAAAATAATTTAGTTTCATTGATTTGTACTTTTATGATGTATAAAATAGAATTATAAAGAAACATCAAGGATCATACTTCTTTATAGGGGAAAGTCGCCTATATTGTCCCCTTATGTATCCCTTAAGATTTGAACAGAAATTTAAACAAAAGTACTAAAGAGATCAGAAAATTTCCTTATATATATATCAAACTTTGGTTTATTGGTAATATAACAAAACAACATTTTTACGAAAGTAAACATTGAGTTATTATTTAAATCAAATTTTTTAAAAAAGTAGCTATAGGTACGATTTGGAGATCGGGTCTTTAAATTGTATCATTGGGTTCCTAAATCGTACTTAAGATAAACATTTACAAAGAAAGATCTAAATTTTCTCAAAATCTTACAAATAATATCTATGTATAATTTTTAGTAAGTTATCTTAAAAAGACTTAACACAAATATACTTTTCCTTATACAAATATCAAAATATAATTATAAACTAATATTATTCAACTACTCAATCTTAACATGTTATTTTATCTTAAATCTACAGAAATATCTCATTAGTTCTCAGACTTATGATTACTTGTTTGGTTGATAAGTAATCACTTTAATCGTATCGGTACAATATAAAGACCAGCGACAGGTATAATTTACTCCCTCTATTTTGACAAATTTGCCAACAGCAACATAACTTACAAATATTTTGCTGATTTTATACTGTATTTGAAAAGAGTATAAATATTAATTATAACCCTGTAGTACACTAAGATTCAATTACTCATTTTGTACTGATCACACCTTAGGTAAATTGCACGAAAACTTACATCAAACACTAAACAAAATTAATTTTGAATGTCACTCGTAAACGGACGGCTCAAGGAAAAAACAAAAAGGACATTTCTTAAGCAATGTTACTATAGTGTCACATCAGAGTTGCTATCTTTAAAAAAGAATGTTTTATTTAGAAATTACAATGGAGGTACGATTTAATCGACGGTACGATTTAGCCAACTCTCCCCATATGAGAGATTTGTTTTCATCAATAATTTTATCGACTTATTTTTCTCTAAATTCTTCATATTCGTGAAGTTGATCATGGCAAGGCATCTAAAAAATTTCCTTGTTACCACAATTTAATGAGAGGTTTATTATTCAGTCTACACTTCGCACAGTGATTCAGAAAATACTCAGAAAAAACAATTTTGTTTTATACATACCTATACATATATTTTGCTTAGGTATACATATATATATACCAAAGACAATTTATACTTATCAATATGTATATGCGTACATATATACACATATATGTTATGTAATATATATAAAATTTATATATATGTGTATGTATAAAGGTACGTATATATTTATATGTATATATGTGTATGACGCGCGCGTTACACGATATTCTGCGTGCACGTGCGTTTGCGTGCACCCGCACGGATGTAGTATACACGCAAGGTAATCCCTTCATCGGCGCAAAACGGAAACGCGTACCTGCAGTAATCCGGCAGACTGGCTGCATAATCGACCGTGGAATTGAATTCTCTCTCTGTCCCTGTCCCTTCGTCCGCTTCGCGTCCTCTTCGTTCGTCTCCGCGTCTCTCTCGGGCTCGTGTCTTTACCCTTTGCACCCCTTTACCCGCTGTCGTTGCACACATACACACCTATACACATTCACACATATATATTACATACAAATACTCTCTTTCTCTCTCTTGCTTTCTCTTTCTCTTATGTATTTAGTTCGCTCCGCTCTTTCTCTCGCTCTTAGTACCTCTCTATTTCTCTCCTCCCTCTTTGTACGTCCCATTAAGTCAGCTGGATATGAATGCAACGAGATTGCTATTAATGCATCCGAGTATATGCATTCTGCAGACTGGTTGCATAAAATCTCGACCGTCTGCGCGATATTTCGCCGTTAAGAGAGTGATTTATTATTCCATTTGGTGACGACGTGTACTTGGTCGCCAAAGCGCGCCCGGCATTCGCAGGCGAGGACGAACGACGAAGACGGAAGCGGCTTTCCGAAAAGGGCGCTCTGATACTTCTGTACGCGCGACGTCGAAGTGGACGAGTTAATTGAATTGGTTTTATCCTGACGTTCTCTAGAGACGCGCATGATGCGACGCATAATACTGTGAGAAAAATGGAGAATGCAAATAACAGGAGGTCCAACAATTAAATTCAGATGCAGCAAGATTCAACACAATTGTGATCTGTCTTTAGACTTTTATATTGTTTTAATAGCATCACTTTCGAATAAAAGTGCGAGACTTTCATTGATTGAAAAGAAATGACGTATAATAGAAAAATTAAATATATTGTATGAAGCAAAATAATAGCAACTTGATGAGTATCATACTTTTGCTCTAGTTCTTAATGCTAAAATAATGTATTTTATAAAACTAAAAGATTAACTAGCAATTGCAATTATTATATACTAAATATTTTTTTAATCTCTTAACATATGTATAAAGCAATTTTTCATCGCGGTTTATTTAAATCTATGAAACCTGTCAAATAAATTTTACATAAAGTAAAAAAATTGTTAATAGATATGTTTATTTATTTCTCTGTTAAATAAGCACGTGTAGTAATAAATTGGAGATATTAACATTTGATGAAGAAAAAAAATTTGTCGAATGAGGTTTCTAGCAGAAAATATTAACATCATTTTCTTTTTATGTAGGTAACGTTACGTGATAAAGCTGCTGCAACTTTTTTTCCTACGTATATATATATTTTCCTACGTATATATTTTTTATAACGTGGTATATGTATTGCCTAATAACATAGAGAGAAAGTGGGAGCAAAAAAGAAAGAGAGAGACCGTTCGATAAAATTACGGGCCAGAAAACATCTGAACGGATCCGCGTAGAGAGGATCCAGAAAATAGGAAAACAAGAGCGCTCATTCTTCAGATAAGGGGCCGTCAACGCGAAACGATGTCAAGTGCCTGACCTTACGGGAGCATTTGAGAGAGATAGGGAGCAGATTTCTCTTCCCGTTCTCGATTTCCTCCCACGGTTCTTCGAGCTCGAGTCGCGTGAACGCGCGAGCACCATGGTCGCACGTTATATCCACGATCGACCCGCGGCTGTGAGCCGAACAATTGGGCGCTTCGCGGAGAGGAGGGTTAACGGATGTGACATCAGCAGGCGCAATTTCCCGTGCAAATAGCAGAAACCACTAAACCCGAAATTGTCCCGAATTGCGCGCGAGTCGTCTTACGTGGTTCATAACACCCCGCGGTTTAGCGTAATCTTGCCCGTACGTCGAGCCTGCGCTCGCGATCATCGGGTATCGATCGATCGCACAGTCTAACCGTAGAAGAGAATTTCCGCGCCGCACTACTAGGACGGAATAATGGCGCGACACGAAAATGTATACCGTAATTCAATGTCGTGGACTGTAGGTAATGATATACCAGAGCGCACCTCATTGCAATGATAAAAGTGTATACCGGATTCAGTATAGTCTTTCAAAAAACGAGCTACATGAAAGTAAACTGATACTTATTCAATAATTTTGCAAATCAATATCCTAAATATTTTTATAATATTCTTTGTACATGATCGACCATCGCGTTAAACTAAATTCTCTTGTCACATAAAAAATAAACAGATAGATATATTTATATAATAAATCAATTATGTTATTAAACGTATATTTTTTTGTAGTTATTGCAAATTATTGTGGTGAATCTAATGAGAAGTTAGAATATAGATATTTTGCTTCAATTATGAGCGGTTAATGGCTTACAAAATATTTATCGTTTTTACAGTAAAAAACGCATCACTGCAAACCACATTGCGTGAGAGAGATTTAAACGATATTGGAAGCAAGTATAGTTTCTACCGTCTGTAGTGAAGAACACGAAGAATAGGTCGACACTATTCTCTGCTACGGTACACACTTGACAAGACGAGAACGCGACAACGACGACAATGACGATGACAAGGGCGCCAAGCGCTGAGATTCGCAGATTATACGAGAGTCGCTGACGCAGTCGCAGCCTTTTGTGGTAGGATTAATGTCGGTTGTATATCCGAATACCAATTGCTATCAGCGACATTTAAATCATCCGAGCTATGCAAAACTCGAGACACTCTCAACCGAATACATTAAAAAAAATTTTAAAAAGAGACGTAACAATAAATTCCTTGAATTCTCAATAAATGTCTCAGCGCAAAACAATTTGACATTAAATTGAGAAAATTTCTCGCTTGTTAGAATAAAAATAGATAGAAGCAATTGAAAAGAAACTAAATATATTTAAGGTATAAAAGATTATTTTAAAAATATATGAAGTGTCAAAAACTTTAAACACGTCGAATTATGCATAAATAGTGACTTTTATTTTTTGTGATTTATTAATTATAAAGAAATATATTTTTTTAAAATTAGAATTTATCAAAGTCTCTTTACTATCAAAAAATTTTAAAAGAATATGTAACTATAAATCACAATTATAGGATATAGGTATCTACTATAATAAGTCTCTAATCTCTGTCTGTCTGTTTGCGAACTACTCATTCATTAATGGACCGATTTTCTTGAACCAGGTGTCAAAATTTTTCTAATTTCTCGGGGATGGCTACCATGGGGTTCGATATTTTGTTTTACCGATTTTCTTGAAATTGGAGCCAAAATTTTGCTAATTTTACGGGAATTGCAACTATGGGTTTATTTTTTTCAAGAAGAAGCTTTCTCTATCTATGTAATTACCTAATACCAATTTTCTTGAAACCGGTGCCAAAATTTTTCTAATTTTTCGGGGATTGCGACAATGGGTTTATTTTTTTTGGCGATGGCTACCATGGAGTTCGATTTTTTGCTTTACCGATTTTCTTGAAAGTGGTGCCAAAATTTTGCTAATTTTTCGGGGATTGCAACAATGAGTTTAATTTTTTTTAAAAGAAGCTTCTTTTCGTAAAAAAAAATTTTTTTTTACGGTAACGTTCGATTTAATATAAATCTATATCTATCTATATATATATATATAAGTATCGAATCTCTGTCTGTCTGTCTGGTACTTTATAGATAGGCTATCTTTTAGACCCGCGTGTAGCGCTACGCGCAGGCCTAAAAGCTAGTACATATATAAAGACTTCTAAATAATTTTAATCTATTTACCCTGAAGAATTTTTAAAAAACTCTTTAGAGAAGAAATAACTTGCCTAATAAAAATGAATTGAGTTAATTTAATAAAGGTTAATATTAAATTTTGTTATTATATTGTTTTAATTGTTATAAATAGAGAAAAAATGTAATCAATTATTATTGACATTATATTCCAATTCAATTAATTCAAATTTATTTACTCTTTATACAAAATTAACAGTTGCAAGTTATTGTATTTCTCTCTGTTACTATTGTAACAGAGAGAAATACAATACATATTTTTGAATTACAAAAAGTTAAAAGTCGCTTAGTTCGCAACAATAAAATCGTGAGTATAATGCGGGAGAAAAAGGAAAAACGTCATCATCTGGCGTGAATCCAACCGAGCGAGAAAATGCTCGATGTCTGCCGCGAAGTCTTCTTCCCGTTTATTAACCCACGAAGGATGCACTCTTGTGTTATATCTGGTTATGTCAAGCCTTCCTATCCGCCTGATATTATACGGATTACATTATTCATGCTTTTCTTTATTTGGACGCTTTTTCGACGAGAACGATGCCGCTGACGACAACTGCAAGAAGAGGGAAAGAAAGACAAAATGAGAAAGAGGCCCTCGTAGAAGACGAAGAGAAACCATGACGGCGCCTTCACCGATTTAACGAAGCAATTTAAGCGTCTGAGTTGTCCGTTCAATGCATTAAAAAGGTTGACGGAAGAAGGAAAGATAGCAATAACGCGGAAACACTCCGCCTAGAATGAACAGAGATAATTCAAGCTTAGAAAAAGTTTCTTTCTACTTTCGTCGTGCTGGCGCGCATATTCTTTCTTTTTCCACGATCTTACGAAAGGAACGCATGATTTTTCTACTTTACACATACGTTGAACATTTAAGAGCTTGCATAATTTACAAAGCATGACTTTGCACTCAAAGATAGACAACAGAGTATAAACTCTCTAAATGCACAAATAAGCAAACGCATTATTTTCTACTTAAGTTGCTTTTTCCCTAAAATGTTTCTGTAAAAGTGCGAAGTGATTCTTGATTTTTTCTTTCAAGAAAACCGTCTAATTAATAATGTAAAACATACATTTCCAAATTTGATACCGACCAATATACTGGACAAAGGCTATTATCGCCAGTTTTATTCACGATTAACGCTTAAATAATTCTTTCACGGGCGAACGCCTTCTAAATGTTACGGATTCAGACGTAGCTGCTTATCGTGAATGGCAAAAGGAGTCTTCTGCCCTTTCTTCCCTTGTTGCATCTCACAGCCCGGGCCATTAAGTATGCCGTGTCGTACTTGGATAAAATCATTGTTCCACTTGCAATAACTGAGAGTGCTCATCTCGCTCGGATGATCTCGAGGAAGAGACGCGTATCGTTGATATCCGCCATTCGCATATAGGTACAGCGAAAGCAAATGAACTGTTTTAGACTTGCAGTCTCTAACTATTATTGAAAGCAGTATGTAACCATTAGGTATTAAAGTGTACAGACGCTATTCACATCGCCAACCTAGCAAGTTTTGTATCTACTTTATTTGTATCATTTCAGGTGATATAAGTATATGTCAGTGAATCACTTTTTTTCATTAGTGTAACTATAAAGGAGAAAAAATTGTACAAAATGCAAAATAAATTATCAGAGACAAATAATTCTGGTCCTTTGCATGCGATTCCAAACTTTTACATAACTATGAAAATAAATTAGAAAATTTATATAATGTAATTTTTAAGTAGAGTAGCTTAAGCACAAAATAATTCCAAATTGGTAACAACAGCAAGCAAAGTGTAACGATCTTTACACTTTGCTTCATAATAGAATATGTCTGTTGTAAAATTTATTTTTACAATGACGCAGTTATTATTATCTATTATTATTATTGCTATTACATTCAAGTATTGATTTCAAGGATTATTCAACTGCTTTGCAAGTAATACAATATTTTGTCTGTCTTATGATCCTTTTGGAGGTACTGCACCTGGTAATCTAATACTTTTGCAGCTGATCGTTAAGACATCTCAACATTGTTAAAGAATAAAATATGCTTATAAACTGAAAGAGAATTACCTCGAATAATATTCAGCTCGAACGATAAAGCGTTTCATTTAACGGAGCGAAAAGTTATACTTTCGGTATATATTGTATATACATATGCATATGTATACGGTACATATGTAATACCGATTTATATAATAAGAAAAAAGTACCACTGTTTCTATCAATCAATTTTCATTTTGTAACTTATATAATAGATATATCCGGAAACTGTATAATTGGCATGCTATTTAAAAAATTTTTGCTTTAAACTGCTCTATTATATGAGTGACACATAAAATCTCTTTTTATTAAATATTTTCCGTATTTTCGTGCTATTCGATATTCAAATCAAAATTCTTGTACTTGTTTTCTGCTTTCTTTTGATATCAAGCGATTAAAGTTGACAATTGGTCATTATTGGCAAACCAGATATACATATTATAGTAGGTATATATAGAGGCCTGTATATAATTCCTTTTTATCGAAAAAGACTTACCTACATGCATAATGTTTGACTCAAATTAATCGTCCATTGGCTTGCATATACTATTATAATATCAAGTTAAATGATAAAATTATTTTACAATTGATAATAAGAAAATTTATAATATCATTAAATTATTTTAAAATTAATTAGACCTTGTTTATCCTATCGGCATTTTTCTAGTTTAAACAAATATACCTACAATTGATAGTGGAGTTTATTTTCCAAGCATGTGATACTAAAGAATTATAAGAAATAATCATGCGTTCACCGCAAAAGTTATTTTTATTAGTTTTCCTTCTTTAGCTTTCGCCATTCGGCGAACGTGCGCGTTCCTATGTGGCGTGATGTATTCCAAGATTATTCAGAATTAAAAAATGTATACCCTTTCTTTCCAAATCGTGCATGATTTTCATTGTGTCATGTAACTTTAAATATTTATTTTGAGTGAGTAAAGCATAGATATTCTAACTAACCGATCATGAAGCGTGAGATTTAAATAGTGTACATACATAGATACACAAACAGATAAATAAATAAAGAAAGAGAAAAGTAAATAAAAAGAGAGAGAAAGAGAATGAGAGAGAGAGAGAGACTTAACAACAGAGACAATTTGTGATATGTTTAGAAATGTAATCTTTCAAATAATCTCTGTTTCAGTTTCTCTTCTAATCAGCGCATTCAGACATTTCAACATTATATTTTAATATTGAAGGCTACCTATATTAGATAAAATTTTGCTATTTATTCATTTTTCTTGCTATAACTTTAACAAAAATATTGAATTATTACAATTATTTAAAATAATTATTAGAATTAATTTAGTTTCTTATGTCTGAAAAGTATACAAATATATGTATAAAAGACAAAACTTAATATTAAAAAATGACATATTTATTGAAACATTTCTTAAGAGTTTAGAACAACTTAAAACTAAATTAATTTAAAATTTTTTCTACACTATATGTATAAAGTAAAATCGCAGAAGATTGCACAGATATCAACTAACGTAAAAATTTATCAATATGTATGAGAAATATGAAAACAAAATGAAAGTGTAGAAATATCTGAAATAAAAATCGTAAAATGGAATACTGAATACAGATACAGAATAAATAACTCTGCTATGTAATACTAATCATATTATTTCATCATATGGCAAATTTTTCATGACTATTTTTATATGACCTTTTGGTTATTGTCACGTCATTATTAGATATTTATTTAAGAAGAAAAGGTGGTTTGGTTACAAATTTATAAACACAGTTTACCGAAAGAGAAACAAATAAGAGAACTTCGGGATAGGACAAAAGATTAATTGCCAATGACAAGCAATGCTTGTTTTTGAGGAAGAGACTAATTTTCAACAGAAGTTAAGGCAGGCTTGACACTATTCCTTGTCACCGATTACCTGCATATAGGTGTGTCAAGTTCTCATCGAACAAGTATTCTAACATTTTACTTTATATATCAGTGTCTATTCCATTAAGTAGAAAACAGAAGAATGGAAACGGAAGTACGAGAAGAAAACAATTTGACATTTTCTTATAATTTGGTCCGCCCACTGTTTCATCGCAAAGACACACAAAAGATATTCAAATGGGTATGTTTAATTTAACAAATCGTAGTTTTAAAGTTCAATATATTCATGCAGAATGCGTACACCGATGCGTATCTATCACAATATTCTCGCAATTTGAAAGTAGTTCTTAGAAATATATAGACTATACATATAGAGGAATAACAATATTCTTCAATTATTTGAATATTATTTCAATAACAAATATTAGATGTAATCTTCGTAATATGCGTGTCATAATGTACTACATTCGATGATGTAGAAAAACATAAATTTATGTGTTTTACTTTACAGTCCGTAATGGAAAAAGGATCCAAAAAAATAAATCCAGAAGAAGGATACAATATCACGTACGATATAATCAAATCGGCACGGTATCAAATGAGAATACACATTCCCAAAACACGATATAAGCAGGTAAAAAATACTATAAAATTTTCTTAATATATTGTATTTGACCTTCGCACTTTTAACAAATATTTTAGAAGCAGACGATCCAAAAGTATATATGTATAGTAAATACGTCAACATCAAATTCTTATAACTAAAAATTTCAACATTTGTAGATCTCAGAATTTAAGTCATGAAAAAGACCAAGAATATGAGACGTAGAAATGTAATGTCTATGTCGCAGCCTTATTGCAAAACCAGCCCTTTTGCAAAAAGACTAGTCTTTTTGCGAAAGGCCGCCCTTTTGCGAAGCACTGATCGTTTCCCAATAAGACTAAACGCACTTTAGGCTTTTTGGCACACATGGGCTGGTGCTAGGCTAGGCACTTTGCAAAAAGTCTAAAATACGTCAGTCTTATTAAAAAAACGATCAATGCTTTCGCAAAAGGGCGTCCTTTCGCAAAAAGGCTAGCCTTTTTGCAAGAAGGCTGATTTTGCAATAAGGCTGCGACATCTATATTGAAATAAATTTCACTGCAAACTAAAATAAATTACATGTAACAAAGTACCTACCTAATACAAAAAGGATTATTTTTAGTAACGATTTGACCGTGTTTTTCGCAATATTAGAGTATATGTACGTGTATTTGATTCACACACTGAGAGCTAAAAGATTTATAAAGAATTGCCTAAGGCCAATCTTTAACTGAATGTATAATATAATAGCTTCAGATTCCACTTCTCGAGGATAGAGGTTTCAAAATATATTTGAACAAAACATACCCAAAGGTAATGGACAACGTCAAAGCACGCGGCGTGATTCATTCTTTGCTACAGTTATCGGACAAGCAAAAACACAAGGGCGTGATAGCAATCTCTACCGGCAGCTTCGCATGTTCTCTCTGCCATTTTGGAAAAAAGTTTGGAATACCGGTGACTGTTGTGTTGCTGATATCAACGGCAAGGGAACAAATTAATATGTGCCGGGCTCTCGGAGCAAGAGTGTGCTTTCAGGACAATATTGTAGAAGCACATAAAGAAGCTTTGCGTATTGCCAAAGAGAGAGGTTTAGTTTACATTGACGGGTAGGTACACTCTTTAGTTGAAATCAGGGTAGAGACAGAGAGAGTTATTTTATAAGAGAAACTCAGCATCGTTATACAGGGTGTCCCAGAATACATGTAACAAACTTCTAGGGTACGTAGAGGGTTCAAAGTAGACCAACTTTTAATAAGGAAATCATGTCCGGAAACGCACCGTTTGCGAGCTGCAAACTGGACCTGTTGGTATGTTAACTAATAGAAATAATTCTCAAAATAACTTTAATTGCTTACATATGGTATATCTGTTTTGACATTGCTAAACATTTTTTAATGTAATGTAAGCAAATAAAGTTATTATGAGAATTATTTCTATTAGTTAACATACCAACAGGTCCAGTTTACAGCTCGCAAACGGTGCGTTTCCGGACATGAGTTCCTTATTAAAAGTTAGTCTACTTTGAACTCTCTACGTACCCTAGAAGTTTGTTACATGTATTCTGGAACACCCTGTGTATACAATTACTCACTAACTATTAAGATGTAGTTACTTTTCTTGATATTAGAATGCTGATATTATATATAAATTTTAACGGTAAATATAAATAAATATTTCCATTAAATTATGCAAATAAATTGAAATGTATAAAGTAACGATAAGAAGTATCTTTTTAAGTTCTTATTCTTATGGAATAATCAAACGTAACTACACGTTAGCGTTAACGTTACAATAGAAACTTACCGTTAATAGTATGTTCAAAAGAAGTAACTGTAGCGTCAACGACGTTACAAAGTAATGCTTCTCATTTTTGATTAAAATATATTCTTATTAAAAAATAACATTTTTATTAATTGTTTCTATGTTTAATTAAGATTTAATTTTATTATTCAAAAATTAGTTAAATTAAAGAATGCAATTAATACTACTCATATAATCATATTTTATTGTCTCAAGAGATGCTTGATTTTCTTTAGCAATTTGAGCTAATTTAATAATCAAATTATTCAACAACATTTTTCGGGTAGAAACGATCATCCAAATATGATCATTGGCCAAGCTACCTTGGGCATAGATATTTGGAAAGATGCTGATGCAGTCATATTACCGACGTCAGTCGATGGTTGCGGACTTACAGCGGGTATTGCGATGGCTATCAAAGGACGGAATCCAAATATAAAGGTTATTGTAAGTAAACAATATGGCATTTCTTATAACAGTAAATTGTAAAATGTTATTTCTCATTTCGATCTAATGAGCTATATTAACTTTACAAATAATCTCTATCTTTAGAAAGTCCAACATGCAGTGTCTGATCTTTCAATCGACCTCGTTAGAAGCAAAACAATGTCCAATAAAGAATTAGATATTCCAGTGGCAGAGTATTATTGGCATGAAAATGATAGAGGAATTGTGCAAAGTTTGTTTGACGAGAATGTTAAGGTAATGAATACGTCTGTTAGAGTAGCGACCGAATTTCTACGTCAAGGACACCATTTCACCGACTTTAATGCAGCGATTGGTTTAGCTGCGATTTTAACTGGTAAACTCGATGACTTAAAGAGAAAAGAAGAAAGGTGTGTAATCCTTGTCATATAAATTTAATAGCTATTTCTTTAAAATTTATTAATTCTATATGTAATGGCGCGTTTTACACGAGACTTGCGACCATAAAGTGCGCATTATCCTGTTTGTATTTAATAAAGTTGTAATTTAGTGTATTGTAATATATTATAATATTATTATTATCATATTATATTTAATAACAATATAAATTTTTTAGGGTAATACCAGGCAATTTTAAGGTCGTAATACCTGTATTCGGTGAGATGGACTCGTATGTTGAACTAATAGATAAATGAATAATCCAAGCTTCAAGCCTCGTGCTGCTCTTTATACACTTAAATAAACATTTTTACATTTCAAAATAGATCGTTGACAAAGAGGAATCTTAATATACATGTACATATATCTTGCACATATTTAAGAATTCAGATAATCTACAAAAACACACACAGGACAAATCACACAACTAAAGAGAGTCCTTGTGGATATATACTTACTGTGAATATATAATTACGGAAAAGATAGTAAAAGAAAGATGTTTTTCAACGATACTTTTAATAATAAAAAGAATTTAATAATATTTTTCTATCTACGTGACAGATATTTGTATCGTTATAAAAAAGATTGGTATAAACTTAAATTATGTTGGTAAAAAACGTCAACTGTATATGTGTATGTATGTATGTTATATATATATATGTATATTTAAAATCATAAATTATATATATAACTTATATACAATATATGTATATTATATATAAGAAATTGTTTAATTGTGATATACATAATACATGATTTCTCGCATAAACATTGCTACTAATATATCGTTGAATAGTAACATTATTAAATCAATTAAAGTTTCATATTTACATGCACGTTTCATAAAACTGCAACAGATGACGTACTTACCTACAGAAAAAGAAAAATTTGATCGGAAGTAATGCAAGATTTCAAAGGTTCTTGGTTCTTCCCTTTCTAAATCGTGTGATTTTTATGCTTATGTCATATAACGTTGAATATTTATTTCAGTGTAAAGCATAGATATTATAAGATTAAACGCAATCATGGAGCGCGAGATTTAATTAGTATATACATATATATACATATATATATACATATAGATATGTAGATAAATAAATAGACAAATAAGTAGATAGATGGATGGATTGTAGAGTATATGTGTATTAAATCCACAAACTATAAGCTAACATATTATATGAAGAATTGCCTAAGGCCAATTTTTAAATGAATGTATAAATATAATAGCTTCAGAGTCAATTCCTTGGCGATAGGGGTTTTGAAATCTTTCTAAAGAAAGAATTATACTTTATACTTATTCATTTACTCCTGAAGTTATCGGACAAGCAGAAAACAAGGGCGTGATAGCAATCTCAACGGGCAGATTCGCACATTCTCTCTGTCATTTTTGGAAGAAGTTTAAAATACCGATTGCCAATATTAACAGCAGTTGAACGTGTCAATATTAACAGCAATTAATACGTTTAAATAAACTCTTTTGTTCATTTAGATGAGTAGATTACATCCCTGAAGTAGCGGCCCACATTTATGTTACAATCTGCATGTATATACACCATACATAATGTCCTTCTCCATAATGCAAAAAAGCGAATATATGAGAGGGATAAGAGAAACATAACACAGATAGGGATAAATGAGCCTGCCAGTGGATAATTGAAGCAATCTCATTGTTCCTCATAATTCGGGTCACCGAAATTACCGCGGCAGATCGGCATACGTAGCGTTTTATTATGCAAAGTGCCGGCAGTTGTAGGGATAACGAGCGATAAGCTTAAGACGAGGGCGGAAATCGACCTAGCACCTACTAGCAGCTACTATCGCGATATTGGACCCTCTTCTTCACGTCTTAACCGTGAAAGATTATGGGGCGAACGCAGGGGTGAGTCTAGACAGCTCAGTCGAGGATGTCCCACACGGGTTTTAAGGAGGCGTTAAAAGCTCCCGTTTTCACGGCTCAATTCTTGCGAAGCTCTCGCGCGGAGTTCCTCAGCTTAATTAAGTGTTGATCAATGCCGCGAGTCTGCACGGTCTGCACGTAATTATCGCTAATTACTGTTGCGGGCTGATACAAAAAATTTAATGAAAGTCGGACTAGGAGAGATTAATGGATTAACGTCACCGATCACGATTGTCTTGATAATCTATAGTTGGCGATTCTTCATATGATAGCAGTGTGTAATATATCTGTATAAGTAAAAGGAAGATAAAATAAGTATAAGTATATAGATTACTAATAAAATATCGATCAGGGAAAAAGTTCTAACACATAATTCAATTTTCTTTTATCTTGATAATCTACAATCTATTTGTTGGCGGAATAAAAAATAAGTTTGCTAAATATAAATTATGTACTGTACATATATTTTTATAAAATAGATACTATAATCCAAAAACAGTAAATGTAACACTTATTGACAAATGTGTTAATACATGTAATATTTGTGAATTATATGATATTAATTATTGAAAATATATTTTCTTTAAAATTAAACGGATAAAATTGATTTAAAAGAAATCGTCACGCAAGACTGATATTATACGTCGCTCTAAATGACAGACCGACATTTTTCCACTTCGACTATGAATTTCTTCGCGACAGGGACCATTCGTTTTTCCTTAGGAGTCTTCTTTCCAACGCCTTTTAAGGAACGACGGAAAATTGCGCCTGGTTGTTTACTCTGCGGGCAAAGTCGCTTTCCTTCGCAACGGTACGCGACCGCGGACGAAAGAGCTCAAGCTCAAAGACTTGCTGCGAAGACCAGTCACGACGTCGCAGTCTAGAGAGAAATTATTGAGATTCCTGTAACTGTTCCAACGTCAGAGCGCCAACAGAAAAAGATGTCTTCGATTTAAGGTAACCCCGTGAAACAGTCGCGGTACCTCTTCAGTGGTACGAGGAGGCAAACATTTGCGAGCCCTTTTAAGCGAAACTCGTTTCCGCGACCGAATTCCGGTCTCCCGTTCCATCAGGAATTCTTTTATTCGAAATAGCAGTTCCCGCTAGATCGTGTTGAAATAGTAAGAAAAACTTTCTCTTATATAATTACATTTACAACAAAGTCCTGGTTTTATATTAATCTCGTCATTCTTTTACAGTATATTGTTTATAATATTATATGTGATGACAGATGCTTTAAATAAATTTCTTTTTGATAATAAAATCTTATTTTGCTCTAAACTAAAGTTTTATATTCATGAAAAGTATGCATTATAATAGTTAATATACTAATGGCCCATTTAATAATAATTATTAAAGTTTGATAATAATTTACTACGTTATTTGAACATACGTTATTTGATTATTAGAGTAGGTTTATAGTGTTTGTATATTACGTTAGTTTTCCAATTTTCTATATTATGTTTGAGAGAAGGAGAGAGAGAAAAAACACACATCGTTAACGTTTTAAAAAGAGATATATATATTGTTTGCATTTTAAATTTAGATGCACTCACGATGAGTGCTGAATTCTTTAACTTATAAAATAAAACTAGCAATTTTCGCCTCAAATGCAATTCGCCAACAAGCCCGCTTCTTGAGAAGCAACTTTTGAGGAAGCTCAGATATAACATCAAAAATTTTTGTTTTTAACTATGTATTTCTAAAAGTTTCACATAAAATATTGATGTTTGAAATTTTTTGTACTTAATTCTCTAATGCTTTTATTATTTATTTAGATATATATAATATTATTTTAGTCGTATACGTATAATTAAACTGTAAGTTTTTTGCAATTTAAAAAAAAAAGTTAATGTTAGCTTTTTATATAAAAATTAATACGTCCTATTTAGTTTTCGACATTATCAATACACTAGAAAATTATTACACAAATTACTTATAGATATTTTGAAACCAATGTATATTAAGATAGGGGAGACCGGGGCTAACTCGACACGATTTTTTCAAAGGCAATTTTCAACAACCAATTCAAATTTTCAAGCAAATTCAATGGTACACATTTAAAGAGTGTTTATTTAGGTGCAAAATTTTTTAAGGAAGTTTTGCTGTACGTTGTTTTGTTTTGCCCCCAGGAGAGGAAAAGTGACGTGAAGACAAATTTTTAAATTGAAAAATGCCGGGGCAAACTCGACACCCCAACTAGGCAAACTCGAAAAGCCCAAATGCCCCACCGGCAATTTTGAAAATATGCAAAAATGATTGTCGGATTCATGTAGAACATAAAATTTCCCATCAAAATCACTTACCTGTAGATTCGCAAGAGTAAAGCTCGATGAAAAAGCAGCAATTTTTAAGAGATCAGAAAAAATCTGTTTTACCATAAAAAACACTTATGTCGCAGTAAAAATTACCATAACTCAGAATGTCACCAAATTCAGTTGACAATACTGGCACATAAAGACGCATTTACAGTAAGAAAGGCAAGTTCCTACAATAGATTTAAATTGGCAAAAAGCCTAGTGTCAAGTTTGCCCCGATGTCGAGTTAGCCCCGGTCTCCCCTACATAATACAGCTTTTACAAAGCACAATTTAAGAAGTGCACAGAATTTTTAACGTAAATTTTATCATCAACGCAAAAATTGTCGAGATTATTATGTATGCAAGATTTGTGCAAAATATATTTTCCCAAATATTATGTCAAAGCGCTGAATATTAGGAATAATGCTGGCACGCGTATGCGTACTAGGAATGCATCGCCTGCAGCACGTTCGAGAAATTACCAGACAAATTATCCTTCGAGCATGCGTTCGACTCCCTTCAAAACGGAATAAACAGGAACAGCGTAATAACGAAACTTTATTAACGCAAATACGGCTGAAATTAAGCGAATATAAGCTTTCCCTTTTGCGAACACGCTTGCTGCGCTTGAATTCACATGCCGCAAATCCATACGCTTCACGATAGGGAAAGACTTGCATAAACTACGTTTCAAATATAATTTCAGCAAATATGTAGCATATCAAACGTTTATAATGGGTGCCCCAAATTTAGTCCGGTTCAAAGTCAAATTAAAATTTCACTCGTTTCATCTACAAGAGCTTTTAAAAACTTATACAATCAATTTCTCTTTGACAAAAATTGATTGGTAAACTGACTTATTTACTCAAATTATTTAACATTTATAATTTGCATTAATCTGGCGAATTAATTTAATTTAAAAATTAATGCTAAACAAAGTTGCACTATCTTATTTTTCTACATATTATATGAATGTAAAAATATTAATAATGTAAATTACCTTCTTTTTTACATCATATCGCAAATTTGAGCTAAGAAAAAATTATTTTTTGTTGTGTATAACTTAGGTACTATAGATATCTAAATTACGTAAAATTAATATTATAATAAGATTATATGTATATCTGTAGGATTCCTACAGATTTTTCATATCAGTTCTGCATTGACGTTTTATTTCGTTCAGTTTCTTTCGCACATTTCCCAAATGCGACACTTCACGATACACTACGGGAATATCAATGTTTCTTTCCTCAAAATACGAAGCAAACTATCTTAGCTCGATTTTGCTCTTACGAGCAAGAGGCACTGATTTCTGTAACGTCTCACAAAGTTTTCATCGTTTTGTTGATTTGTTTTATCTATGTTACAGCGCTCAATTTCTGTCATAAAAATACATAAAAGAAACAATCACAAGAATTAACAAAACATCGATATTGTAAATGTAGGGAAGAGCAAGTTATCTTTAAAATAAAAAAATTAGATAAATAATAATTATTTATAAAATATAAGTAAAAATCTGAATCTGAGAAAAAATAAAATCTTTGATGGTATAGGAGTTTGATGCATTTTTCAATGCTTTTTAAATAATTAAACTTAAATTTTAACTTGTTAAATAAGACCTGGCAACTTAAGCATAATCAAAATTTACATTTTATTTACTTCCTTTTTTTGGTATACATTTGTATTAAAACTTTTTTTTTTTAAGTAAATTATTCGTGTTGCCAAAAGCGAACTTTTCTTTGCGTTTGATTTATCTACACTGTCGTGTTTGCGTTTCGACTTAGCTAGCCTGTTGCGAGTGAGTCGTTATAATTGACGTCCGTTGCCCCATGGTAATTGGCTGCTCGCAATATTGCTACGCAGATAGTGACTGAAAGGGAGCGCGGCTACATAGACGTTGGCAGCTGCGTCTGGGGGATTATTCTCTGTACGCTAATGCGAACGTATGAGTCTCGGTTTACTATTCAATCAGAAACTGCTCGCAAAGCCTATCTCGGACTTTATGCTCCAAGCGCCTCTGGTCATTAGAGCATATTCTGTGAAAATGTAAAGCTCTTACATACAAATACCATGAAAATCTATCGGTATATTCCGTTGTGATTGACTCCATTACGGTTCTGTTAATCTTCATAACAATTCTTCACGCAACAAAAACACATTTTCTCTTAATGTGTATATATATTATTAATATTTTATACTGACATACATGGAAAAGTAAAATATTAGGTATATGTATGGTAAAACCTAATATATTTAGAACAAAAATGCAAGATCTGATTTATTAAATAATTGAATTGTGGACATTGAAGCTTTGAAAGTTCTTCTCACGAAGAAATGCATTATACATATATAACTTCTCGATATAGTTAATCAGTGATTTGTATTTCTATTGATTATACATTCACATTATCTCAATTATGAATGTTGTTATATACTGAATGATCCAATGATAAAGCATGTTTTAAGACAGTAAATAATTTATCTCTATAATCATAATCAATTAAGAATTCACTTATATCAGATACTATTGTGTTTTTCTTAGTTTTCTCGTACTATATAAAATTTGCGATGGCCTTCTATATGCTTGTAAACGGTACAATTTGTAGAATAATTCTAAAATTTTTTTTTGTTATGAATAGCTGCAGAAATTAATTTTGCAACATATAGGGGGAGTCCGGGAGAGTTGAACCACGTTTTACTTGAAGGTCTATAAAATTTAGTGTAATTGATGTATAGATTTTTTATTTATGTCAAAGTAAAGCCTTATTATATGGCTACAATTTGTGGATTTTCTAATTTTAATAAGTTTATAAACGTAAGTGTTATATTAATTAAAACAGAAAACGAGATTTGGTTCATCTCTCCCCAAGGGGTGGGAGACATGACCCACCGTATAGGGAGATTTGACGATACCCTATAAACTCATGGAAAAAATAATAAAAACATATTTAGACTCTAGTCTATATTAAGAACTCACAAATTTAGACATTAAAATCACATCTCTAATGTTTTAATTGAGCTTTTTAAACAAAATCAACAAAAAATAAAAACTGAACTAAACATCTATGCCTTCACATGGTTTTCATTAATTTTCACAATTAACAAAAAATAACCAAAATAGAACTTCTTAAACACTTACAGTAACTAAAAATAATCATTTTGAAATCAATCATTTATAAATTAAATAGAAATTCTTGGAATAAGTTCAGGTGGTTCAAATCTCCCACCCGGTACCATCTTGACTTTGATACAGTTTTGCAGAAAAAATAAAAATGATAGGATAAAAACACTAACTCTATTTTAAACTACGATAATATATGGTCTAAATAACGTATAATGTTTTTACAAATCTTGACATATAAAAGTGTGACGATAAAATAATCAAGAATATTTTTTTTTACTCCGAGCACGTTAAAACACGTTTATCTCACTCACAGCCAAAATGCACTGCCGAGCAACTTGTTGTCACGTGACATAGTAGCGGCAGATGACCCGTACGTTGCGGCTTGACAATCGCGCGCTTTTCGCAAAATTTGAACAAGATATTTAAAGTGGTTTAACTGTCCCGTATGGTCAAGTCTCCCGGACTCCCCCTACCTTAGTTTCATGTTTGTCTCAGGTAGAAACGGTCGGTATACTGAGAGCAAGTTCTCAACTTGCTCTCTTATATATTTTGCAGTAATAAAATCTGATTAGTGCATTTTGTGAAATAATTATCTATTTATTAATTTAATCAAATTTTGTGTTAACGCGAATTTTATCTCTTACTTTTTTTCTTTAGTTTCGATGTTTAATATAAATTCTTATTTCTGTATACTCTGTATACTCTCGGAATAAAATGTTACGTTAAACTTGAAATAATATTTGAAAACTGAAAAATATATTTATTCAAGCACGTATTTTTCTTAAAGCTAATGGTATAATGCGTTAAATTTACGAGCAACATATGTATCCGAGAAAAATAAAATTGATCGCTTTCGTGACTCTCTTTCCCGCAAACTCTGATTTCAGAGTGCTCATTTCTCTCGCGTCATACCTCGTTTACATCGTCGATGCTCTCCTTAAGAAAGATCGATCCTTCAGAATAAAATTTCGTTATGAGCGCTCCTTCTGCGAATCTCGATTTGTCTTTATTACGATGTCGGACGCGTTGTAATGGCAACGCCGCGCGCCGTGCCGGTGGAATGGCAGGCACACATTTCTGAATTAATATTTAAGGAAGGAAGAAAATATTTGCAAGTTATTTTCTTTTTGCTTCAAAATGTAGGCGCGCTTGCGTAACGCGAAGCCTTCCAACAATGTTTAATTAAGAATATACAGAAAGGTCTGCTAAGACTTGAATTATTCGGGCGGATCTATGCGATAAAAAATATACTTTTGAATTAATTAAAATAAAATTATTTTACTCTAAAATATCTAAAAAGTACATATAAATATATGAAGAATTTCTGCACATTTTTTAATTTCAGCTTTTTAGAACTTATTGCGCTACAGCTTTTGTACAAATATATTTGCTCTCCTCATTCATGATATATCTATATACAAACAGATTTACTTACTTCAATCATGCTTAGATCTTTTATATATTTATCTCTTATATTCAATTTACTATCTTTTTATCTCTTAAGACATTTTTTTATTTAAAGTACGCAAATACGCATATAGTAAAATTGAAATTGTAGTAAGAGACTTTGTTCGTTTATTCTTATCTTTCGCGCATTGACAACATGTCTGGGCAAAGTAATCCAATTCGTTTTTTGTGTGTCAAAGCCTTTATTGAATTTGTCCACGCCGTCAAAAACATCTCGAATGGAAGTATGCAAATATACTACGGATGGTTTGACCAAAGTAGAATATTTGAAGTCTCTCGAGGGTAACGTTACCACTACGTCAAATCCATCACAATCGTCCTGAATAACAAAAATTTATTTGACGCGTATCAGTTATGCACCAAAAAACCTCAAGGATAAAATTCTAAACATACGAGATACTGACAATGAGTATACAAAATCTAAAAATAAAGCACGACTTATAACAGAAATTTACATGAAAAATCTGGCTGCTTAACCTATCATCTGACATGGCTATGAATCTTTCGACAGCAGCTTCTTTACCCGGCATAGACGGAATTCTTTCAGGCGGAAGATTTCTATAGTCATCCATCATGTTTGCGTTTATTTTTTATGCATTTAACGTATTTTACGGTTTTCAAGATATTTTAATTTTACTTATTATGCTCACTTGCATACATAGGTATTTGCACGTTTTCAATAAACAGAAATGTCTAATCTAAGAATTATAAAAATTAGGTGAGTTCTCTCTCTCTCTCTCTCTCTCTCTCTCTCTCTCTCTCTCTGACGTTTCCTTATGTCGCATGTTTGGAATTTAATGAACGTTTGACATTAACACTGTATGTTAATGTTAAAATTTATTTTGTATATACGTATACCAAATCAATTATTTTAAAAAGGTCTTTTACAAATATTGATTACTTAAAGTTCCAATTACATTAAATCAATCAATTACTCAAAGTTAAAGTTGGTATTAAATTGGGGTTGTAAAGTTATATAATAAACATTTTGTAAAGTTTATTGACTTATAAAAAAATAAACGTATTAAAAATTAATATATACATAACTTTTTTACAGAAAGTAATGGTTTATTTCACCAATAATTGATTAACGAGAAAATATATATTAATTCCGACAACGATTGGCTATAGCTAAAGGATGTTAATTAGAATTTAGAATTTATTGTAAAAAATATTGCTTCAGCCAGGGTTTGAATTCTAAATTCTAATTAACATCCTTTAGCTAGCCAATCGTTGTCGGAATTAGTATATAACTTTCTTAGTTGCTTTATTAATTAATTTTACATTGACATGACATAAGGTGGTTATGGCGAGTATGAATTTGAAACAAATTATTGCTAACACACTAATCGCACAAACACACTCCGCTGACGATATTACTTATTTTAAAATACGTCGGTGTACATAGAGAGCTTACGGAATGGTTCGCTCATTTAGGGTGGCCTCCGCGTAGAGGGGATTATAAAGGATTATTTTCCAGCGTTAAATGAATTCGCTGGCGGTGAGTGCCACGGTAAAATCTGCTAATGGATGCTGCAAACCACCATGCATGTGATAGATGTAAAATGTATTATCTGTCAATCAAGAAAGAATTGCAAATGCTATCATCATCTGATGCGAGCGTCCGACGACAATTTAATTAAGTTTCAACATATGCTTTATCAAATTGTGCTTATATTTTTGTATAAAAATGCAACTATAAAAATCATCCTTGCCAAGTAAAATATAATTTTCATGTTGTTTCCGACATTTAATTTTTAAATTTGTTTAAAAAATTACAATATAATATTAATTCCAAAATATAAGACCGGTGTAATGGATAATTTTTATATGAAATCAAGCATCTCTCTCTGTATCAGAAAAAAGCATCCACATTCTAAAGTTTCTTGTAGATATTTTGTGCTATAAGTACAATTATATTATACATATATTGTATATAAAGCAATAACGTAAATCTTCATCTGCTGATCAAACTGACTAAATAAAATAATTGTACTATTTATTTCTTATTAATACTAATTCACAAATATATTTATATAAAAGAGAATACGAACACGGCTATTTTTTTTATTTCCTAAACTGTATTACAAAATATAATCTAAATATATGTATATAGCGTGTTTAATTCATGTTATATAAATATTTAAAAAATAAGATTTTTCAAAATTTTTCTAACTAAAAATAATTTTAATTAATTTTCTTGGTTTTTGGATAAAATTCCTCTAATTATAGAACGTTTTACAATTGCAACATTAAATACTCAAAAGTTGAAAGAGAAGACAAAATACAAGTAAAAGTATTTATACAATTTTAAAATTTACGTGCGTATAATAAAGTATTCGTATGTCTATTCAGTGTTTTTCTTTCAAATATCGACACGGGACGTCCTCGCGCCCTCTCGTTCAGTCGCTCATCCCGGCTCCTCATTCGACTGCCGCATTTTCAGATTTTCCATGTGCCGTCACACGCATTACGCGGCTTCCGCGAAAAATACCTCACCACAAGTCGCGACGGTTTATACGGGATTAGTGGGCGGCACCGAGTTCTTCCTGTTCCGTGGAATAATTTGGAAAAAGTCCCGCTGACAAGCCCGCACGGGATTTTTTCCGGCGGCAGTCGTAAACCACAAGAGGGAATGCGTTATCAACGTAGGATGGCACCGACAGGAGAAGAACGCAGTGGAAAGAAAAAAGTTGACCCGATGCAGTCGGACTCGCGGCGTAAAATACTAACGAGCACGGGTCTCATTCACGTGAACATTTTGAAGGCGAATATACACGGTTTCTTATTTTAATCGAGTTGCATCGGCAATCTGGGATAACTAACATTTAATTAGCGACTTGCTGTCTCTTTCTAATTTCAATATTATCCCAGCAAACACCAAGTTACATGTAACTTACATGTTAGTTGTAATTTCTTACTCAACAATATAAATGCAGTATAACTCATGTGTTATGTAACATTTACATTGTTGAGTAGGAAATTACAACTAACATGTAAGTTACATGTAACTTGGTGTTTTCTGGAATGTTAACAAAGCCATAAAGTGCCTTTAAACTAGCAGCAAATAGTAATTAGGTAGACCAAGGATAGAGTTAAATGTAACATATAATATTTTAATGATCATTATTTCTAATAATCAACACGTCACGTTTTAGGAGGGATTTAATATACTTAATTGACAAAGTCCTGACTTTTTACTAAATAATTAGTAGAGTCTCTGATATGTCTCGACACACACACAAGAGTTCCGGCAATTTATAAAAATAAAACCATAAAAAGATAAGGATCTGAAGATTAGAGTAGGTACTAATTTCATGTTTTTGTTTTACAAAAATTAATAATGACTTTTTTCCATTTTAATCAGAACTGATACGAGTCCTAATACTTCTTGAAAAAACTCTTATAAGCTTTCAAAACAAATTTTTAGCTTATGTGAACTCAGTAAAGTATGTCCGTCGATCGCTATCGCCACTGCTATTTCTACTGCCGTTAAAAACTTATAATCCATGAGAACTTAAAAAATTTTTATACGCGAATTAAAATAGCCAAGACTTTTCCATTTTTATTATTTTAAATACTAATTGCCGCTCTTTTTAAAACGTCCAGAAACTCTTTGTAATAGAAGAACTAAAATACTATTAATTATATCAATATTCTTAAGATAAAGTGCAAACTTTACAGAGATATCATCGTTAAAAAAATTCCATGTAACAGGCCTCGTACATCAAACAATATATGACAAATAAAAAAAATGCAATAAATCAAATTAGCCAGCATGTATAAATTAAAAAAGATAGTATATTTATAAAATATTAAATATAATTATTTAGTACTAATAAAAATAAGAATTTCTTTGAATTAGAGAATGTACGTTGGGTGGCTTATCATTATTTATTAAAAACGCTCCATGCTTTTGAGGATGCGTATCCTTCCTCTTGCGCTTTAGTTTAAAAAGTCTAAACAAAAACGCGTTCATGTGCAATGCATTCACTTTGGCCAATTCATCCCGGATGATCGTCAAGAGCGAGCAGTGTAAATTCGCCTTAAGGCACCGCGGGAATAATTAACGGCGCTCCGGCCGGTAAAGGGAATCAGCAAGCATGGGACTACGAGTTCCGAGTTCTTGTGCAAGAAACGCCGTGCGTCGACCCGCCGCGGCCGACGAACAATCGAATTATCAGGCGGTTGCGAGCACAACGAGGGCCATTTTTCTGCTTCGTTTTTCCGAGGCCCGAGGGCACGCAAAAGTTTCGGTACACGCATACACCCTTCTCCTGCCCGTGGTCGATCTGGCCGAACCGCACGCGGCAATGCGGATCACGGCTGCAACGAAAAAGCGGAAAACACGGCTTCATTAATCTAACAAGACTGATACGCGGAACATATCTCGCCGATGCATAATGGCCGCCGGAGCCCGTTTATAGCGAGTGCAACGGTAGCATTTCTCAAAATATCAAGCGTAATTATACAGGATGATTATGGATAGCGTAACCCAGAACTCGTAAAATTTATTTAAAAAATATAAAAATAGACATGCAACACGAGCCAACGCAAATATATCATCTTTTCTGGAAATCGAGGATGTAAAGTAAATTAAAGAGAAATTTTATTTATATATTTAATTATTCAAAGTATCTAATATATCTTCTAATATTATATATACATTACAAATGTTGATTACAATTCGTTAAATATACATTATTGGGTTATTGAAAACAAATTATGTTTGATAACACTGTGGCAATCCTAGCGCGTATAGCATTGTTACTATTTACATAAATCAAATTGGTTAGCATTTGTGGATAAATAATATTAAAATATTTATGCTTATACAGTGACTTATATTTTTATTTAAAATATAATAGTATCTGAACGCGTAGAATCGTGTTATGTATTAACATAAAATTTATTATTAATTATTTTATACGCAGGTAATGCGCGATAATCTGTATAAAAGAACGAAAATATTATCTCAAACCGTAATATTTTCATCGAATTATACAAAAGCCACAATAGATGCGCATCTGACCTTTGCAGTTTTGCATCAGATTGCGCAGCGTATATAAAGCCAGGTCCTAATGAGCACCTTGCTTCAAGAACTCGGAAATCTCTCAGTCGGCCCGCGAATGTAATTCTATGTGTGTAGAATGATAATGGCCGGGAAACTTTCAGCCGCGCTAATGCGATAATGAATTAAATTACGAGGATGGGTTGAGGCGCCGTGTCTACCGCGGTAGGTAATTACTTGCTTGCTTTTTTCCCATATTGTATTTCGCGATGTATCAACGGATTCTGTGGATACGTATGATGTATGAAAATCCGTTGCACTCTCTCCCGCCGCGTGTCGGACATCAGCATGTTTGCATTCGAACAGTGCAACGCGCAACGCGTCAATACGCTCTGCTAAATGTAAGCCGATGCTTATGATCGGCCTTCAATTACATTATTCTCGTGTAATTAGCATCCCTTGTGACGAGGGAACGTCAATATTACGGGTCGGTACCTCCGTCAATATTAAACAAGTTGCTGGCCATTGATGTTGCAAATTAATTAAAAGTACGCGAAAAGAGTCTTCCGTTTTTAATTAAAACTTGCTATATTCCCGGCTGTAATATCACGCGTATACGTTTACACGAGTGTGCGTCTCTGATATTATATTATTTCATTGTATTTGTGTTACTTTGTGAACAAGTCCTATTTAAAAGAGATTAATATGCTTTTCATCCTCTCCAATTCAATTCTCTAATGTTAATATTACTTATTTAATGCAAAAATTTAAATTATTGATAAATTTCTGCTTTTTTGTTAATCAAGGTAACGTGTTGTAAAAAATGTAATAAACGAAGGAGGAATAATATAATTTGTCATGCTTATTATAAATCAAATCTGTATTTTCTGACAATTTCTTTTCCAGAAATGTTATTTTTTTATTATTTCTTGAGCTGTTCTAATGTATTTAATTACTACATTAAAATTATTAGTTTAATAGAAATAAAAATATCGTTGATTAAATTTTCCATATAATATTGAGAAATTTTTTTAGACAAGAAAGAAGCTAAAAATTGAAGGAAATAAACTGCATAAACATATTTCAATCAATTCTTGTTGTTTCAGCTCACAATTCCATCTTTTTATGGCGAAACAATAGATTTTGAGTAGCACCATTTCTGATATATCACGACGAATCCTTCTATCCCATATCGAATCCGAAAGGGTTTACCTCTCTTCGTAGTATATTGGAAGGGTTTACCCTCGGTTCGTGGCGCACCAAAATTGACTCGTTCCAAGGGATTAAACGTGCACTCCGTTATGCCCAGAAACCGTACGTATTCCATCTAGGGAAATTCGCGGCTTCTCTCGTCGTCGAACGGATTCGTTGGCCCCAAAGTAAGCGACCAACAACCAGTATGCGCATATATTCGGGAAATATCTATAGCATATCTTCGATCAATTGCATTTCCATTTGCAGACGCAGATTCTACCGTAAAATAACAATAAGTATCGTTAATGATTTTAGAATTCTTCCTTTTCTCTTTAATTGCTATCTTTATAAACTATAATTGCTTCAGCATTTTTATGAAAAGATCAAACTAATGTAAAAATCTTTTAAAATAATTAAATTTTCATGTTTCTTATGTAAGATGTTCTATATGATGATCTGTCAGTTTCAATATAGGTATCGATAGATATCTAACATCACTCAGATATTGTATTATTGGCACACGTCCATGCACATTTGCTATTGCAAGTTGTTAACTACATGTAACTATTAAGTATTTCGGCGCTCGACCAACAGTCGTGTAACTAGTCGACCGCTTAGTACAACATGAGATCCCATTTCTCCTTTCCGTTTTGCTCATTCATCAACCATGAAAAGAGCTTCGCGTGCGCAGTTTCGGTTGCGTGCTGCTCGGGGAATCGCCGTCTCGTGCTAACGATAAAAGGCTTCAAGAATGAAATACTTATGCTAAATTATTTAAAAAATGGTTGTGTAACGTCGTTCGGAAGTCATTACAACGGAAACTTCTTTCGTGGAGACACTCTGAAATTTTAACGAGAGCTTTCCCAGTTTTAAGATCCGATTTTTTCCTTCACGACATTAACACATTTGAATGTCTGTTTGAAGTGTGTGCAATAAAAAACAAAATATTTTTATTTTATTCGCTAAAAATATTTTGTTGCATGAATTTTATTTCAACTCTCATCTAAGTTGACTCAAATCATATTATGTATAAAATTACAAGTATTTAAGTATTTTGCTCTTACACAGTAAATAATATTAATTTTTTATTATAGTAAGCAACAATCTTTGCTTTAGGAGTTCTAAACATTATTGGACATAATAAGAGTGCTTCCATGACACTGGAAGATAAAACATCTATAAATTTTTATTATCTTATATCTATAAATAACTCAGATAAATTTATGAATTAATACTGATTACATATATAAATTTTACCATACAAAATATTATACACTTAATCCTTACATAACTCTACTTAAAACCACAACAATATCCCTCTTATTGCTATTATTATATATTTATTAAATACAAATCCAGAATGAATAAATTAATACGCTAAACTTCATGATTCAATATTATGTCTTCCGTGTTGCATGCAAATACGTTATGTTCTCGCACATACATTATATTAATAATTCTATACTATTATATTATTATTGTTACCATTATAATTCTTATCACTATTGTCATTATTACAGTGTATTATAATGTATTGATGTTGCAGGTCATCCAATTGTACCATGAGTTACGCAAGTTATTAATAATCCATATCAATTTAACCATACAAATGTTACAGGGATTATTTTGAAGTTTAATTAAAATTTAATTAAAATTTAATTTATAAATATTTAATATATGACAAATGTTCTAAATATTCTGCATATATTTACATAGAACAAACATTTCCTAAATGCTCGTAGTAATCAGTATTAAAGCAAATAATTATTTAGAAAGGCAAATTTTCAAGATTACCATTTCAATTTGCAATATAAAAATGTAAGATACTAAAGCCACAAGAAAAAATTCAAGATAAACTGCATATAAATAAAAAACTTTGGAACGACATGACAAGAGATCGTTAAAAGTTATTTTAGTTATTTACCTTCAGCGGTGAAACAGGTAGAGGGTACCGGAGGTTTTGATTTATTCTGATGTCTTGCCGAACTTGCTGTGACATTACAAAGGCTTAGATTACACCCCGCGGTCGCCCGATGATCCTCTTACAGTTTCGACTTCATTAGACACTCCAATCATGTGGTAGTAGATACCGATTAAATATAGACATAGCGCGTGATGCGCGCGCGTTGTAAGCTGCTTACGGGCGCAGTTGCGTGTGCATTTTAATGTAAAACCCCATCATTGGTTGGCGTGTCATTAGCGATTGCAAAGTAATCGGTGCGCACGAGTTTACAGCGACTGTGCAGTAGCATTTTACCCTGAAAGAGCGCATTGACTAACATTGATAGAGGATACATACGTAACGAGAGCGGAATTAAAAATATACAAAATATTCTCCATAAACGTAATTTCAAATTAATTGCACTGGTGGCTTAAATACTCATATATCATATTTTACTTGTTCGATATGCTGAAAGCCGAAGTCATGAAAAACATTTAATAACAAATAACCACTATGTATCTAATTTATATATTTTTTATATGAAGCCAGAGCAATTGCTCTGTACTTCATATTTACATGCACCAAGGTAAACCCATAGCTTAATATGTAGGTATTAATTCGTCAATAATTTTCAAATTACAAGCCATTTTGATAAATTCTTTTATTTATATATCTCGTTTGCGATTATTTCCATATTTGATGAAGCAATAATTATTCATGAATACAGTTTTTGAATGACGTCTGATTATAAAAATATTATTTCATTCTTTCAAGTTATTAATGTAAATTCTCTTATTAAAGTATTATATTATGAATCTTATTTTAAAGATCTTGTAAATTTAAATCTGTGTGGAAACTTTTACGAAAGCCACTTCGCAACAATGTTTAAGAAAATGCATTTTGCTAACAATCTTCTTATGTATTCTTTTTTATTATCACGTCCTTATATCGGCATTTTTCAAGTGCATTATGTACTACCTGTTTAGAGACCTCTTTGCCACATGTTGTATTACATACTGCAAGCTTACATTTAGTAACTTTAGTCACCGGTCTTAAATTTGTATATCTTTGTTTATTGAAGGAACATATAAAATGAATATAAATAAACGCTAAGCATAATATTTTAACATCGCAGTGTATAAAGACATGTACCTATATTTGCTTATCATCGTAAAAGTAGCGTGTTTTATTTCAATCAATTTTGTAAATACTTAAATAATAAATTGTAGATTATTATAAGTCTAGCAATATCTAAAAAAATAAGATTTTAAACTTTTAATTAATGTTGTACATAGTTTAAAGGAGTTAAAAAATAATATTTAAAAAATACGTTCTTAATATATAACGTCAACTGCTTTAAGGCATTATAACAAGTTGCAAATATCTTTAATAAATTCTAGAAAATAGCTAGCGTGAATGACAAAAGAAAAAAAAAGGATAAGAATTTCTCACTGAAGAGAAACACGAAGGTGTCGTCTCTGGCGATTGCACCATAGCGACACTCGAGCATTTCCTTCAAGACGGGAAGATGTCTCGAGAGTCTTACCAAACTCCGGCAAATATTTGTAGAGCTTTTGTGCACACGTGCGCTATGCTTATTATTGTTGCCAGCGCCGCAACGAGATCTACCACATCCCTTAAATCTTGTTATTAATACAACTCTTTTGTTTCGCGTTATCTCTATATAACGTTTATAAAAAAAGCTTTCTGTTTTCCTTTTCGTGCTAGATTCTATATTTATTAAAGAAAAGTGTAAAACACTTATTAAAATTAAACTGAATATATATCCCAAAACAGTTTTTTAAATATAGGTACATAAAGAAATATCATTATCTGCAATGAAATAAATGGAACACAATAGGACTATCTTCCAAGCTTTAAAAATAATTTTTTTCTGAAAATTATGAGTATAATTGTAATTAACTTATAACAAATATACCTACATATATAAATATAAATATATGTATATATGTACAGTATATACACCTATATATTTAAAAATGTTGTTATATACTTTTTTTAAGAAAAAGCTTTAAATCTTCTCCTTTTAATAATAGCAAATCTTTACATTTTGAAAAAAAGTACAAACTTTAACCATGTGCGTTAAATACTAAAAATAAAACAAAATAATTTTACTGTAATACCAATATAATATAAAAGTGGTACCGGTTATGCCAATCAATTTTTATTTTGCTTATTTATTAAACTCCGGGAACTGTACAACTGTCGTTCTTTACATAATTTTCAATTCTTGCTTCAAACTCTGTGGACACACATGATGAATAATTCTTTCAGAAAATTTATTTGTATCTGGTGCTGTTCGATTTTAAAGTACCGAAAATCTCGGTCTCATTTTTCGTCTCCTTTCAATGTCAAGTAAATGAGAAAATCCTATAGCGAACCAGATCGATGTATCATATTAGGCGCATCTGATTCCTTCTTTTATTAAAGAAATCTTATTGTACTTGAGTACTATTGTACACATAATGTAGTACTCAAGTCGATTTATCCATCGGTTTTTAGATAAGAGTTTTATTATTTTATTTTATATATTAAGATAAATGTCAACGCAATTAATCATCTTTAAATTATTTTGGTTTCGTTTATAATACTATCGATAAGCTTTCCTTTAATTCAAACAAATGTACAATTGATAGTGGAGTGTATATAAATGTAGTGTCCTAACATATCACACATATTAATTAAATCATATCGCAGTTACAGTGCGTCCGAAAATATGGTCTCTAAAATAATCTTTATCTTACTTCTTCTTTTTATCAGCGCATCAAAATATACTTTCAACGCTTGATCGTAATATTAAAGTTTGTATAAAATAAAATTTTATAATTTATTTATTCCTTTTGCTATAACTCTAACATTTATCAAAATACTACAGTTTCTTTCTTGAAAATAATTATTGGAATTATAATTTATAAGAATTAATTTCCTTGTAACAGTTAATTATTATCAAATTAGTCATTTATTTATCAAGTAGTTTTGTTACAAAATTTATAAACACAGTTTACCGCAGAAGAAACAAACAGGTTATTTATGTGATACACTGTGTTTATAAATTTTGAGATAAGACATAAGAGTAGTTGCTAATGACAATTGACAGGTAACGTCTGTTTTCGGCAAGAAAGAGGCAAATTTTCAACAGAAGCCAAGTCAAATTCGACACTAATATCCTTGTCACCGATTACCTATATTTACGTGTCAAGTGATTCTCATCGAACAAGAAACATTCTAATTATCTTATATATCGCGTGTCTTTTCCATTAAGCAGAAAACAGAAGAATGGAAACGGAAGCAAGAGAAGAAAAAAATTTGACGTTTTCTTATAATTTAGTTTGCCCACTGTTTCGTTGCCTTAGCACATATTTTTACATGTGGGTATGTCTGATTTGATTAATCGTAGTTTTAAAGCTCAATATACTTATGCAGAACCGATGAGTATCTATGACAATATTTTCGTATTGCAAAAATAGTTTTCGGAAATATAAGCAGGAATAATAATATTACTCGAGTGAATTATATTAATCGATTGAATGTTGTGTGTTATTAAAATAATGAATATTACAAGTAACAATCGCGATAGCAGAATCACGTATATTCGATGAAGTAAGAAAACGTAATTATGTGTTTTATTTTACAGTCCGTAATTGAAAAGGGATTCGAGAAATCAAATAATCCAGAGGAACAAATCAAAATCTCTTACGATATAATCGAATTGGCACTGTCTCAAATAAGAGAACACATTAATATAACACCATGTTACCAGGTAATAAATACCATAACATGTCTTTTATATCTATAACTATTTGACCTTCGCACTTTTAGCAAATATGTTAAAAGCAGACTAGGTATCCAAAGTATATAAATGCTTCAATGTCTGCAAGTTCTTATAATCATAAAAATCTTAATATTTTATATAGATCTCAAAATTTAAGTCACGATAATGAGCAAAAATATAATAAGTTTAAATATGACATCTGTTTTGCATATTAAGGGGTCATATCCGTTCCTCGGCCCTGAAAAGTGGTCCAATAATTATGAGGGATTGCAAGAAAACTATTAGACCGATTAAGTTGAATCTTTCTTTTATTGCAAGGAGTGTCTTGCAGGAAAGAAAACATACAGTAACAATAAAAAATACCAAAAAATATAGCGGCTGCGTGCATTGGCGTATGACGTCTTTTTTCGCGCAAGCACAAACGGTGGGCATTCTTCAGCTCGTAGGATTAATCATAAACAAAATTGTTGCATTTTTATTATTTTTTGGGATCGTGATTTTCGGCTCACGAGAAAGATTTTTCAAAAAAAAAGAATTACGGAAATGGTCACACTTTAAAAATTTTTTCGTGATTTTTCTGAAAAAATTGTTACATTTTTAATTGATAAGTTCAACATGATTGAACTTATCAATAAAAGCTCCCGTAAGCCGATAAAGAATCTTGTTAGGAATATGTATACAAAAAATGAAGTTAATCGGACGAATGGTGAGGCAGTTATCACGCCCACCGTCTTGAAAAGTGGTGTTTCGAGAAATATGCACGCACCCGCTATATTTTTTGGTATTTTTTATTGTTAGTGTATGTTTTCTTTCATGCAAGACACTCTTTACAATAAAAAAAAGATTCAACTTAATCGGTCTAATAGTTTTCTTGCAATCCCTCATAATTATTGGACCACTTTTCAGAAACCGAGAAACGGATATGACCCCTTAAGTGGCTTGAAATAAATTATACATGCAATAAAATAGTATAAATTGAAGGCTTAATATTTTAAGTATAAACGATTTGACCGTGTTTGTCACAACATTAAGTATATACTAATGTATGTATATATACCTACTATATACTCGGTATAAGCACCTACTGTGTGCCATTATATTAATATATAATCATTTTCCACTCAACAATATAAGTGTAATATAACACATGTTGCATATAACAGTTACATTGTTGAGTAGGAAATTGTATTAATATAATATTACTGCTACTTGGTGTTTGCAGGATATATGACTTTGATTGACTGTAAGCCAAAATATTCACAAAGAATCGCTTAAGGCCAATCTTTAACTGAATGTAATTAAAATACATTTGAGCGACCTAACTGGCCATAATTTCTCCTTTATTATAACTCACAACGTTTCGGCTAACATCTGGCCCTTTTCAAGTGAGGGAATATAACAATTGTTGCCAGCACTCAACGCATATACATCCTATGTCGCTTAATATAGTTCCCAAAATACATCATGCTTCATAAAGATATTTTATGCGTCGAAAATAGCAGAAGTAAAGGATACAATTTGTCAAAAGATAGATGAAACCGAACATTTTTTCAAATGCGTCCGAACGTTACAACAGTCAAAGTCACAAATGTTGGCCGAAACGTTGTGAGTTATAATAAAGGAGAAATTATGGCTAGTTAGGTCGCTCAAATTAATTTTATTTTTTGATTTACTGGCGAAGAAATGTCTCAGTCATTGAATGTAATTAATTGATTGCAGCTGACTCAACTTCTTAGCGATAGAGGTTTCAACATTTTTCTGAAGAATGAATTATACCAGAGTACAAACAGTGTCAAAGCACGTGGCGCGGTTTATTCTCTTCTACAATTATCGAACAAGCAGAAACGCAAAGGCGTAATAACAATCTCAACGGGCAACTTTGCATATTCTCTCTGCTATTTTGGAAAAAAGCTTGGAATACCGGTGACTGTTGTGATGCCAAAATCAACGCCAATAAGAAAAACATTTCAGATGCATCTAGATTATTTCGAAGCAACAGTGTGCCTTCAAGACAATATTGTGGAAGCACATAAAGAAGCTTTGCGTATTGCCAAGGAAAGAGGCTTAGTTTACATTGACGGGTAGTCTTTTAATCAAAATCTCAATTAAATTGGAATCAAAGTAGAAAACTTATTTGATAAAGGGAACACGTTATCGTTACCGTTACTCAATAACTAAAAAGTAAATACCTATAACTCTTTTCTTGATATTAACTTCTTGATATTCTTGATATTAAATTAATGAAGTACTGATATTATAGGTACATATATGATTTTTATAGCAGTAAATATAAATAGAAAGTATCATAAAAACCATCCTTTCTAGGGTAAAGGTATAAGATGCGGAATTTGATATACATATATTAACTTTATGTATTATTATATATATATTTTTTTCAAATGCATTATTACGAAGAAGAACATAAAAACAAACAAATTTCTCAAGATATGGGCAATAAATCTAAAAGCTTTTATGAAGTTTTTATATAGTCAGTTCTTTAACTTTTTAAAGTAATTATTATTATTATTGAGACAATTTATTTTTCTACATAACTAAGAGATCAATATTTAGCAACATCGATACAAGTTCTTACATTAGTAATTATTTACAATTTTAGTGTCTATATCAGGGAACGTGAAATTTAAACAAATAAATTGAAAGGTATAAAGTAACGTTAAAAAGTAACTACAAATTCTTTCTTTTATCTTATGGAATAATCAAACCTAAATGCGTTACTGTCAACGTTACAAGGAAAACTTATTGTTAACAATTTGTTATAAAAACTATAGCGACAATGGCGTTACAAGATAATGCGTTAATTCTATTTTTCGATTAAAATACACATTTTCGTTAAAAGATAATATTTTCATCAATTGTTTTTATCCTTAATTAAGTTATTATTTTATTATTTCGCGGAAACCTGCGCGAAAAGGACGAGCTTTAATCGAACTAACAATAAGTACGGTCTCACGGAGTATACATTTATTGGTTTTCTTTCTTTAACAAAATACTGACAAAATTTTGAGAAAAAACTATAATATTTTTTATAAAAAGGCCGCCATTTTTTCCAGAACGGAAATATTGGTTTAGTTCTAGTTCAAACATTAGCCACTTCCGTAAATAAAAAAATTTTTTTGTTTTTACGTTAAGTGCCTATATGATTTTTATAGCAGTAAATATAAATAGAAAGTATCATAAAAACCATCCTCTCTAGGGTAAAGGTATAAGATGCGGAATTTGATATACATATATTAACTTTATGTATTATTATATATATATTTTTTTCAAATGCATTATGCATTATAGCTAGAATCATTAACACCGTCCATATGCGTTTTTTCTTGTGAGCTCCTAGTGACCAGGATATAACATAAAAAAAGCGCTTTGTTAAAAAATAAAATTTAGAAAATAAAAATATTCTTAAAATAAGGCTTAAAAAACATGCATTTGAACGTTGTTTGCTTTTTGTTTTTTTACAAAAAAGTTTCTTAAAAAAATACCTTTTTTACAACCTTTTAAACTAGAATACCCCCTTAATAATTAAATTATTCAACGACATTTTTTGTATAGGAACGATCATCCAAATATGATCATTGGCCAAGCTACCTTGGGCATAGAAATTTTAGAAAGCTTGACAAATGTTGATGCAGTCATATTACCGACATCGGTCTATTGTTGCGGACTTACAGCGGGCATTGCGGTGGCTATCAAAGAATGCAATCCCGATATACAGGTTATTGTAAGTGAACAAGTGCATTTCTTATAACACCAAATTGAAATATGTTATATCCCATTTCAATCTAATGAGCCATTATTTATCTTAAAAAGAAGATTGCATTCTAAATAAAAATAGAATTTTGTGAAAACTTTACATGTAATTTCCATCTCCAGGAGGTCCAACATGCAGCATCTGATCTTTCAATTAATTTCGTTAGAAGAAAATCATTGTTTAATAATGAATTGGATATTCCAGTGACAAAGTATACTTGGTATAATAATGATAGAAGAATAGTGCAAAGTTTGTTTGACACGATTGTTACGGTAAGCAATACGTTTGTTCAAATTGCGGCCAAATTTCTACAACAAAAAGGAAATGTCACCGACTTTAATGCAGCGATTGGTATAGCTGCGATTATATCCGGTCAACTCGATGAGCTAAAGGGAAAAAGGTGACCTCTATATCATATAAATTTAATAGTTTTCTTTAAAATTTGTTAATTCCGTAGCTGCGCGTTTTACACAAGTTTCGCGACCATATAAAAGTACGCACTATCCTGTTTGTGTTTAATAAAGTTGTAATTTAGTTTGTTGTAATATTAAATATATTATAATATTATTCTGTTATTTAATAACATCATAATTTTTTTGTGCGCATCAGGACTGTAATACCTGTATTCGGCAAGATGGACTCGTATGTTGAACTCATAGATAATGAATAATCGAAGCTTCGAGCCTCGTGCTGCCCTTCATAACGCTTGAATAGACATTTTTACATTTCCAAATAGATTGTTGACAAAGAGGAATCTTAATATATATTTACATACATATAGGTATGTATATACCTATAGGTATCTTGCATATATTTAAGAATTCAGATAATCTGGAACACAGGACAAATCACACAACTCAAGAAAGAAAGTATACTTGTGGATAAAATTACAAAAAAGGTAGTAAGAAAGATGTTTCAACGATGATATTTTTCAAAGACACTTAATATTGAAAGAATTTTACTAACATTTCTTTATCTATAATGTGACAGATGTTTGTATTATTATAAAAAAAGATTGGTATAAACTTAAATTATGTCGATAAAGAACGTAAAATATAATATACATATATACAGTATAACATATATAATATAAATACAATATAAATTCCGTATAATACTTATATATACAATATATATATATATATAACATATGTATATATATTTATATATTTTTTCATATTTATATATGTTATTGTATATCTTTCTAGAAAATGCTTTAAATTTGTTCCGCTTGATAACAGCAAATCTTATTTACATTCTGAAAAAAGAAGTACCAACCTCAACATTGCTTAAATAAATAATATAAAAAATAAAATATAAATAATATAATTACAATATAATTGTATTGTAATACTAACTTGTAAAAAAAGTACCACTGTTTATACCAGTCAATTTTTATTTTGGTTATTTTTAGAGATCCGCGGTAACTGTACAATTGGTATGCCTTTTAAACAATTTTAAATTCTTGCTTCAAACTCTCTGAGTGACACATGACGAAATTAAATATGTTCCGTTTCCGTGCTATTCGATTTTCAAACTAAAGTTCTTGGTCTGAAACTTAGATGCTTCATGTGTAAGTCAAGTCGATAATCCATCGACTTTCAAATACTGATTTTATGATGTAACTAATTGACATTAAGATGATTTTCAATGTCACGAATTATTTTAAAATTAATTAGGAGGCTTACTTTATAATCTTCTATCGGTATTTCTTTAATCAAATGTATAATTTATAATAGATACATGTACTTTTCTAGCATATGATACATATTAAAGAATTAAAAGAAATTCGCATTTTGCACAAAACATATGTTTATTAGTTTTCCTTCCATTGCGTACCTATATAGGTATATTATGCGGAGAAAAGGCTACGAGCGCGTTTTTAAGTGGCGTAATGTATTCCAAAATGGTGTAAAATTAAAAAACGTGTATCTTTTATATTTAAATCGAGTGTGATTTTCACGTTTGTGCCATGTAACTTTGAATATTTATTTCATTGAGTAAAGCATAGATGTTACAAAATTAAACCCTCACGGAGCGTGATATTTACAATATAGTACGTATGTACATAAACAGATAGATGGGTAAACAAAGAAAAAGAAACGGATAGATATAGAAGAGAGGGGTGGAGAGGGAAAAAGAAAGAAAGAGAGAGAGAGAGAGATCGGGAGAAAAAGCGCGAGAGAGCGAGATCGACTTTTGCGGTGTGTTAAAAAATATGCGGAAATAATCTCAAATAATCTACACATATTGTAATATCTATTTCTAAGCAATTTATGATAAAAAAAATATTTTCTTCTTTGAGATGCAGAAAGGCTTTCTTCTATAAACAATTTTTTAAAGGAATTTGAAGTAAAGTGTCGTCTTATTTATTAATTGTTGTGACAAAAGTCGTGATCTGATAAAATCCAAATTCATCTAATTTGACCTGGTTAAAACGAGCCAAAAGAGGTGCACTCGCTCTCGTCAAGAACATTTCGAATATATTTTAAACAATCTTCTCCGTCCGCCTTTCTGCCCTCGAGTACGTCGTCAAACAGTCAACGAGTAATTGCGCAAGCATCACCATCACCCCATCGTCCGGTAATAGATAGTAAACCGTCGTTTAAAAAGTACCTTTCGGCCTGCTTCGTATTCGTCAGCTCAAGGATCAAGTAATAGCCATTTGCATTTTATTCGTGTTTTCACTTTCCCGTTTCTCATTTTCTCATTTTCTCTTTTTCTCCTTTCTCGTTCTACCTCGAGTATACCTGTCGTCTATAGGTACTATGCAATCATTATGTAGAAAATGTACAAAGCTCTCTTCTTCTTAAAAAAGAGGAAATCTTTAATATCTTTGAGATGGAAGTTAGTTTTTTGTTACACTGATGAACTGAAAATTGATAACACGGACATCAACAAGCAGCATCATCGATGTTAATACACGTATATTTTTAATATATCGGATATATGTGCATATTTAATATTGTAAAAAATTTCGAAGCATGCGGTAAAGAATGTAAGTTTTATTTAAATATATTAATTATATATTTTTGAATATCCATGACTCATTGTCAGTTGAATATAAAAATATCGCGAACGTATAAGATATGAGAAGTTGCTCAATTACCGGCGGAAATTTGTACTATTCTCACGAAATTCTTCGTTCCATTCTACATACGCGTGTATGCGTACACACTATTCGCGAGCTCGAATATCGTGGATGTGAAGAACTCATCCGCCGAATCCGTACCGGGGATTGTGAAGTTGTAAATTGGAATGAAATTGCAGTCGCTAATGCGCCGATTTAAATGTAAACGCGCGGAAATGGAGACGTTATAGCCATTCGCAACATCGAATCGAATAGCGATGCCGCCTTTTTATGACCGATTCCCGCAGTTGAGGAAAATACCTCACTCTGACGTTGACGTATACTTTTGGGCAGTAACAACGATTTCTCCAGGGAGAATTTCCAGTATAATCGAATTCTATGTTTGGCTGCGCGTATAAAGCATATGCGCTACATTAAATCGTGGAACTGAATACCAACGTCATCACAATATAAACAATATAAACAATAAATAAATATCAAAACCATTCTTATAATCTTATAAATGCATATATAATAAAAGATAAAAGAAAACAACATTTAAGATTATTATTTGTTATGGAAAATGAGGAAAGAAATATGCGAGCGCGCCGTCGAGAATCAAGCTTGTATAATTAAGAGAATACAAATTTTCCTATTAAGGTGGTTCGGCTAGTGCTAGTACTTTATGAGTAAATATAAAGTCTACATTTTTTTTAAAGGAAAACCGTTTTTATGCATATGTTCTAAACACTTGTGTAATTACTGGTTTTATAATGTAACTTTTCATTCGATTATGTATCAATTTATGTACTGATATATGTAAAAGTTCAAGGTTCAGTTGATACACTGCACCGCGTGTTGTCTTTTGAGTGTAGACTAGTGTAGATGAGCGCACTATTTCTAGACCTACGCCAATCGCACGCCCAGAAATGGTGCACTTATCTACACTAGTCTACACCCAAAGGACGACTCAGTGTCCATCCCATAGACTTATATAGAAGACCGGCCCCTGCCGTAAGAGCACGCGTGGGAAAGTAGACGGTGCAGACATAGCCCATAGATATGCGGTCCTCTCTCTTTCTTCTGATCGCTTGGTGGGGATAGAGAATAGCCCGGCTATTCCCTACTAATCCCCACTAGTCTAGACTTCTATCCCCACCAAGCGATCAGAAGAAAGAGAGAGGACCATATCCACGGGCTACAGTAAAACTAGTAGTCCGACTCTCTGTCGGCACCTTTGATCTATCGGTCCCGATTTGCCGCCATTATTATGTGTGGAGCCAACAACGTATCAACATGGTATCAACTGTTGCTCAACATTGCTCAATAAATCCTCTGATTGGTCCCGCTCAAAATACCAAACAATTGACGGAGTCGGACTACTGGTTATACTGTGCCACGGGCTATGTCTGCACCGTTTACTTTCCCACGCGTGCTCTTACGGCAGGGGCCCGTCTATCTATATAATGGAGGATTCATACTGCGTCCGATTGCGTCCGATGTTTGTCGTACGACGATCCAACATCCAATAAAAGAATTTTTTATTAGAGACAAAAATTTCCTATTGGATGTTGGATTGTCGTACGTCAAACATCGGGCTCAGTGTGAATCTGCCATAAGTCTATGGTCCATTCATATCGCGCACAGCTGATCGAAAAACCGACCATGTACGCAACAATTCATCAAGTTCTGATTGAATTTTTGGACTTATTACACGTCAACGTCGTTTTGTTTTATAGTCAACAAGTGCCAGAGGAATCAAAGAATATTATTTTCAGTTTTTTGAACTTGTGTCTTTACAGGTAGTGAGTGAAATTCTCGAAAAATGTGTGTTTTCGGTACAATTTCCCATAAAAGCCTATGAAAAATGCCAACTTTGAAATTTAATATCTCAAAAACTAGACGTCAGATCTTCTCAAAACTAAAAATTCAAGTGTATTTAGGTTTTATTTATAACACATTTTTAATTCAGATTTTTTTCTTTGACATGCTCTGGTGGCCGAACCACTTTAACTCACTACATTAGTACATTCAACAAATGATATTACATAACACTGCAAATCCAAGTGTGTTATTTTTACACACTTTTTACATGTTTCTTTATGTGTTAAATTACGTCACTTACGTTTAATCGTATTAAATTAAAAGTCAATACGTTCAATCGTGTTAAATAATGTGATTTAAAACGACAAGAAACGTTAAAAAGAGCTTCACTTGGAATTGCTGTGAATATACGCCCGGTAATTCGCGCGACGCAATTATAGATACGAAACGTTAGCAAATAAAAAAAACATATTACGATTATCCGGAACACAAAAGAACGGTAATTATTTACTTTAGGGGATGCACCTCCGATAACCTTGACCTTGACATATGTTGTCAAGGTCATCTTCCTAAGTGACCTTTAGGTTTTAGCCGGCGCTCGTTTTTTATTAAAAAGTTATAAACAAAAAAGTTTGAAAAATATAGCAGTTTTTTTTGAGTATATTGAAAGGCATAAACGACTAATATGTATGTAAAAGTAGTACACGTATGAACAAAGGAACGTTATTTAAAGCAGCGAATTGTTAGTATATTGAATAGTCTTTTTGTTAAAGCAGAGAATAGTTGGTATAGAGAAGTATACATACAATTTTAAATGTTAGAAAACATAAATACATAAGTATTCTCTGCTTTAATTTAATCAAAAACATAAAGTGTTAATCTGCTTTATTTAAAGGAGTGAATCGCTGATGTATTAAACAGTCTTTTTGTTAAAGCAGAGAATAGTTGGTATAGAAAGGTAAATTTAAAACAATTTTATTGGTTAGAAATTAGCGTGAATTTACAAAGTATTCCTTGCTTTATTCATGGCAAAAGCATGTTATAGCTTTGTTAAAGCAGATAATAGTTGGTTATTAACAAAACAAGGTTTAATAACCACCTTCAATGACCAACTATTCTCTGCTTTAACAAATTATTTCTGTTATAGATATTAAGAGTCAAAGTCGACGAAATAGGGTAATATAATACTTTATGGATATACATTTTAATAGTTTATACGCTTTGTTAAAGCAGATAATAGTTGGTCATTGAACCTTGGTGTGTCAATAACCAACTATTATCTGCTTTAACAAAGCTTTAACATGCTTTTGCCATGATTAAAGCAGAGAATACTTTGTATTTATGCTTTCTAGCATATAAAATTGTGTGTATACTTTTAAATACATTAACTAGTCTCTGCTTTAACAAAAAGTCTATTCAATATACTAACAATTCGCTGGTTTAAATGACTTTCCTTTGTTCATACATGTACTATTTTTACATACATATTAGTCGTTTACGTCTTTTAATACTCAAAATAACTGGTATATTTTCTAACTTTTTTTGTTTATAACTTTTTAATAAAAAACGAGTGACGGCTAAAACTTTCTGAATGTCACTCGGGAAGGTGACCTTGACAACATATGTCAAGGTTAAGGTCGTCGGAGGTGCATCCTCTAAAATGCTTAATTATTTTCTTTTTTAATGCCTAAGCAAATTAAGCTATATTTTGGAACTATAAATAAGAAAAAAAAATTATCGAGATTTAAAGGTAAATTTTTGTATAGCCTTCAAAATCATTTTTATGTAAAAAATATAAAACTAATGCATGTAGAAAAGCTTAACATGACTTACAATATCATAAAATATACATGCATTATCGAAAAAAATTTTTTGCTAGAATTTAAACAATTTTAATAGAAAACTGCAAATGGTCAAGTGCATTTAAAGTTTCTGTTTTATTTTAAAGTTTTGTAGCTTCTTGGATCAAGGAGCGGGTACACACAAATATATATATATCTATTAATACACTTATTTATTTATGCTATAATAATATCTATATTTTGACAAATTATTGAAACGTACAATAAAAAAATTATCTTAAATCATTGAAACATACAATAAAGAAATCATTTTAAGTGTTAATTATTGGTGCACATTGTTCGCATAACATCGAGCGATGATCGTCGCATCGTGGGTTTTTGCAATGAGGACAAACAAATTGAGTTTTTATTTCATTAAAGACATGGCAATATCTGCACCTTACACGTTTATTTAATTTGTAAGTAGTAGGATCATATGTGTATGGTTTACTTCTTTTTCCTCAATAACCATTTCCATTTCCTCTCGTAATTTACGGTTGATTTTAGACTGCAAGCGTCTTTTTATATGTGGGGTGATTGAACTTTTACATAATCTAAGAATTCATCTCTATGGTATTTGTTTGTTCTCTGCGTTTAAAGAATATAAGAGAAAACTATTATAACCGCCTTAATCTAACACAGCGTGAAAGAATCTCGTCGACCAACGGTAACACTTTCGTGCAGTACTGTATTTACAACATTTTTGGTTAAATCTGTCAGTGCCTCCTTTAGTAGAATTATAAAATTTAATGATATTTATACTATTTCTCCATTAACCACGCATTCTCGTTTAGGTAAAGAAGACAATATCAAAACTTTTTACTTTTTTTCGGACAACATGAAGCTAATGTCAGATCATTAGCATAAAGAAAACGTGAATCATTAATTACAGTAAATCTTTTCATCGTTGGTGGTATCTCTCTTTCTTTTGCTTTAATTGTCCCTACCATACTAAGTGAAAAATCTTTTTTCATGGTTTTCACTAGACACTGAAGTAAACTGTTTGTTATAAGTAATGTTTCTGTGACCTTTATAATGGATCGGTTTTGATACTTGACGAACATAATAAGAAGGGTTAGATTTTATAGGATTATTTTTATCGACTTTTTCTGACAATAAGTAAGGAATAGCATTTATCATATAAAATGTTTTCGAGTCGTTCATCATAACAATTTTAAACCCTGTGGAGTTCGGATTATGCGTATCAGCACTAAAAAGACATTTAGGTAGTACATTACAGCTGAAATACAGGCTTCGAAATGTATCTGTCTTTCTCCATTGCTCATAAGTACATCGTTTTGTATTTGCATTAAGTAATCGTACAGATAGAAGATGATTTGAATGAAAGTCATAAGTATTGTAGAAAGTAGGTAAAAACTGAAGACCATTCTTAACATCAGTACTGCGTCGTTGATGGCCAGATGCTGTTTTTTCAAAGCTATTATCTTCATCAGTAGAAATGGACTTCTTTGGTCATGATAGGTGCCGCTCAAGAGATATGGCTCACCCTTCGTCACGAATTCTTGCAAATTCACTAAATTGTCGTTGATTTGCTTGAAACAAGCTTTTAATACGCAAACACAATTCATATATAGCATATCCGTATGTGATACCAGCAAGAGCACGTATACATGAAGAAACTTGCTCAAGAAACCAATATGTAACCTGGATAAGTATATCGGCGCTTGCACGGCTATATAAAAAAATCCAAGAATATCCTTAGCATGGATTATTCTAAATAAATTCTGATATGACTTCGAGGGTAATTTCGAAGAGAGCCCCAGTATGGTCTGAAGAAGACGCATTCGTGGTCCACTCAAAATGAATGTGGTGACTACTATAAAACTACCGATAATGTGGAAATAGTTATATTCGAGTATTTTGGGTATCCCAAGGTTTTTAACTACAATACTTTTAGTAATATTTATGTTATAAACACTTATTAATTTGAGAGTGCAAAAAACGCAGAAAATAATGGTCGATAGAATATAACGTGATTTGCAAGCCTTGATGATCGAAGCGTTGATCTTGTATGGAAATATTCCCAGAATGCGGCAAAACGTGAAGCAAGGATACATCAATGATTCAAATATACGCGGAATAGCTGCCATATTTTTCCTCTCCTTATATCTTTGAGTCCTTGGAACATCGTTGACGAATTGAACATGTTTATCTAAGCGTTATAAGTGAACGATAATCTAAGTCATAGACTGTAATTTAAGAAATATTAACTATAAAATGCCTTAAGGCGATTACAAGAATTTCTTTTCTAAGCATAACTTTTTGCTGTGTTCGTACGGCCAATGAGTAAATCGACATAAACTTCTCGCAGTCTACCTACACCTGACGTGTTTAATTTTAAAACTACTGACAATTATTTCTATGTGTGGCAAAACAGAACTCAGGAAATTGTAAGTTATAATGTAAATATTGTGTTTTCTTATCATCTTCGAAGCACGCATAAGGTAATGATATATAATCTGTTTGTCAGATAATTCACAACTTTGCGCGTCTAAAACATGTACAAAAGGAATAAATGTTATCAAGATATTTCTTAATTTTCCATTAGATTTATTTATAGATAAATAAAGAGTTGTAGTAGATGTATATTGTGCTGACATAAAGTATAGAACAAGAGGCAAATTTGTACTTTAAATACAATAAAGGTTTCTTGATTAATATAATATATTTTATAAATTTCTACATATATAATTATTACTTACATATAATATGACTGACAAAAAATATTAACACTTGATAAAGCAATTAAATAATTGTGTCTTACGTATTTAATATTGCTGTTGGGTTCAGGGTAGAATATATTTTTCGATCCACTATAATCATTAGCTATGATTAAGGGCGGCAGTATGGTCTAGTGACGTAGAGCGCCAGACTCGTAATCTGAGGAACCAGGTTCGAGTCCATGACTTGAGCAAATAAACATGGAATTTATTTTCCGAAGCTGCGCCGCCTCCCCCCCCCCCCCCCCCCCCACGCGAGAAAACGGTTTTCAAACGGGAAAAAACTGGGCTCCGTCTTTTGGAAGAGACGTTAAGCAGTTGGTCAAGAAGATAAAGGTTGAGTGTGGAGATGAAGATAGTGGTGGATGAGAATTGTAACCCCATAGGGGATCGATTGTAAAACTTCCATTTACTCCATTAGCTATGATTATAGCAATGCTCCTACTTTTTGCTGCTTTTCGATATTTTTTGAATGTTCATGCTACATAATGCTGTAGTCTGAGTGTAGTCAAATTAAATGCTTTTTATATTTTTATTTCTTTTCTGTTATCTGTTATTCAAACTATATATGTAACTATACTTAAAGCAGATTAAATTATTAATTTAATTGCTGGCAATATTTGCATAATAAAAATTAGAATGTATGTAGAAAATAAAAAATAGATTTCAAAATCGTGTCATAAAGATATCAAATATTCTACACACGCAGTAAGAATATCGATTTTTATAGCAAAAAGTCGAAGAAGGGGATACTATCATATCTTGGAGAACTACACGTCCACGGGAATATTGCGTAGATGATATTATCGGTTTCATGTTTGCATACATAATTTGATGGGTCGCAACAATTACACATCATTATTCTACTGTCGTATGTTGAGGGTACAACTGTCCACCGAAGAGCACCATGGTTACTTGACGCCTAACAAAATATCTCTTTAACATTCTCTCGCTCGAGGCAGCAATTTTTCGCGTAATCATTTATGCTTATTTCTTCTCTATTCAGTTATAAATCATAATTTTACGAAGAAACGAATAAGCATTGCATCTGTTGTTTTGGTTATAGTTATAATAAGATATCTCCTTTTTGGAAATTTTCTGAGAATGAATCAGTTTCTACTCAGCTTGTGGCTAGAACAACTAATGTTTCTCATTACTTCCTGCGGTATTGAAACAATAAATATTCAAAAATTTGCAAACAATTTGAAAAATATTACGTAAAACTTCAAATAACTGACTGTAAGCGCGATGACAGTTTTACCTATTACGCTAATTTACAATTATATTTTCTTTTAGTTATTTTTCTCCCGCTATGTAATAATGTGCACATTGCACTCTACATTAAATTTTGTGTGGCCTCGGAATTATTAACTTTTCACAAATAAAGCTCTTTAATCTGAAACTTAATATTTATCATATATATAATTGTAGTCGTGAATTAATTTTGATTACAATAAATCTTAATATTGGGATATTAACTCGTGACATCACGTCTCCAATATGGCCGCCTCGATAAGGACACGCGTCCTAACCTGATTGTGTTTACAAAAGTATTAAATAATAGTTAGAAGATGCGTTTAAGCATTAAAGACATTTGTGTATTCGCAGAATATTCATCCTTGACGTGTAATTTTATTGAAAGCGAAAATTTATTGAATAGTGGTCATTTGATGGCATATGTGGCAATAGCAGAACAGACCGAAGATTTTTTTATTTGCTTGGTTTCTGCTTGAAAATGTCTAATATGAGAGATTTACCACATCAAATAAAGATTAATTGAAGTGTGAACGGGAAAATAAATGTAGCCGAATGTACATGTAAGGCTGGTTTAAGTGTCAAGTGCAAGCTGCAAGCACACAGTTGCTGTGCCATTATTTTGCAATCGGTAAGCAATATACATATATACTATAATGAATTGTCATAAAGTTAAAATAAATAATTAATTATGTTTTTAACGTTTATTTAGTATTTTTACAATAAAAACATCATTTTCGAACTTGCCATCGCAGATAAATCAATATTAAGTAAAACAAACTGCTTCAGAAATCTCAGATATGAGAGAAACAGTTCAGTTTCAGTTTTTTTCCGTTTGAAAACCGTTTTCTCGCGTGGGGGGGGGGGGGGGGGGGGGGGGAGGCGGCGCAGCTTCGGAAAATAAATTCCATGTTTATTTGCTCAAGTTATGGACTCGAACCTGGTTCCTCAGATTACGAGTCTGGCGCTTTACGTCACTAGACCATACTGCTTTGTTATTCGATAATAACAAAGTAATAAAAAAAAGTACAATTCTGCGGAATAATTGTTGAACATAAGAAAAAAGGCTGTACAATTCTATAATGACAAAGGGCAAAATGTCTGAAAAATTATATCTTTTATCTTCCAGCGCAAAATGTAAAGATATACCTAATTTTAAAATTTGCAAGATTGCCATTCATTACAGAATTGTTGCATTAATTTTGCCAACAATATAACATCAATAAAAAGTAATTTCTTTTTTATTTATTTGTACATTATTAAAGTACTATCAGCCATCGCAGAGCGACGTTTCATCCGAAACACGATTTAATATCTTAATTATAGGTACACATATTCTTACATAACTATCATAAATAAATTTTATATTGAACTGTTTTACTGATATTTAAATATTAGTCTATATATAAATTATAACGCAAAAGTATTTAATGTAGTTTGAGCGCGACAATACAATCTAAAATTTTATACTCTAAATCGACGTAAAAACACTGGAAACATCCGACTATTTATACGAAAACTTATAGATAGTTCTGTCCCTCACACACAGAACAAAAGATTATTCCGTTATTTTTTCTCCTCCAATCGCCTCTTTACGTCGAATAATCGGGAAAATTTAGGTCTGTTTATTATAGTATTTTTTTTTGCGTAATCCGAAAAAGTATAAAATTCCTATAAAGGCCTTTAATTCCTCGAGATCCTCAATATCTAATGTATCAGGTGATTGTTTTTACCTTCTTGTTTTCGTGCAATCTCAGCATTAGTAAATTTGACAATTTCATTTAAAATTTTATCAGTAAATAGGAGAGACCATACTTCCATTGGAATCTTCTTTTTCGTCGCATCGTTCAACACTTCAGGTTTATAAAGCAGACGAAGTATTCGATACTTCGTCTGCTTCTTTTTGTTCTTCTTCCGACGGCGCGGGCGGTTCAACGGACCATTTGAAGCCGTTGGGGCCATACACAAAACGAGTCGGCAAAGATTCAGATAATCAGATTCTCATGTCGACGCATGCGCTGCCTCTTCTTCTTCACTTTCATCTGGTTGCTCTACGTCCTCTACGATGTCATACGCATCTTCTTCCGACTCGATATCGCTTAATTCTTCATCAACGTTATTTTCCTCTGAGGAACTTTCACTATCAATAGGCTTTTCAGGCTGAGCTTGCAACAGCTCCGTCAAATGTTTTATGCGCCCATTGCGGCGCCATTGCTGACTAAAAGTTATTGAAGATACTCTAGTTTATATTACAAATATAAAATATTATTAAAAAATAAAAACGTGCATAACACATATAACAAAAACATAAATTTACGTTGACAAAATATTGCGCTTTTAAAATGTACTTACTCTACAAAATTGCGGTTAATATGGTCAGGTTTATGAGGCTTATAAACACTTTTGACATGTTTTCTATTTCGCTACTTAGGTCGAACTGACATTACCTATCGTTATAGCAGTCACTTCGGAAGAGTCAAAACTCTGTTCCCTCTCCACCACAAAGCAAAGAAATTGTTGTTACCTGAGTACCAACCGATGAAAAATTCTGCTCAAGTCTCCCATAGTAGTAAGTATAGTTACCTAGGGTTAATAAAAAAATATAGAATTTGTTAAAGTTTCTGCACAATTATTCCTCGGATAAAAAGATTTCTGATTAAACACAGAAGTTTCAAATTCGATGTAAAACTGTTTATCGCGTCATAATGCGTTGTTATTCCTATCGTCATAAAACCACGGCACATCTTTATAATACAGAATGTCCCAGACCACCCGTACACCCCTTTTTAAAAAAAAGAAAATAATTTTTATCAAAAATCCTAAAAAGTTTAATAAGTAAATCTTAGGTATAATAAGTAAACTTTATCTGTTCATACCTTAGGTAAGCATTACCATCTCCTTTTTTTACTAAAAAATGTTTAAACAAACTAAACTTTATTTTAGAACCATAAATAAAAAAACAAAGTTAAAAAGACTTAAAAGAGAATTTTTGTATAACCGGAAAAATTATTTTTTGTAATAAATGTAAAATACATTTAGAAAAGCTTAAAACAACTTACAATATCATAAAATATAAAATTAAAATATTATTGAAAAAAATATTTTGCTAAAATTTAAACAGTTTTAATATAGAACTGCAAGAGATCAAGTACATTTAAAGGTTTCGTTTGTAGCTTCTTGGATAAAGGAGCGATTATTCACACAAATACACTTATTTATTCATGCCACATTAATTTATTTTGCAGATAAATTATTAAAAAATACAATAAAAAAGTCATCTTAAATATTAATTATTGGTGCACATTTTTCGCATAACATCGAGCGATGCTCTTCGCATCGTGGTCTTTTGCATTGAGAACAAACAAATTGAATTTTCCTATCATTATAAACAGAGCAATATCTGTACCTTACACGTTTATCTAAATTTTAAGTATATATGGGATTATATATGTATTATGATTCGCTAAGTTCTCCCTTAATAACATCTTCTATTTCTTCTAGTAAATGACGTTGGAGCTGTATTTTAGGTGACTGCAAGCGTCTTTTTATATGTGGGGTGATTAAACTTTTATATAATGTGTCTAAAAACTCGTCTTTTGGTATTTGTTTGTTCTCTTTGTTTAAAGAATATAACTTAAAACTATTATAACCGCCTTGATCTAACATAGCAAAAAAGAATCTCATCGTCCAACGGCGAGACCTTCGTGCAGTACTGTATTCACTACATTCTTGGTTATATCTGTCAGTGCCTCCTTTAGTAGAATTATAAAACTTAATAATATCTACTTTTTTCCCATCAACTACATGTTCTCGTGCAGGTAAAGAAGACAATGCTAAAACTACTTTACTTTGTTTTGGACAATGTGAAACTAATGTTATATCATTAGCATAAAGGAAACGTGAATCATTAATTGCAGTAAAATTTTTCATCTTCTGTGGTATCTCTCTTTCTTTCGCTCTAATTGTTCCTACCATACTAAGTGAAAATTTTTTTTTCATGGTTTGCACTAGAGACACTGAAGTGAACTGTTTGTCACAAGTAATGTTTCTATGACCCTTATGATGGATCGGTTCTGATAATTGACAAACATAATCAGAAAGGTTAGATTTTATACGATTATTTTTATCGACTTTTTCTAAGTAAGGAATAGCATTTATCATATAAGATGTTTTCGAGTCGTTCATCATAACAATGTTAAACCCTTTGCCATCAGTACCAAAAGGACATTTACCCCTATAATTTACAAACTGCTCGCCTATTGTTACATGTTTACTGGGCGAATAATACTTTATACAATTCTTTATAAATGAATCCCAAAGGTCACGAATTAGTGCTAAAGGATCATGTTTGCGACGTTCGTTACGTGTATTTTTCTCATCGAACCGTAAACATCCTGATAAAAATATAAAACGCTTTTTCGACATGGTTGCGCGATAGATTGGACCAATTGGTTTAGGTTTACTCCATAACTTATCTGCATCAATAAAATTTTCTTCTTGTAATCCGGAAAAGTATAAAATTCCTATAAGGGCTTTTAATTCTTGGAGATCAATATCTAATGTGTCATATTTACTCATTTCATACTCTTTTCGTTTTTGCGGAATTTTAACGTTAGTATATTTGACAATTGTATTTAGCATATCATCAGTAAAAAGGAGAGACCATACTTCCATTGGAGTTTTGTTTTTCGTCGCATCGTCCAACAGTTCAGGTTTATAATTCGATATTTCGTCTGCTTCTCTTTGTTCTTCTTCCGTCGGCGGTTCAACGGACCATTTGAAGCCGTTAAGGCCTTTCACAAAACGAGTCGGCAAAGGTTCAGATCCTCGTGTCGACGAATGCGCTGCCCCTTCTTCTTCACTTTCATCCGGTTGCTCTATGTCCTCCACGATATCACATGTATCTTCTGATTTAACAACGCTTAATTTTTTATTATCTTCCTCTGCGGAACTTTCACTATCAATAGGCTTTTCAGACTCAGCTTGCAACTGCTCCGTCAAACCTTTCATGCGTTTGCTGGAACGCGCCATTGCTGACTAAAAATTATTGAATATACTCTAGTTTATATTACGGATATAAAAGAGAAACATACATATTACATATGTGTATAACAAAAATATAAAGTTACGTTGACAAAATATCGCGCTTTTAAAACGTACTTACTCTACAAAATTGCGACGCGGTTAGTATGGTCGTGTTTATGAGACTTATAAACACTTTTGAGATGTTTTCTTTTTCGCTACTTAGGTCGAACTGACATTATCGTTATAGCTGTCACTTCGGGAAAGGCAAAACTCTGTTCCCTCCCCACCACAAAGCAATAAATGAAATATTATTACCTGAGTACCAACCGATGAAAATTTCTGCTCGAGTCTGCCAGAGTAGTAACTAGTAATCTTATTAGAGTTAATAAAAAGATATAGAATTTCTTAATGTATCTGCACAATTCTTCCTCAGATAAAGAGGTTTCTGATTAAACATAGAAGTTTTAAATTCGATGTAAAACTGTTTGTCGCGTCATAATGCACTGTTATTCCAATCGTCATAAAACCACGGAACATCTTTATAATACAGAATGTCCCAGATTATCTGTACACCCCTTTTAAAGTAAAGAAAAATAATTTTTATCAAAAATCCCGAAAATTTTAATAAATAAGTTAGGTATAATAAGTAAACTTTATGTGTTTATATCTTAGGTAAGCATTAATCTTTTTTTTTGTAATTATGCATTTTAGGGGATGTATCTTCGATGACTTTGACCTTGACATATGTTGTCAAGGTCACCCTCCTGGGTGACCTTTAGAAGGTTTTAGCCGTTGCTCGTTTTTTATTAAAAAGTTATAAACAAAGAAGGTTTAAAAAATATAGTAGTTATTTTGAGTATATTGAAAGGCATAAACGACTAATATGTATGTAAAAGTAGTACATGTATGAACAAAGGAACGTTATTTAAAGCAGCGGATTGTTAGTATATTGAGTAGTCTTTTTGTTAAAGCAGAGAATAGTTGGTATAGAGAAGTATACATACAATTTTATATGTTAGAAAACATAAATACATAAGTATTCTCTGCTTTAATTTAATCAAAAGCATAAAGTGTTAATCTGCTTTATTTAAAGCAGTGAATCGCTGATGTATTAAACACCTTTTTGTTAAAGCAGAGAATAGTTGGTATAGAAAGGTATATATACAATTTTATTGGTTAGAAAGCGTGAATTTACAAAGTATTCCTTGCTTTAATTATGGCAAAAGCATGTTATAGCTTTGTTAAAGCAGATAATAGTTGGTTATTAACAAAACAAGGTTTAATGACCACCTTCAATGACCAACTATTCTGTGCTTTAACAAATTATTTCTGTTACAGATATTAAGCGTTAAAGTTGACGAAATAGATTAATATGATAATTTATGGATATACATTTTAATAGTTTATACGCTTTGTTAAAGCAGATAATAGTTGGTTATTGTCTATACTATTGTCTTTACTCAGTACTCAAAGAAACATGCGCTTTGAATTCTAAAGTCGTATGTATCATTGGATTCGAATCGGAATTTTCTAGACGATACAATACAAGGCTATTATGCAAATCAGTTGAAGCTTATTGTGTTTCTCCCAGCATGCAATAAGCGGTATTATAATGGGCTTTGCGATAAGCGTTCGATAAAGCAGTTCTGTTTGTACCGAACGGTCGCGGTATAACTGATAAATCCTACATGAGTCGATCGAATACGATTCGTATTGACGTAACGAGAATTTTGAAATGCACCTGCAATTTTCTATGATAAGAAAAGTTTTCATGCTCGATGGCATCCAAGATAATTACAGTTATTTTGTTCCAAAAACAAGAATACGCTTTTATTCATTTAAGCTTACGTCTTTTTAAGAATTTGAATCAAGATTTAAATTCTTGATCTTTCTTAGAAATATTAATTTACTTATTTATAGAAATACTAATATTGCAAATATATACATACTTTTTAATTAAATTATTGCTTTATATATTGAAGATAAGTTCAATCTTTGGATATAATTTAGTTACGTATCGTTGTAAAGTACGAATCTATAGAAACCAATTCTATAGAAATTCTGAGCAGCTTCGACGAACTGCTTTGAACGGGTTAGACCTGCCGCGTAACATCTCGAGTTCGCGATAATAACGGGAGTACGATTTAACTTGGTTAAAGTGCAATTACTCAGCGGTTAACCCGAACTACTCCCTCATCTCTGTTTACTGTGTACTCAAGAAATCAGTAGCTGAGTTTAGTCACCATGCTCAGAAATCGTGCGCGACGGTTTGTGCATGCATTAATTAATTGACTTCCACGGCTACGAAGCGTTTCCACTGAAATTATAAGACCATGGTAGCAACGAACACTAGCGAGAAAGCACCTAACAGAAATATAATCTAAATTCTTATAGTTTAATTTATCTTAATTGTATATAACATTTATTTACTTATGCATACACATATACATATAATAATTTAAAAGTTCATACATAATTTATTCACATATAATATTTCAATTAATTTATAATATAATATTTCACATAGTACAGTTTTAATATATATTAATCATATATTTTTGGCAAAAAATTAAATTGTAGATGTAATTAAATTTTCGCTTGGTAGTTGCTAAACATGGTTATACACTTATTGTTTGGGGTATAGACTTTTTCATAATTAATTACTTTCTCTATCTATCTCTGTCATTAAATTAAATTTCTCTGGTAAAGTTACTACAAACTATATTATAAGTAGTACCTATAAAAATATAAGATATACCTAAATTATACATTTTATTATAGAATATAATGTGTAAAAAAGAATATAATGTACTAAAATTATAGTTTCTTGCTTACAATCAATCTTAACCAATATTATGGTTGGATCTTAATTGGGTCTTAATAAAATCTTGCGCATAAGAATTAAGTTATTTTGGCGTCTCGATATTGTTAAATAAACAATATCAGCTTCTTTGTTTAACGACAAAAGTGAAAGCAGGTCAAACGCGTAACGCACAAAGACAGCCATTTCGAAGTCAGCACTGCGTCGTTGGCACTTCAACGTTCGCACAAGTTGGAGCTTTAGAAAGTTGGTATGTACTAGGAGTATGTACGATGTGCCGGGTGTACGGAATGCGCTCATCTTTATTAATACGAGGGTGGACCGGCGAGAGAGTTTTAAGTTGGCCTACCCGGAGTAGCTCAGCCAATATTTACGTTTCATTTTGTTGAAGCTTCGCGTCCACAACCGTTCTCATTCGAGGTTTGATGAAAATGCGTGGCAACGTTACAACATCACGGATGGTCATTCCTCGTATGGTTTTGCCTTGTTTGATCAGCATCATTCTCTAAATTTGCATTTTTCGTTTACCGGATTAAGTCTTACTTCGTTTAATTATTTGCAATTTTGCGTTATCGCCGTAACAGATCTATAATATTACTCTATTGTCTGTATGCCATGATATATCGGAAACTTAATGACAAATATAATTGGTTACAAAGAAATTTCATTTTTACTTCTTTCTAATAATGTTTCCGTCCCTTGTCCGGGAGAGCAATTAGTAGACAACAGGTTTAATGACATAAGCCTTAAAATTTCCCTTGATTATCGCAGGCTCTAATTTACGCTTCGATTATAGGTACATAATTTTCACATTTGTTATAACTTTTCATCTAATGCAAAATATTAAAGATTATTATATAGAAAAGTTAATAGTCTTCTATATATTATTTATACAATTTTAAAATCAAGATCGATTACATTTTGCACTTTAAACAGATTTGTTAACAATATTGTTTGTTATCTAAAGAGACATAAAAATTGCATTATGTTAAATATAAATAAATTTCATACATTTTTAATGATAGAATTTAATTAATAACACATATCAACGATATAATGCAAATAGCAAGTACCTAGCAACGGAAAATATATATCTGTGAAATGTAATATAATTCTATATAAAATCTGATTTTAAATCCGGTTATTGTGTGTTAGAGAACAAATGAATTGTATAATTAATATTCAAGAAATATATTTCCTGTTGCTGTGCTCTTTAACAACAAATATTGCTCGACGTATCAACACGCGCACCGTAGTCCGAGGCGCGTCCAAGACGGAGTTTTCCAATTAGTGCGTTTATATTAAATTACCCGACGGGCGCGCAGATAATGGCCTGCCCCGTAATGAGATTGTCCCGTCGAATGCTCGCTGGTTATATCTCGCAGCAGATAAGGCCACAGTCCCTAACAACGAGACGGTTTGACGGGTTAGAGCCCGTAGAGAAGATGCTCGGTATTCGAACGATCTCGTTTCGGAATAACCGGGAGCGACAGTCGACGAAGTTATTGGAAATTTAAGGAGAGAAGAGATATTCCTCGATCTACTCAACGTTGGATAAAATTCCGTTTTCTACAAATAAATAGGGGAATAATCTAATTGTAATATGTGCTAAATGTACAACTTAAAATATTATAATCAACTAGTAGAAAATTCTATTCTTCGATCAGTTTGAAATCAATTTTCTTAATTGAAAAGATCCTAATGTAATTGCCGGGAGAAAACCTGTAAATTATACTCCTTCGGATAACGACAATACAGCAAGAAAGTGATATAATAAATCTCTCAATATCTGTTGTAGATTTAGCAGTCGTTATACCGCCCGGGGACATTCTCTGTTTCATAAGAGAGATCGAATTGGCACATTTTGATTTATCAATTTCGAACACCCTTCAGTTTCACCCTTCGGCTAAACTTGCTTATTCTTTGCGAGCGAGAGAAATCTCGACTAACACATTTAATTTCTTTTTCGTTTGCAACGTTCCTCATTATAAAAATAATTAATACTGTTATTTTGACATCGTCTCATGATACATTGTTACCATATATAATATTATTATATTTATTAACAATAACAATTAAAATCATTAATGAAATACACCTTTCTTTTTCTTCTCTTTTTTATGTGCAATATCTTTATTTATTTCGTGTTGTATAGACATCGCGAATTATTTTAACAAATTGTTAATGTTATAAGTAATTGTAATCACACCAATTTTGTTAAAAGTCTGATAAAAACCTTATTTATGATACAAATTTATTTAATTATATTGTTTTGTTTAACCATCTACAGATGTAGATCTACATATTTTATTTACACCTATATCTTAAGGAATAAACGTCCATTTTTAACATTTCAAAAATAGTAGAGCATAAGTATTCGTACTTGGCATCGGCGTAAAACGCATATGGTCGTACTATAGTACGTACAACGACCACTCAAAAAGCAATATAATTGATATACGAGAAAAGAGATCGTTGCCGGCGCAAGATCAGAATTATAAAGTTACCTCGAGTAGAGGTGGTCAGCAGTGGTCAGCAAGTGAGGTCCGATAACTAAGAATCTCGACCGTCTGAATTCGTAATTTCGTAACACCGTAACTGCTTGTATTTAGGGAGCGGCGTGAGCAGAACCGGGATAAATTATGAGCGGCGACCGCTAGAGGTACAATTTACGATGACCGAGTTGTTTGGCGAATGCGTAATGCGTTCTCCTGATGGTGATTCAATGCGCATCCACCGGCCCGTTTGTGCATTAACGTGTGCGTCCACCGGCGCCGACGACGTCAATGATTTTCGTTCTCAGCGTGGCACGGTCGTCAAATTGTAAATCTCCCTTCGACGTTCCAATTTGGTAGGCTTCCGTTTCATAAAACGTCCAACGGAAAATGCGAACAACGCACAAAAACGACAGCGTAATGTCCGAATCATTCTCGCAAATGCTCTCATTGGATTTCGGGATTACTGAATCTGACTATCGACGAGTCAAAAATTAATTTGCCGCACAATGCGTCGAAAAAATCTGAGGGCTAATATTTTTTGACACTACAACTGTCATCTTGTAAAAATTTTAACAAAATCTTAATAAACTAAAAAATCTTGTAAGCCACAGATGTTACAATAGAATAAATAATATTACATGACAATCGCACTAGAAGGTGTGTTGAATTACCATTTCGCGTAGCAGAGACGGGAGACAGTATATAAGAGAAAATATTGTTATTGGTTACCACAAAAATAGAGCTTTTATTATTGGCCATACACCATGTAGTAAAAAAGCTCGAGATATTTCACGTCACTGCCTATGAAAATCTAATCCACGACGATAAAGCGCCGTCGCAATATGTTACTGTCGCAGAGTCCGAGCCTCGATACCTGTATTACAGTTGTATTTCTCACCTCATGACAGTGAACGAGTGATACAAATGGAAACGTTGGAAACTAATTTCTAGACCGTGAAATTCCGCGCAATTCCATAATTTTATTACATATACCTGATGTAATAATGACTCTCGAGTACTTTTACTGTACATTGCTGCGCAGTATATAGATTAACTATTTTACACATATACCTATATATTTCAATGACTTAATTAGATATTTTATTAATACATTAGACGCGAGAAATTATTGATATCTCATTATGTTATATTATATTTACTTCATCAATAAGAAATTAAAAAATTAATAAAATTAACATTAAATCCATTCCTGCTTATCGATTATATTACAAATATATATGTTTTGCCTTTTCTAAAATGTTCTTTAATAGATTTCAAATATTCTGCAAATAAGATCACAATTTGAAACATGAACAACGTGTAGGATAAGTTAATTAAATGTAATTCAGTATAAGGATTAGTCAATTAATTCAATTAAATAATTAATTGAGTATTATACGTATAATAATAATTTTTAATATAAATAAAGTATATTATAAAGCAGAAAAATTTATTATTATATTAATGCTATATTTAATGCTAGGTATATAAGAATTCCATTTTAATAAAAATTTAAAAAATATAGATAAATAATTAAATATATTATAAATATATATTTTTTTATTTCTTTTCTTATTTATAGGTATTGTACTGGCTATATCATAAATAAACTTTAATTAATGTAACGTCTCTACTACTTTCAATTTGCGCTAATAATTGAAATCAAAGATATCACGCCAAGCGATAACATCACACTGTACGTTCGGCAACGAGTCGTTCGAAGCGGATGTACAAACTGCGAAGAGCGAGTCTTCGTGATCATCGGCGAGAGTATTGTAAGTGGCAAAGACGCTAGTGCGAAAGGAACAAGCAAGGGAAAGGCATTGTGGTCTGCGATTTATTTCCCCCTTTGTCTCTAACCAGCTCCCGAGGGACTGCACCGAGCGATACCGGAGAATGAGAGGATTGTTTGTGCCGTTGGCACAAGGTGGGCAACTTCTTCGGAACTTACGTACTATGCACGTATATGTGCGCGATCCGATGCGGTGTATCGATAAGGTGAAGTCGCCCTTTCGTCGAAAGTAATAATGGATATATTTAGGCCAGAAACTCTCCCTGATATCGGATATACACGAACAGACCGCGCACCGTCACTTCCATCGGTGAAGAAATCCATGCGACGGGATTACCCGACGAAGCTGGAGAATGTCTCACCGCAGGCGAGAAGCGGTCGGTCGATTGTCTCGAGTCGAACCTCGCGACGAAATCTGCGAAATCGGTGTTTCCCTTCGGGTGCAATTGAATGCAAATGTGTGAACATGTTCGAGATTACACTTGAATCATCTCTGGGACATGTAACGTAAGTTCGTTCTACAATGGAGGTACGCGGACAGTCGACAAGAAAATATTTCAACTGTAATCAAATATTAATTTTTTCGACAGTTAAATAACATCTCTGCTTTTATATTTATATTTTATTACGTACTTTCAGATAATAATAATAATATTTATGTTATCGCTTTTAAAATACAATTTTTTAAGCAACTTGTTTTAACTCTTTTATTGAATATGAAACATATCGTGCAAATTCGCGACACCTAGCATGTTCAAACGCCAATAATATCGCTCTGTTATTATAGCGTGGCAATTACAGAACTTACGCACCACCCTAATATATTGCAGGGTGAGACTTAAGAATTCGAGGCGTCGCGTGCGCCGTATACCCAACACAACCCGTTCGAGGCAAAACTATCTACGCGGTCCACGGCGTAACTCCCCCAGCCTAAGCCTCTCTCACCGAAACTTTCTCAAGACTGGTAAACTACCCGAAGATAAACGAGCACCGCGTAAACTACAAGAGAAGACGCTACGGGTATGCACGTACGACGAGACACGGCAAGTGTTCAGAATTATCGTTAGATAGTGGAAGCGAGACAAGAAACGAGAAAAGACGTGCGAATAGAGAGAAGAACGAAGGAAAGCAATGTAATAGCTTGACAACAAGAATAAAATCAAGAAATCCGGAAATGGAATTCAAACAGGAACATCATCAATAACTGTAGAAGCATATAACATGAATAAATATGCAGAAAGAATTCAAAGAATAATTTAAAATAAAAATTTTAAAATTTTTAAGATTAATTTTTGTGATATACGTATATGGAAAAAAATAATTCTTTAAAAACAGAATTTAAAATTTTTACAGCAAAAAGTTTTTGTTAAACGATTTGTTTAAGAAAAATGTACATGTAAATTTCGCAAATTTTCATGCATAAAATATATAAAAATTCCTAAAAATAATTAAAGAATAAATAAATAAAAATTAAAAAAGATAAAAAGGATATTCAAAGAAAACCTGATTGTATATAGAGTCAGACGTGACTTGTGAAGCAATCTGAAGAAAGAGCATCCGACATGCAACAGGAACGGATAAAAATTACAAAATTGTCTTGCAATTCCAGATATGTATTCACAACTATGTATCTTTGGTACTACTTAATAGTAGAAACATACATCAAGAAAACAAAACAAATCATAAAAATAATACAGATATACGAAAGACTATAAAAAATATATAATTAGAGAAATAAATACAAGAACATTATAAAATCAATATCATGACGTCATTAATATAAACTTAAAGGATAGAAGCGGCTATATTGAATAAAAATAAGCAAAAATGCAGATCTTTCACACAGTTTGTGCCATAAACCGCAGTGATTCCTTAACTCCGCGCGGTAGAACGTAACGCAAAAAATTTTAGGCTAATAAAACTTATTCCTTTGCTTATTTAATGACTTAATTAATGATAACTGGGCATCTTCTTCTGCGAATGACACCCCATTGTGCATGTCCGACTTTTTGTCTTTTGAAACTGAATGACGCCTCTGTGTTTTTGAATTTCCCGAATCGCATTTCAGTTGTGAGAATCGCGAAGCTTTATGGAGGGTAATGCGAGCTCCGTTTCTCAGTTCAGAAATCGTGCAAAGATATAATCTTGCCGCGAGATATACTTAAAATATGTCTTTGACGTGTCGAGGATGTTAAAACATTATTTATCACTTTTAAAACGGCGCGATTATTATCTCTTATCAATACTATTTCATAGTATTGATAAGAGATAATAAACACAAATAAATTTTGTAAAAAATTTATTTCTTAATTTTAAGTTCTAATTCTCAGCTTTCTTTATTTTCTAAATTATAATCATGAATGTAATATAAGCAACGAATATATGCTAGTATTAATCGACTTTAGAGGAACATAATGTGCAACGAGAATGTCCATTGATATCCTGCAGTTGTGCATTTCTTTCGCATTTCCTCTTTTGTCGGCATATTTAAAGGTAACTGAGAAATCAAAGAGTACTCATATATCTCTTTAGGATGTGCTGTGTAACAAGGAGTAGGAAATGGGTCACTATTTATGTCGCCTGTAGAGACAAGAGGCAAACATCGAGTCATGTCCGGCGTCCACGTCACCGGCATCGTCGGCGGCTTTTTTCATGCGCGCGCGGCTTTGTATTCACTATGCTGTTACATGGCAGTTCTTTATGAGCTTGGAGATGCTTTATGCACGTTTCATTGCACTTTAACATAATAAAATTTCAGGTAAGACCCAATATTGCTAGTACATCGATTTCTTTGCAAATAAAGTTGTACGAACGAATTGCCTCGGCAACGCGATTGCGTCGAATTGCCTGTTTATAAAAGAAGTTTCCACGCATAAAACCTACTTTTCTTTCTAAAAGCTAATGGATCGGTAAAACGCATGGCTACGAGACACTATCAAAGAGCAGGCGAGATAAGGAAATAAACTCCGCAGAAGCATATGACTGAGCTACTTTTTAAAATAAAAACCTTGAAACCTTGCTAAAGAATTATATATAATTACGGTCTGTAATCAGCCTGTATTTCATTTATATTTAACAAAAATATATAATTTACTGACGTAAAATACTTGAAATGCAGTTACTTATCGTATTATAATGACAGAATTCTTACAACATTCAAAGCAAATATAATTTTGGAACATTGTAATTTTACTTGGCAAGATATACGAAACGTTTGAACAAATGAATATTTTCACTATTACTTGATATTATGCCACATCACATTATGACATTAAGGGCCAGTTTTTCAATAGTCATTTAAACTGAAGTTTATTTAGCTAAACTTACTCTTTGTCTTTTTTTAAAAGAGATTTTTCTAAAAGAGACAAAATATGAGTTAAGCTAAGATTAAAGTTAAACGACTATTAAAAAATTGACCCTAAGTAATATATGTATGTATCTCCATTTTTTAAATTTATTTTTTTTCTTATTTTTGCGTACGCATGGTCTTTGACTACAACAAATATGTGAGCTCTTTTCTGCATCAGTTAAGCGTTAACACAGTATCGTATCAAAATCGCCAAGCTATTCGTATAAAAATGCACGACAACGCGATGCCCGCGGCGCGCTTAAAAATCTGTTCGGTTGGATCAGAGCAGGTGTATATTTTGCGGACGCCGGTCGCTCGAGGGTAAATTACGTGTAAAGGGAATCGCGGTGGAAGTGAAACCTAATCGGCCGGCAGCAAGATTCCGCTCTGCCGGAATTGGATCCACGAAACTCGACGGAGTCAATTTACCCGGCCGGTTTCGCGTGGAACCGAACGTCCCTTTCGTAACATAGCCATCCCTGATCTGCTCATATTCGTACGTACTGGTAAATCGTAAAGATAAAGGATTTCCCCGCCGCTAATTACATTTCTCGCGTTGCCTCAAAAAAGAAACCTTACGCATATTACCGGTCATTTATCTTGTTAGTGAGTATTAAGACTGATTTATTCATATACGCAAATTAAAACTTGAAGCTTGGGTGTGATATATCTTCCTTCGCTATATTGCATTTTAATACAATAAATATAATTTTTTTATATTTTTAATTACGATCTAATGTAAAAAATGGTATTTAATACATAGGTATGCATTGTTATTACAACATCGTTTTATTGAAACAACAATATGTGCGTATTATTACTTATTGATCGTATACATTCTTTCTTCAATAATTTATTATTTGTACATTTAAAACAATCCGTTACAATACATACGTGTATATAATTAATATCCTTCTTTCAGTTGATGTGCTTTTGATAGTTTTGTGATCTAGGATATAAATAAAATTACACATCCCTACAGATATTAATTATTAATTACTTATTATGTAACATAACACTAGTAAATTATACATCTTCATAAGTTCGATCCGTTCTGTCTACAACATGAACACGATGTTATAGGGGTGAATGTATTGAGAGACTTCGCAAGGCTAATTACGTTGCAAATACCTCCTTCGAAAGGGAACGCAATATGGCAGGGAAACGGGCAAATTCCTCAGACGAATACTTTGAAGCTAATTACTGATAAATATTTGCAATCTGCTTGTGCAGGTTGCGGATATCCAATTTTAATTAATTACTTGTTAAGGAGTATATAGTCGTAGAGAGCTAAGATAAACTTTACTTTACAATGCCGGTTGTGTTAAGGAAGCCTGAGATGCTGCGTATCGCATGGATAATATAGGCATTCTATGGTTTGAGAAATATTCTGAATGCCGTCTATATTGCCTGTAACAATCTTACTTTGATGAATGTAAATCCTGTATGATGAATGTACACTCTGCTGTTTAATGCTGCGTATTAGTTTCGCAGATTAGTATAGTTAATTGAGGAATTAGCAGATTTATTAAAGATAGCTTGCAAACACAAAGTGAAATAAGGCCCAAAAAAATAAAAGCTCTATAGAAGAAATAGAATTAATTATTAATAATAATAATTTTTTTGCAAACAATTTAAAAAATATTCTTTAAAATAGTATCGATATAGCTTCAATTCAGTAAAAAGCTATTCCGTTATTTATAACTATTATATAGATATTGTTATTCTACTGCTATTAGTAATTTATATTAATAATAATAATATAAAATGCACATAAAGGAAGGGAGGGAGATTATATTATAATAATTTTTTTAATAAATGGACCAAACTTATTTATGCAATCAAATACGGTATATTATATTATTATTAATTAATAATTTCATTTCTATTCCTTATGTATCTTCCAAGAAGTTTGAAGATACAGTTAATTTCATCGTGAACATGTCCAAAGCCCGATTTACAGTTTATTAAATAGAAGAGCTTCGGCATCCTAATGGCGTTCGTCATATCGTCATGAAAACGCGATATAATACGCCGATGAGCAGCCGCGTGCCTGTCAGCATTAGTGACAAGCACGAGGCATTATAATACTGCGTCGCCTTAACGAGACCTGTCCTTTGAAAAGTCCTCCCTTCCTTCCTTCCCTCTAGGAACCCCTTCTGCTGTCCATCAACTCTTGAGAGAAATCCCGGTTTTAATGAAGCATCGCATCGCTTAAATTGTGATACGCTACATTAGATAAAATATTGTACGAATTTTTATTTAAAAAAAAAATCGGACGCTTTTTGATATCCCTACTGTTCAAAAGGGAATGATTTTATATAATGTTAGTTACAATGCCAGCTTGTATTATCTCAAAATAATTGTGCGGTATTCAATTTATATCCAGGTAATCGGAATTGGAGAGAAATGTCATGCATTCACCGGAATCATCATTAAATTACGAATTTTAATTAATTTAAAAAAGTTAAAATTTAAAATACTATTATAAATGCGCGCACCTGTTCCCAATTTATAAATGAAAACAAACGTGTTATTAATAAGAACAATTATATATAATATATTTAACGTATAAAATATGTTATATACATTGAATATATACATTGAAGCTGAATATATAATTTTATAAAAAAATATTTTTTGTTGTGAGAATCGAATGTTTCATTTATTTGTGAGATGAGAAAAATTCGTACTGTCTAAAAATACAGCATTGTTATCGCGTTACTTTCGTAAGTGGCTCGATTCTAGCGTAGCCTCCTGGGAATCCCAACTATCTTGGGGGATTCCGGCGAGGATCCCATTCACAAAGACGTCGACAGCCGATATATATTAAATTTGCATTTTCCGCGTAATTGAGATTGCACGTAATATATCTTCACGCATTGTCGATTAAATTCCATTTTGCCACCCTGCCTCTCCGGCATGCGTGGCCTTGGAAACGGAACGAGACAATACGGTTTGCTCAACCACATGAGAGACTTGCTTGCCAACTGCGTATCTACTTGAGTAACTAACGCAATGTTCTGTTCTATTAAAGAGAAGGTATACCAAGAGCAAGGTAAATTTAAACATTTGGATAGTTGGAAACACGACAGTTTTCCATGCATACTACTGTAATTTTATTAAACAATTACATGTAGTGGTCAAGTTTATAGAAAATTATTTATAAGAAAATTGACATAATGAATAAATTTACATAGAAAATTACTAATTTTAAGAAAAAGAAACGTTTAAAAATTTTTTTAAACTTAAAAAATATTTGACATGTGAAAAACTTAATTGTTTACTTAAATAAATCTAATTATGATCGTTATACGAAGCATCTCAGATATTGCTAACGTTAAAGAATTTCTGTTCTCATATTCCAACACTGTATTACTAATTATAGTCTCAGTTGATCTCTTAAAATTTAGTTTAAATCTTAAGCTTCATTTTTTGTCTTTTACAAAGTAAATAAGGTAAATTCGCAAATTTCTAAAATTGTCATGAGCATTACGATTCAATTCGACAGTTATATATGTATATTCCATTTACTTGATGAGCATTGAGCATTACGATTCAATTTGACAGTTACATATTTTATTCACTTGTATGTGAACTCGCTTCGCGGCAACGACGTGACACTGAGCGAGACATCCTCGCGAAACCTGTCGATCTAATTTTCGTCCTCGACAAATTTTTCTGCGTGGCATGTAACGTCGACAGTTTCTGCAGCTGAAGTGACACCTTTCTTCCGGCTTTTCAACAGAAATCCTACTACGTAAATCAGCGACCGATTTACCGTCGATAAACGCGGCTAAAGCGACGAAAGTGGATGGCAGTCTTCGCTAGAGAACGCGAGTGAGTTCTCGTGGCTTCTCTGTCGATTTCCGGAACACTCTGCGACTCCCACGTGGATCGGGAGCGTCGTCGCGCAAAGTATAACTCGTTGTCGAACGTCCGTCCGGAAGATCGACAGGTAGGTGCGTTCCTCCGCATCTCCCCTATTTCTTCGCGTCCCCTCGTTTCTTCGCATAGCGTAAAGATGTTACATCGTCTCAGGGCCGTCAGGGACCGGCTTTTCAGACGAAAGATGGGCGAATTGTCTCGGCTCCTCGGAATATCGCTCAGAAAGCATAATTGTGTTTTTCGAGTGTATCGATTATGTCTTTTAGTTGAATTGTTACAAATGGGTGAAAATAATTTTTTTATTTGCTATAATAAAATTAAATAAATGCAGAATATAAAATGGCATAAGACTAAGAAAACTCGCAATCTTAAAGAGAACACATAAAAAAGTGGTCGCATCGCAACAATTACATGTTTCTATTTAATTAATTTCCATTTTCATAATTAAGTTATTTTATTCTACTTTTACAATTAGAGACTTCTCACGTTTTAAATATATTGTATATAGACATAGCTTAAAAAATTATTAAAGACAGCTATGCTCGCAAAATTTACATTGCTTTTTAAAATAATAAGAATTGTAGTCAACAAATAAAAACGTAGCATTTATTATAATTGTATTGTGGCAATATTTACAAAGGAATTTATTTAAATATTTAAAACTGTACATAGAATTAGGCGCTAAATTTAATTACAAATTTTACCGGGGAGATTAGGAGGATAACGAATTTAATTACAGCTTTAATTACTTAATCCTTTGAGATTCGCTCGTTTCGCAAGGAAGCCATCTGCTTGAATGCTCAGCTCTCGTGCACTACTGGCTTCCTTAGAAATTCATACCGTTAGAGGTGTTACTTCACGTACAAACTTAGTCCTAGAAACTTGTAATCTTCTGCAATTTAATCATTATGGTTTAAAACTTGTTTTTCAACCTTTGGATGTCGTTTGCGCAATTTTTCATGCGTATGAAATGTTTTATACCTTTTCAATTAATTTAACATAATTGTGTGTGTTTGTATGTGTATGCATGATAACTGGAAGTAACGGTATCCAATTGAACACGAGTAATATACTTTCAAAAATATATAGATTCTTTTATAAATATTGTACTCCGATAGTACTATTGAATTTTTTTAAATTAAAATCTGCATATTTGTGAAGTGATAGTTGTACATACAATGTCTTGGGTATTAAACGTTATCAAAATGTAGGCACTATATTTCTGTGCTTACAATTGTAATCAAAATTGCTATTTTTTATATGTAATTCTAAGGCTTATATTAATATCATTTATGTTTCTTTGAAAGAATCCATGTTTCGAGTAGGATTGTAGTAATTATATTCGAAAGTTTTATCTATTATCTACATAGGATTATTATTTTACTGCGTGAATTTGATTTAATAAGTAGAAATATCATTTACTTGCGCTAGTAATAAACAATATTTAATTAAAAGTATATATGCATTTAAACATTTAAAGAAATATATAATATTTAAAATATTTACTAAATTTATTTTAACAAAAATTAAACAAAATTTAGCAAGAAAAGAAATAAGTTGCTATAAGTGATCTTCACTAATCTTTATGCGATTAAAAGTTTACAACTATTTAAAATTTTAACAGGAGCCTTTACAGATAACATTATATAAATGTAATCTCTTACATGCAAAATATTTTTTTGCACTTTTGTTTTAAAAAATTGCTTTATTTCAATATTCCGAGTGCACAGATTCAAATTTAAAAATAAACTCTATAAATAGAAATATTAAATTTTACAAACAAAAAAATAGAATCTAGGATATTTTTAAAAAATCATATTAAAACAAATTTTATACTAATGTAAAATTTAAAAATAAAAATTGACGTACCACACGTAAAATTCTAGAAAAAACCGCGGTATCATTTCTTCATCTCTCTTTCTGTTTGAGCCCGAGTTCTCTATGCTCGTATCGACTGCCCGTTCAATGGTAAGAGGACTTGGGAGCTTCAAGAAGAGCAAAGAAATGCGCAGCTACTGTCCCCGTAGCTTGGTTCCCGATCGCATTTTCACTGCAAGCCTTCTTTTGTTCGCATGCGCAATATATATGCAAAGAGAACATGTGTAATCGGTTTTTTTAATAAGATTTTCTTGATTCTATTATAATTATTGTTTACATTCAAGTTAAAAATCGCGAGCAAGTTGAGAAGCTCTCTTAGTAATTTAAGAAAATGCACGATCATAATCACAAAGCTGCAACCGTAATTATTATAACACTGCCTAGTTCTTTAATATTTTTATTAAAAATATATAAAAGACGTTTGAGAAATTGAATCATAATTAATAAAATAATCATAATTAATAAAATATATGAAAGAAATCTATAAAATTTAAAACAATGTAACACCATTTATTTGTATACAAAACGTTTAAACAAATTTTGTAAAAAGGGGGCATGTGTTGGTTCAACATAACGTCGTTAGTATCTATAGGTGATTAATGTTTCCGCATATTTAATGTGCGCAGAAAATCGGAAAGATAAAATTCGCCCGCGTATATGGTTTGCCGTTCTTATAAATCTCACTCCCTATGTAAAAAAGTGTTATTTGCAATGGGACAAAAGCAAATTGACGATCTTAATTATACCTGATGACTTTGGTTCTTGTGCTTTCCCGCCTAAACGCTTTGACATTTTATGCAATTAGCGAACCCACGGAAACCAACACACTTCAAAGGCTCGTTTTTTTCGGAACACAGCGGAAAAGGATACGGCGCGACATAGGAAGGACGCGCAGAAGGGAAACGGCTCGTCTGGAAAATAACGTATCCTTCCTATTTGGCTGAATAATTGGGTCCCGCACTTTCTCAGTGTAGGCGTCTCCATCCTTTTTACCTCCCTTTCGTCCTCCCTCAACCTCTCCAACCTCGCTCGAAGGACTCTCACTTTAATGCACTTATTGTTAATGCGATTCCGCCGGGTTTTCCGCCTGATGGTTACCTACCTTTCGTTGACAACGCAACATCGTTTACCCCGTCGCGTCGCTGCAGCGACATATATCTACGTGCCTTTCTCGTCTCTATTCATTCCAAATCCACACACGCCAGAAAAATTGGATTTGGTATGTCGAAAGTTCAGATATTCACGAAAAAATTCCCAAGCATAAGAAATCGTACCACACTCAAATTTTCGATTTTATACTTTATTCTCATTTTTTTTAACTTTATTTCTAACATTTTATTACGATTTTCATTATATTGTATTAGTAGGTATTCTCCAATTCTCTAATTATAAATATAAATTTTGATTATATTCTTTTTGAATGAATAAAATAGTGTAAAATATTGAAAAATTGGTACATAAACATTTCTTGCTAAATTAACGCGTGTTAAACATTGAAAATTTTATCAAATTAAGTTATAAACTAACAGATAAATTTTCTATCTTACAAAATTGGTAAATATATAAATTAAATTTTATCCTTTTATTCTTTTCTATCTTATGATTGCTTTTTTCACCAATGTTATACAGATAGGAAGAAACTTAAACGAGTTGCATGGCAAATTATTTTCTAAACAAAATTACTCTTTCCTTATTTCAAAGATTCGCGCGACACGGCGTCCATCGACAAAATCCTAATAAAAATCATAATGTTTTATGCGTGACAAAACCGACGATTGCCAATAATGGGAAAAGCCCGAGAACAAAGGATCTCTCGTCGGAGCGAAATAACAACGGCCAAGGTTTCCCTCGGCCATTCATTTTCCATTTTATAGCCGGCCGCAACGGGGTAAACGCGCGCGTGCCTGCGAAATCCGAACCGCATAAAAGCACTCCATTCAGTCTGTAATGCGCTGTCATGGTCCACGCCACCGCGGATTCAGCTGCATTGACGGAACTTTTTTTTGGCGGAACTTTGGGGGTGCGGTGGGATAAAAAAAAGAGCGCGTACCCGGCGATAGGTGTAAAATATGTAGCAGCCTCGTCGTCAGGACAGAAACGAATAAAACGGCGGAGCCGACGGGATCCGATGTAAAATCGCCGGCCGACTCGCGCTTAGTGACAGATAATGCGGGTATTATACGAAACGGACGATGCTCGCCATCGATCCCGATCTGCCTCGCGCGTGATTGCGTTAATCGGCTTAACGGTCGCATGCACGCCGGCCAAACAAATTGCCCGTAAGCGACGTTTCCTCGTACACCCTGCATATACTCCTGTACGTCCCGACACGACGTCACCGCGATACTGACATGGCGAAAGAGGATTTTCGTTTAGAATTGTGTAAAACTCGCATACACGATTCGCCCGTGATGTATCTTAATCGCGCACCTTTTATCCAAATTGTTATGTTTTATGGTTCTTTTTCTTCGTCGCTGTAGATTCTTTCCAATAGATAAGGGAGACTGTCGTACCTTGGAATGATTTTGCTTTAAATATTTTTTTTCAAAATATTTAAAATTTTAGCCATATTATAAGGTATATAACACAATGACATTTTTGACGTATGTATATGTTCCGCAGGTACAATTTTAGCAATATACACACTGAAAAACCAGTATGGTTGCACAACCCATAAGATAGTAACATTTGGGGCAACCATATTTTGTGGTTGTCACACCCACAAGTATGTTTACTGCATCAAACGCATATGGTTAGGCCACTACTTCTGGAGGCAATCATGAAATAATGCTTTTAGAACGTAGATACTTCCCCTGAGTTTCATTAAAATCAAAATAATATTGGAGTTAAAAATAAAAAGAACTGATTTAGTAGTAGCAAAGTTTGAGTCTCTCGAAATTTTGTATCAATATTTTTTATCGTGAGTGAATAAAGTTAAGCAACGTATTACTATATAGCTAGAATAAAGTTTCTTGCAAGTATGATATACCGTTTTAGGTAATAAATAAAATTTTCATTCATAAAAAACTGGAAATAGAGCATATAAAAGATCAGGGTAAAGTTTTCCCATAATTAAAGCTAGCGCTGTGGCAGTCGGACACTGCACAGTCTATACAGTCTGCACAGTTAGTACAGTCTAAGTCTATCACAGTTTTATAGCACAAGTTAATATTCGTATACAATATCCGAAGAAAACGCAGTGGAAGTGTTATAACATTTCCCTTACTGCTAATTAAATCTTTCGTATACTTCTCGTGTGTTCCGTTAAAAATTTATATGTGAATTTGGGGCCGTAAATGTGAACGGTAACGGAGAAGATGATAAGACCTGTATCAAGTATCAAATTTGTATATATTACACAGAGAGAAATGATTCTTTAGATTTAACAAATTTTCTTAAATCCAAAGAAATTTATGCATTGGAATAGTCCAACCGAACCAATGTTTAAATTAAAAAATACAATTGTTTGACTTCTCAAATAATATGTTTCTTTACCTTAAAGTAAATAATTTCTCAAAAAAAATTATATGTTTTTAAACTTAAAGAATCTTATTAGTTTGGTCAAAGTATTGTATTATTTTACTTCCGCGCGCCCGCCCGAAAAAACGGTCACCTTTCTTACACAAAGGAAAATATACAGCATCATATTTTTCGCAAGGGAATTCTGTAACTCATTATGCAGTATCGTTATCGTTATGTTGTCGTTGCGCAGGTATACTATATGTTAAAAAAGCTGCGCAACGACAATATAGTTGATAACGATATTGCATAACGAGTTACAGAATTCCCGTAAGGCGTAGCAATGGTTATTCTAAGCAATAAATTAATTGTAAATAGCGTAACACTCTTATTTCAATCAAAGAAGTGTTTTATTTCATTGAGTAATATTTAGTGTGATCAAAGAAAATGGTTATTTAATCGAAACATATTGCTTCAAACAATCGTGTTTTTTCCGTTAAACAATATGATTTAATGCATTAAAACTACAAAATTTGTTTCAACAAAATAAAGTTTGGTTTAAAGTAATATTGTTTCCATGAAATAAATATAATCCAAACAAATAGAAATAATGAATGTAAAGAAATATTTCTCTCTGTGTACACACATATTTGTTACCCATGCGCTACTGGGCAACTCAATCCCGATACCAGGGCAAGATGACCACTTTGCTGCATGTTCGTATTTTGGTTATTACAGAACAATTAAAATACGCGATTAACAGAATCGTGGCGGGCATTAACACATAGAAGAAAATTGCATTTATCATATCTGTACAGGCAGTCACAACATAATTAGATGTCTGAAATATTATAACTTTGAAAGTCTGAAATATGGGCCATTTAGGCCGGTATTCATAATCGGATCTTATATTTAAGATCGTCTTAAGTCCGGTCAAAAGCAGTCTTAAAACTCCATCTAGCCAATGAAATGACCGTATTAGCATCTTAAGACATTACTTAAGACGATCTTAAATAATAGATCCGACTATGAATACCGGCCTTAGTCCCGGACGTCCCGGTCTCCTTTTATACCTGAGATTATCGGATCTCAGTAACCGCTAAACCGATCAAGTTCTCAGTAGGCCCAATCGATAGATTGGATTTGAATTATGTGATAAACATTTTTTCATTTTTCCTCTCGTGCTCTAGGGCCGTTATTCATAGTCGGATCTTATTTCAAGACCGTCTTAAGTAATGTCTTAAGACGCTAATACGGCTGTGTGATTGGTTCATGACATCTTAAGATTGAACTTAAGACGGTCTGAAATATAAAAACCAACTATGAATATTGAATACCGGCCTATGAGCGCGAAGATAATGGCTGCGTTCATCAGAAAAAGTTGCTTTGCAACAGTTGTAAAATTCGTGATTTTGATTAGTGTATACTCTTACTGAGAGCGGTCATGAGCGCAATTTAGCTGTTACTTTATTTTGAAGCGCCTCTATATCCATAAAATATGGACATTGAACTACGTAGCCAATGTCCATGAATCCTGTAGATAAATGTCCACGATTTTATGGTTTCCTTCCATGCTATGCTCACGATTTTTTTGGTTGTCTTCCGAAAAAAACATCTTTTATTAATTTAAAAAAAGGAATCTCTTTCATCAATTTAATCACTTATATTTACATTATATGTTACCAACTTGTTAATATAATTATTAATTATATTGCTGTATTTATTAAATATGTGTATTTTATTAAATTTTATATACTGACAATAGAGAACCCGCTTTTACCGGACTAACTTTTTAATATGTATTGTACAGTGAATGCTTAATATTATAAAATAACTTATAGATAATAAATAGGCAATATATAAACTATAATAATTAAATATACACTTACGGATTAAAGAGCAGATCGATCATTTCACGAGCCCATAATTTAATATATCTGTATTGATTAAGGTAGTAGTAGCGCAAGTCGCAATTCTTAAGAAAAATTTAAAAATTTTACTATATGTTAATAAATGTGGTATCTATAACGACTATAACACGTCTGTACAACTTAAAAGTACAGTAAAACCTACTGTCAAGTTCGCCACCTCTATAACTCGGCCACCTGTCTAAGAGAGTTGGCCATATTTTCACGGAATCATAAGATGAATAAATTTGAATTAAATAGAAAAATTTTGTGATAAGTTGGCCCTGTCTACCTTGTATCTTGGCCACTTTTTCTCTGCATTTGTATAAAATTTACCCTGTGTACGTCGGCCGTTTTTAGGAATTTATATACCAATCATACGCTTCGAAGTTTCGAGCTTAAGTTGTAAATATCAGTGTTTACGCAGCTGTAGGTTTTGCTTTATCCGTGCAGTAAATAATCAGTAACTATTTAACTTTTGCTCTTACATGATATTATAATCCTGTATTTTATAACGTTTCTTCGATAATTAATTTTTTTCTACGTATTTTAAAAAAAGTAAAGGTATTTAATAATTATTAATAAATTTATTTATTTTTGCGGCGAAAATCGTACTTATAATAATAAAAATTGGCTTCAAAACGAAAAAATTAAATAAATTAACAATCGAGAAAAAGAAAGAGAAACTAAAATCAGCAATTTTTTTCAACTAAAATTAATCATGATTAATAAAAAGTAAAAAGTAATTGTTAATGCATGTATATGTAATTAAAATAATGTAAAATCATATATAAAGAAATTTTGATTTTGCAATATGATTTTTATGTATATTCTTCTGTAAGTTGGCCACCTGTTTAAGTTGGGCGTTTTTCAGTTTTACCACCAGTGGCCAACATATACAGGTTTCACTGTAATTGATTGTCCCGAACGCGAGATAATCGCTATCAAAAATTGCATTTTTTCCAATTTTTGCATACACAAAGCATACGGCGGGAATCTTGTATTTTGAATATTAAGAGACCTTAAGAAAATGATGAAAAACGGATATATAGTAGAAGGAGACTAGGAATCCTATAGTAAAAAAGAACCGAAATTATTGACCATTTAGATTTAGAAATACAATAATAAATAGACATCTCTTTTCACGATTATTCGACGTAAGGAAGTGACTGAAAAAATAGAAGAATTATAAGAAGAAGAAGAAAAAGTTCACCGATATCAACGAAGTCAGAAAGAAAAAGTAATTGGATACAGTGAATGTACAGGATATGTGACTGCAAGTATCTGTGCTGTATGGGGATCGCCATTGAAAAAATGCCATTTATTTGCCATTGCCAAAAAATGGCAATTGCGATAAATGGCGATTTGCCTAAGGAGATTTTTTTCATTCAAATCCCCATTAAAAAATCTCCATTCTCTTTCGAATGGGGAATTTAATGGAGAAAATCTCCTTAGGCAATTCGCCATTCATCGCCATTGGCATTTTCGGTAATGGCGAATAAATAGCAATTTTTCAATGACGATAAATGGAGTTTTTTACTACAGGTATACATATATATATATAAATCAAATATTTTACTATTATAGATAAAACTAGATAATAAATAATAAAATTTATTCTCCCTATATGACTTCGCGAACGGCATTCTCTCTCACCGAAAATTAAATAATGTAAAAAAAATAATTTTGTAGCAAAAATTTATATAAGTACATATTATAGAATTATATAGAAATGTGTACATTTACTGACGTGACAGTGAGAGAAACTTCATTTCCTGTGTAACTTCGGTACTTTATCTAACGAATCTTTTAAACGCCGTAATTTGTGAACTTTCAAAAGACGTAATTTGTGAACTTTTGTGACGTAAATTATCAATTAATATATCAAAGGATAAATTGATTTACTCACCAGCCGTGATTATCTGCACCTCCATGGACCGCATCACGTCGGGCTGCGCGGCTCCGATTCACAATGGAACTTTACTCACGTCCGCGGATAACTTCGAAAAAACAACCCTAATTACCCGCGCAAATTAACGCGCAACGACGATCGCGCGACCACTTTGCACGACACTGCTCTTTCGTCACTTTCGCGGTCGAGAAGAAACCGCGACTTGTTTCGCGTCGACGCGACATGCCGCGACGTTCACTTTTCAACGCACTTATCAATTAACCGAACTCGGATCGAGCGTGGAAACAGACGCGAATTAGCAACTTGCTGACTTTTTGTCACACGCCGAATATCGCGAGAAGACGCACGTTTGTACGGCGCAGCTAATCTTCGATTGCCGGCACTCACGCGCGACGCATTCCCGCGAGAATAAACACGCGGGGTCGCGAAGTCTCGCCGTCCGCCAAACGACCGCAATTATGAATTGTGCCGATTGCGCGGCACTTGCCTGTCAACGGCAAATATTGGGACGTTACACCGTGTCCATTGTCATAGCGCGCGAGCCGTAATCGAAACGTAAATCATGGACGGTTTTATTGCGCGGCCCGAAAGTAATAAAATTCTCCCCGAAAGCGATTCTCCTCACTTCGACGCAACGCGAACGACGTGAAACGAACGGCAATTTTTGCGACGCGTTGAACTGCACGCACTTCCGCGATACATTTGTTGAGATCACGAGCGGAAAATACTCGCGTAGAAAGCACTTAATTTTGTTCCTCATCGCGTTGACCGAGACATCGAACAGACGAAGACGCGTAGGATTAACTCGACTGACATGATTCAAAGGCGCATATAAGTCCGTGGTCCGTCGCCCCTAATTTCCATGCACGCGTTGCCGCGCGTAAAATTGCGCGTCAAACGCGCGCGTTAGTTAAAAGCACGTATTTGATTGGGGTAACCTATGAAAACGCATGTTTGACACGCGTTGTAACGCGCGGCAACGCGTGCATGGAAACCTGGGCTACGTTCCAAAACTCTACTCCGTCAACTCTAAAGAACCCAAGGTAGTGGGGAGAGAGTAAGCCCAGAGTAAGTTACTCTGGTTGAACGATTTGGAACGTGAAAAAGTAGTATTAGCAACGAATAAAATGGAAGCTCAACGATGTATAATACTGTATAATACTTTAACAATGTTTTAGGATTGAAAGTTAACCTTAACCTAACCTAATAAATCTTACTTTTTTTGAAAGTAACTCAATCCTAAAACAGACTAAAAAACCATTAAAAAAGAAATCAATATGCTTATTTATTATGTGTGATATATAAAATACTTTATCTAATATGTTTATTAATATTAATATTTCTTACTTATCACAGCAACGACCAACGTTTCCGCGGTGTATAGAGGCAATTGCGCTTATTATGTTCTAAGATCCCGCGTTTATATTTAAATTTAGTAGAGTTTACTCTCCTAACCCACCTCGGAAGCAGGGTTCATAGAGTTAACTCCGGGGTTACTTTACTCTCACTTTTGGAACGAATAGGCTCCGCCCATATAGTTACTTACTTCGCGTTTTGGAACGGCGTAGGGTTAACCCTGCTACTCAGAGTAGAGTTTTGGAACGTAGCCCTGGGGTCGTCCGTGCGCGGCGTATGCTCGACCATCTTTCCGAGTTTCGAAAGGGGAATCGTCCGATCGCGGATATAACATGAAACGCAGGATTAACTTACGGTTTCAACGTCTCACACGTATTCCATAAACTGCTTGCTGTCCCACGAAGCACCTCCGGACACTCGTTTGTGCGCGACAATCACTTTTGCCCGATAATAAATGCGAGATTTCCGGAGCGACTTATTGCTGCCTGCGCGCGTTCCGCCGTGTAACCCCAAACGCTCGGTTATGTTCGTCCGCGCTCGGCCCGCTTCGGTTACCCGCGCGAAGTGATCACGCCCGAGCGCGGACGAACGCGGAGAGAACGTAAAAAGAGAGTTGGGTGCATTCTCTAGATATTTCTATTGTATTTTCTAGAAAAAGCGAAACAATTCCATCCATCGGAATCCATTCCGAAAAGTTCCATAATATACATGCTCGAAATAAAGGAACAAGTGAGCAAAGAGCCGACCGCCGCGCGATAGCTCGCGTTAATCTTCTTCATTTTAAATTATTTTATTACTCTAAAATCGTTTCTTACTTACAATTAGATTGAAATATTATTGAGAGAGAAATTATCGGGTAATGCGCTAATACACGGGTTCACGAAACAACGCAAAAGATATAGGTGTGTGATAACAGCCGCCCATTCATCGAGATACGAGAAACACGGTATATTAATTCGGCGTACGTTTATTCCTATCCTCTGCTATTATAGATATTATATCATATGTATATATACATATATTAAACGTTATGGTCAAGTGAATATTGCCGGCGCGGGCGGCGAGAATATTACCGTTGGCACGTGGCACGCAGGTGATCGATATTGTTTCTCGTATTCGCGTACGCGGATAGGCCAGCGGGGGTAAGTAGTATACGTATTGGTACGTACGCTCTCGCCGCGTCGCGCGATATTTACAAAAACGGTCGCCCCGCGGGGGTCACTCATTCAAGTCCCGACACTTAACCCGACATGTCGCGACAGGTAGCCGAGCGAGCCGCTCCGTGCGTAACGTTATTACGTCGCGAGATATGCCGCAAGATATGCCGCGAGATATGCCGCGAGATAAGTATTTACGGTAATACCGCAGGTATTACTAAATAGATGCAGCATTCTCTATTAACTGTCGGATTACTCCGTTTGCGCGACCAACTGATTTTCGCCGTTCGTGCCGGCTCACGAAAGCGCCGAAACGCTAATCATTGCGCTTGCGTAGCACACGCCTCGCCGCGGTTTACAGGAGTCGAGTGAGATTAATACACAACCAACATATGCCGAATATTCTGTTTTTTGTAAGCATAGTCGAAATGTATATCCGAAATAAGTAAATAAATGTAATAGGTAAGCATTGCATGTACGATAAGTGTGTAATGTTCATGTCTAAGGTAAAAATATTATTTATTTAAGTATATTATTTTATTATATTCCAAGATCTAGCAGCGTAAAGTTCTTGCATTAAATATTTTTTTATTTTAAATAAATATTTTATACATTTAAATATCTCCTATTATTTTATTGAGTTCAAAAAGATGTTTAATTTTTTGAAACGTTTCTCATATTTCTACTTTTTATTTGACGCAATTTTCTGATTTTAACACTTTTTTAAAAAACATTTTTAACATTATGAAACGTTGGACAACACTTATTATTTATCTAAACTTTCTTCTCACGAAAATCAACATCATTTAGGTATGTTGCAATGCACAATTATTTTATTTTATTTCATTTTTTAAATTGGATATAGTAAAACAGATTTGTATAACAACAGTTGTTTACTAGCACGGGCACCTGGCAACTCTTTTTATATATTTCTTTAAAAGATAATTTTTTAATAATATTTTTTAGTATGTTAAACATATTTAATATACATATAACTAAAAGACAGTATAATATTCTTATGCCTTTATGTATTCCGTAATATTTTATTTGTTTAAGACTATAACCCATCCCTTGTAATTATTAATATCCTTAATAATTTTTTTTATCCATAAAATTACAAGAAATAATTTCGCTTTTTCTTTTTTCCAATATCCTTCTCTTCTATCGTTTACATGCTCTCTCTCTCGCGTTCCTTCGCACACGTTCCGTTTTAATTTCACTCCTGCATTCACGCTCTCTCGCTCTCGCTCCTTGACTTTGACTCGAATATCTTTTTCTTTTCTATGAAATGCTACATGGTTTGACAATGAGTCAATTAATGATAGAAAGAAATATAAAATAATATCTTTCTCCCGGCTTGACTCATCAGCCTGATTTACCTGCTGGGTCGATAATAACGCGCGCGCGGTTTATTGGAAATATTGCCTCTCATTATCAGTCTGGCACGTGCATATTGATACAGTAGAGACGTTGTCATACAAACACTGGCAATATTGTCAACAATTTTTATCAATGCAGCGCTAGCGAAAAACCTTGTATAATATCGAAAAAGTGAAAGGGACAACATTTTCCGAGGATGATGATGATAATAATAACAATAATAATAAGAACAATGTATCTTAATGCAAAAATTTACATTTTGGACTTTGCATCGCAACATCTCCGCTCATAGGACATGTAAATGAAAAATAAAGCACTTTTATTATATAATTTAAGCTATCGATTGAGCCTACTTAAAACTTGATCAGATAAGCCGTTTGTAAGATTTGATAATCTGATTTAAGTGTCTCTCAACGGTTAGCATAAAGATACACGGTCACTGGTCAGGTTCGCGCCGCTCGCGCTCGTGCGCGCTAGCGCATGCACTTGGCGCGAGACACTACCGTTTCTCTCTTCTCTGATTCACGTATTTGTACATTTATTAATGCATTGACTAATTAAAATCGCGGAATATGAAAGATATAGGTATGACGGACCCTACGTGCTGGTTTATCCAGCGGATGAATCATCTACTTACCTGTGATGATCTGAAGTCTTGGAAATGCGCAATCTAATATAGGATATGTGAGAAAACGCGATACCATACTAAGTATGTCCAATATTGCACGGATATATAAGAAAAACCTTTTATGCACCATTTAATCTTCTATAATGATAATTATTTTATACTTTTCCTCCATTTTGGTTATTATAGGCCATTTTTTTATTACATATAGTTATAATACCTAACAATAAAATATATTTACACCATTTTCTTCAATCTTTTAGCCAGTTTGAATTTAACTTTTACCAATCCTTTCCATATTAGGCAGCATTTAACCAGAAATTGAAAAAAGAGAGAAATTTGTCAATAGAATTTTTCGATTCAGTTTGACTCAATTTACCTTTACACTTCGGTTTTGTCAAAAATTACTGAATATTTTATATAAAAAATTATCAATAACATCGATTAGAATCAATGTTCTTAATATCGAAAAATTAATTAATTTCGCGTTATGTTAATAGTATTGTTACAGACAATAATAATTATTAATATAATTATTGTTATTAACGTGCTCAAATTATAGCTAATTAATTTGACAAAATATCGACCATGCTCTAATTAAAAAAGAGACACGATCGCATTTCGCGAATGTTAGAAAAAAGATTTTACATTATAAAAACTCTATATTTTTATAACATAGAAACCTTAATAACAGTCAAAAGTTAATAAATTGCGAAAGTTTTTAAATAAGTACAATAAGAGAGAATCTATGTACTAAGCTCATTATGTATGGCTTACCTATATTTGTATTTTTGTCGATTAATCATTATTAAATTTAAACATTAATAGCATAACAAGTAAGAAATTTATAACAAATAACCTGAGATCTAAAAAAGATAATAAATTTCTCACACAACTGATCAATATCATTGGGTTTTAATAAATATTTACTATCAATATATGATTTTCTTATATTTTCGCGCAACGTTCATCTCTAAGAAAATTTTATTCTTTACTATTATTACTGTTATTTACTATTATTACCATTATCTACTATTATTACTATTATTTACTATTATTATTTACTCTTACATATTTAAATTACCTACTTTTAATATTAGTTATTAAAAAATATTATTGGGAATATTATTAGAAATGTTATTTTGGAATCAAGTATTTTAATAGAATTCTAATGTAAAACAATAAACAACTTAAAAATAACTTATATAAAAAATTTTCCGACAAAATACTTATTGAATTTTACATATTATTTCTAAATTAACTTTATTTTAACTTTAATATAAAACCAAGTTAAATTAATTATAGACAGATAAGTTACAAAGAATTAGGATACAATCGTCACATTGTGTTACAAGTATAAATGAGAAGTTATTATTAGAGAGCGCAATTTATATTAAATATGTATATTCCGTAAAATATTGTTTATGAAACTGAAACGTTTTTCTTCTGTAGTGCTCCACTTTTGATTATAATTGTAAAATACACGAATATTGCCAGAATCTCTAAGTTTGTTTTATTGCATAAACTTATATAAAAGTTTTAATCTTAAATGTTCATCATGTTATTTCTTCTAGCTATGTCGTATATTATTTATTTATTTTATATTCCTTTTGTGATGTTTCCAAATTTGTTAAAGGTCTCATTATAGAATGCTCGGTGAAAAGTGAAAGAAATTATAACATGCAGCTTCTCCAGATCTGTGTACATATCGTAATATCTCTGTAGTGAAAATTATTCTACCGTTTTGTCACACTTTTTACCGAAATTACTTGATCTGCGATATATCTTGTAACAAGTGTAAAAATATATCACGAAACAAATAAAACAACAAATTCTCACTTTTCTTTCATAGCTTTGTGCGTACATCCTTGCACGCACAGTAAGTCAAGAATAATCTAGTTAAGATTTAATTTTCTTTTCCTAATTTGTTCTAGTCTGTCCATTTAAAGGCAATGGATCTATGAGAAGTTATACATATATTCTAATATTGACTACCTAATATTAATTATAGATGTAAATATAACACAGAGGAAAGTGGGGTAAGAGTGCTCGGCGGGTAAAAGTGCGCAGTGTAAGGTATATTTGTTTTCGTGTAAGCTAGGTGAGCGACACTAAGTTAGTTTGTAAGGTGTCATGACTGAGTGGCGCCATGTGTAATAACAGCCAAATCGACTGAACAGTGTTGAAACTATGAGGTAAATTTCATTTTTCATCATTCTGATGTAATATTTTGATTTTTTTCAAACTGTATTTTGTAAGTTATGAAAATAAACTTAAGTAAATTATTGACAAGGCATTTTGATTAACGATTGTTTCTGACATGTTTCATGCAGCATGCTGTATTAGACATTTCAAATTGTTATCCGTAGATAGTAACGCTCACCGGTAATTTAAAAAATGTCTCCGTGAGGCAAAAGTTTACACTTGATATTCGAATTTAGAGCCCAGTTCCACAAACATCGGTTAACTTTTAATCTTAGGTTAATTCACTCTTTGTTTCTTTCTAAGGAGGACAGAGAAAAAGAGACAATAAAGAGTGAGTTAACCTAAGGTTAAAAGTTAACCGACGTTTGTGGAACTAGACCTAAAACTGTTAATAAAATATATATTGCACCATTTTATGATTGATAATTTACAATTACTTTCTTGATAATGCTATACTACTTTTTTTAAGAATTATAACATTAATTATTTATATTTTTATTATTTTAAAAAATAAATTTAATAATTATTTTTTATTATAAAATAAATTAAACTCTAAAACTATCTATTAAACAATTAAACTCTTAGCGCGTATATTGGCTCTTACAGAGTACTTATTTATCTTCTGTTATCAAAGAATTTATCAAAGGAAAAGGTAAAGCTAGGTAATATTATTTGTGACAGTTGTTAAAAAGAATTGTCATAAAAAATAAAGCAATAATTTTGATAAAAATAAAAATGCTTTACTTTGTTTTTCTTTTTCAATATGATTATTTTCATTAAATTTCTTTTGTTCTGTATAATTGTAATAAAAGTTTTCACTAATTTTAAGATCTTAACTTTTGTTCAAAATTTCTTATTGTATGCGCACTTTTGCCCCACCGGTGGGGCAAAAGTGCATTTTTGCAAACGGTTCAAGAAAAGTTTATTAATAATGTATTCAAAATATAGACATAAACCTCTCTCTCTAATGAACTTTAAAAAAAAATGTTTAAAGATTTTGAGGTACAAATTTCAAGATTCTAGTTATATCTCAACGGTAAATATATAGGATCAAAAACTTTCTCTCTCTCTCTCTAAGTGTGTACTTTTGCCCCACTTTCCTCTATAGGATACATTTTCTTTCACAGATCCGCGCGTTTTACCTCAATATAAAATAAACTTTCTTACTTTGTCACTTACCGACTTACGCGTAGCAACGTCTATACGTTGACTACATTAATTCTATATAATATGAGATTTAAATTAAAACAATGCCTAAAAGAAATCAATATTTCATAAAAGAATTACTTATGCCAAATTTTTTATTTATTTTTTGCGTAAATATGTAATGAAATACATAATTATATAATTTTTGTGATAAAATACCTAATTATATAATTTTTTAACAAAACTTAATTCTTTTATAAAGTCTTATATATACATATATAAAATACATGTATAAAACTCTTTTTCTCTACTCTTGTCCAAATCGTTTAAGTAAATTAATAATGTAGAAATGATAAATTTTACTTACCCCAAAGTTGCTCCTTTTTTGAGATTGTTAGATTTTTTATGCTGCACTCGCAGATAATTACGAATGCATTAATTATCAATAAAAGCGCATAAAGAGCCTTAAGGGGATCCTGAACCCGTCTGTTTTACCGACAAAAGTCTCTACTCATGCAGCGTCGTATTAAATTGACAGAATTGAAAATGCTTCTCCAGGATTGCAGTACATACATCAATGATTCGGGGAAAATCTCATTTTATATGGAAAACGAGAAAAAGTTACGGAACTACAGATTTCCTTATTTTCATTTACCTCAATATGGCGTCTAGTTGGCAGACGGCCTGTCAATTCATCACAAGATGTGTTTCATATAAAAGATATACCGTTTGTACGAACGTGAAAACAAGTTTTCCTGAATTGCAAAACACGAAACAACATTATTGAACCCTTGAAATGAAGATTACAAGTCTAATAAAGCATACGATGTGTATGTGTGTCGTGCGTATGTGTGCGTGCAATAGGTGCTATTCTTGACTATCTCTGCGATGATGTCAATAATAGGGGACCTGTATACCGAAAAAATCCGTACTCATACAGCGTCGCGTTAACTTGACAGAATTGAAAATGCTTCTCCAGGATTGCAGTACATACATCAATGATTCAGGGAAAATCTCATTTTATATGTTTTCACGACTTGTCAACTCTAACCTTGGCGGTGTATCTATTCTAAAAAGCTGGAGCTGTGCGAAAATTTGTAGGGTTGTCGGTAATTTTGTCGGTAAAACAGCGACATCGTCGGAGTTCGGCCTTCGGTTCAGGATCCCCTTAAGTACATTTTGCGCATACGCAGTACATTTATTAAGTATTATTAACTAAACTTATTTTGGAAATAACTAAGAAATTTATTAATTCACAAACGTAACACTAGTATATTTGTAAATCTCAAACGATTTCCTGTTAATTACATTTATCAGGTATCCCAAAATCTGTTTATTACTCAAAAGTGTCGGCTGACATCACGACCAAAATGAAATTTTTAATTACAAAAAGGCTAATTGGTCACAAACGTTAAAAATTATCTCACAATCAATCAAAAACGATTTACAAACAAAATATACTTAGAAAAATTATAAATAATCAAATTTTGTAATTTCTGTTGGTTAGCTTCATAGAGGTTCACGCTACCGCCTATTGGGATCTGTCAAACTGAGGCATGACCTCTGCACTGGTGGCAGAAGAAGGTATTATTCTTAGGATGCGGTACTCACTCGGCCGGTATATCCGTGAACATATATATTGGCAGAGATATTGGAATAATTAGCATTTTGGGATCTGTCAAACTGAGGCATGACCTCTAGTGGCAGAAGAAGGTATTATTCTTAGGGTACGGGTTTCGCCGCAATTGGCGCCATTTTTGCCCCACTCCCGACCAGTCCTGCCCAGTCCCGCCCGTTTGACACATTTCAATTTGCTCGAGTGTCGTCGATCTTTGCGTATGTGACGGTGTATTGTATGTACATTAGTGTGGAGTGACTTTTTAACCTCATGCCAGACATGGATTTTTGGAAAGAGCGTGAAAAATGATGAATTTTGGTTAAAAAAAATTAAATGAAACTTACACCTCGTAAAAGTCAGTGAAAATTAAAAAATTTAATATTTTTACTTTTTTATTTTATTTCAATATCTGTTCGGTTAGTTTAGGTAAGTTACCGAACAAACAGGGAAATAAAGAAAAAATATTTTTAGTTATACAGCGTAAGGTAAACGTCCTAGTGAACGGACATGTACCTAGTACTTTGTATGCATTTCGTATACAAAGTGAGACGTACATGTCGTATACATGTACGTCGTACATGTCCGGTCACTGGGACGTTTACCTTATGTATTTTACGAGAAATATGAATAAATACGACATTTTCAGGCATTAAGGGGATCCTGCAGCCCAATTTTTTACCGACATATCGCATTAGAAGAAATCTTTGAATTGGCTTTACAGAATCGCAAAATTCTTTTACAGAATTAAAGAACGCGCAAAAATCTAGCGCGCAGCGGTCGAGTTTGTATTAAAAACGAAAAAAAATTAAAAATTTTATTTATTTTTGAAACGTAGAGTTGTCACCTGATGACAATATTTGCTTAGTACAAAAATACTGCAGTTTAATATGTAGAGGAAAGTCCCCTATTATGAGATAAAAGCTTCTAATATGCGATAGCGAGGTTTCTGCTAAACTAATAGGCCCTATCTGTTGGTTCCACCATAAACTTATTGCCCTTGAGGTAAAACCTATTTAGTGGAAAATTCATTGTTTGATCGTGCGTGTAGTCGTTGCAGAGAAAGAAATTGTGCAATTGGATGTTGTCAAGTGCCATGGATATGAGTCTTTAAACCTTGTTTATTATATAATTAATAAATATTTGGCAATAAGTTCTGCATGCAGCGATAGAGTAAGGTCGTATTAATAGGAAAATACGGGATATGTTGAGTTGTTCAATTCTAGAGATTAGATTTGGTGATCGTAAAACCGCAAGGCGTGGGGCTCGTAACATGAAACACTCAGGGTACATCTGGGTTGCTGGAGTATGAAAATTATTGTACAGTAATAAAATAAAAGAAAATACTATATTAACGTTAAGGGAAAGTTTATAAAAAATTATAAGTGTGTGCTGACCTTGATTTGAGGGGGGAAGGGTGGAGGGGAAAGATTAGGTACAATATTGAGTATAAGTGGGTTTACGATTGTTGCAAATATGCTTCTCCATTACATTTATCTTTAAGAAACTTTAAATAAAGTTTTCTAATTGCAATATAATGTATTTTGCACTTTATTAGCGATTTCCCGGGGTCTCTCATATTAGTAGAACACTTTTTCGATTTTGCCGAAAACTCATTTTTTACATTTTTCTAATTTTTAGAAAAATAAATATTTAAATTAAATTTTACATTCCACTATCTTAAAGCTTATTAAATTCCCTTCAAAATAACCTACTATATTTTTGAATTCTGCCCATAGACTTCCGGCAATCACACAAAATAGATGTAGTATCTCATAATCGGGGACTTTCCTCTATACAAAATGAGATAAAGACGCGCTAGGGAAAACATGTAAGAATAATATCGTGCAAGTAAAACTAAGACTCAAAGCCTAGAAAAAAAGATTTTCTCTAATTGCATTTTGTGAATGCAATATAGGTTATTGTAGGTACTATCCTTGTCTAGATCATTGTCTATACAAGGACAGATATAGATCGGTAACATAGAAAATAATAGAAAATGATAATTTTGTCAGTAAAACATTCAGCTACAGGATCCCCATAACGACGCTAAAGCAAGTTTTTCAATTTTCACCTATTTTTACGGGGGGTACGTTTCATTTAATTTTTTTTTCTCTTTACCGAAATTCATCATTTTTCACGTTCTTTCCGAAAATCCATGTCTGACATGGTGTCATAAATGGAGTCAAACTAATCGCTTCACCCTACTGTATATACATCACAAGAACAAAACGGCTGCAAGCCAGCCGATCTCTTGTCTTAATCCAAAATATTCAATGTATTTGTATTGGGATCTGTTAAATGGGCGGGACTGGGCGGGAGTGGGGAAAAAGTGAAACAAAACCCGCACCCTAAGAATAATATCGTTTTCTGCCACCAGAAGTCATGCCTCAGTTTTACAGATCCTAATGCTAATTTTTCCAATATATATACAGTTCACGGATATACCGGCCGAGTAGATACCGCACCCTAAAAATAATACATTCTTCTGTCACCAGAGGTCATGCCTCAGTTTAACATATCCCAATTATGGAATAAATTTATTTAAAATATTTTCTTTTTAACATTTCAGGATAATATCGACGTATGGGCTGTCATAAAATATTTAATTTAACGTTTATGTGAAGAATAAAATCTTATTTAAAAAATGTTTATGTAATTCATAACTTATTTTTATTATTTATAAAGAACTTTTGCATCTCCTTTTGCAAGATATATTTTCGACGTTAAAAAATTTACATTAAATTTAAATATTACATTATAATAATTTTAACATTACAATAATTGCACTATTAGAAAATATAATTTACTCTTACCTTTTTAAAAGAAGGTACAAAAATAGCGCCAAATACACGCACCTATCTACCTACAAAAAGTAACGTCTATTAAGCTGACACAGCCACTTTAGCATAATCGAATAAAACATATACGGAAATTTAGTGCTCTTTTGTTGCTAATTTGTTGCTCTATTCCGGATTTTGTTGCTGCAGCTATTTCGGAAAAAACAGTGGCTGTGCTAGCTTAAGTTTAAGTTAGCACAGCTACATAAAAAAACCAAATAAATAAAAAAAGAAGGACATATTTATTTAGTGCCATTTTGTTGCAAATTTGTTGCTTTATTCTCACATCCATTGCACCACCCCTACCATGAGAAAACTACCCCTAATTAATCCTATCTAGCGCAACAAAGTGTGATCAAGAAACGGCATCAAGTAGGCATATATCTTTGGAAAAAAACTTTCGTATATTTTAATCTTTGAAAAAGAGCTATATACAACACCTTTTTCTACAGGCGCATGTACTTGACGCTTCTTTCGTACCATTTTTTAATAAATAAGTTTTCTAGATTTTACTTTACAAAGGGAATTTATAATATAAACCAAAGTTATACAAATTTTACACAAAATAAACGGCAAATTTTATGTAAAAAGTCAATATAGATATTAAATTCGTAATATATTCTTCTTTTTATATTGTGTCACATACGCAATGGTGAATAATTACTAATCATTAGTGTCTGCTTCGTCTCTCTTTCATTTACGTGAGTCGCGACGTCTGCTTGTTGATAAATTTTTAACGGAATCCGCAAACCACTGTCCATTGATCTTAAAATGTTATTCTGCATTTATACATAGAATGATTAAACAAGAAAAAATTAGTCGGTGTTTTAGAGGTTATGCGTACTACAAGACTAAAAGAACAAATTATTATCTTTACTAAATTGTTGAACAAAATTACTATTTTTGTTATATTCTTGGTATATTTGAAAAGTGGAAAAGTTACAGTAATTATTTAAAATATATTGCAGTTATAAAATATTCTTGAGCGAAAAAATCACTATTTAACTAGTAAATCAATACATCATATGATATAAGCAATGCAAATAATCACTCATCAAATGCGCCCGCTTCTTTTCCTGCTTGATCAGTGATAAAACGGGTATGTCAGGTGCTTCTGGACTTTGCTTTAAAATGCTCACTTTAGTAGATTTATAAGTCTGCATTGAAATTTCATGTGATTAAAGATAGAAATTAAACAGTAATATTTATAAAATAAGATTATATTATATTCTACGATATAAGTAAAACGAATAATTACTCATCAAGTGTGCATGTTTCTGTTCTTATTTGTTCAGATACTTCAGATGATGAAACGGGTAAGTCAGATGTTTCTGGGCTTCTTAAAATGCTTGCTATAAATCTGCATTGAAATGTGATGTAATTAAAAAAATAAACAAAAGAGTAATTTTTTGAATATTACAATAGTAAATTATTCTTATGTAGAAATGCAATATTTAACTCTAGAACACACAACATGGGTCTCCCAGACTCACACGAAATTTTGATTGCTCTCTACAAAAGGAATGAATAGGGGCATAAAAGGAAGGAAAGTTCGAAGTTCCCTCTATCGATCGCCACAACGCCATCTTCATAGATCAAATAAACACCTTACGGCACGCTATTAAAAAAAGTTAGGGATCTATCAAATCCATGGTGTGTGTTTGTGTAAGATTTTGGAAAAAAATAAAGAAATCTAATTGTGGTTGTAATTCTGGTTCAAATTAATATTTTTCGTCTTGCTTTTTTATTTTGAAGCTTTGACATTCACGAAGACGCCTAAATGGGTTTTAATACCAAAAATTTTTATTTTGTCAAGTTATGAAGTTAAAACTAAATGCCGAAAATAGAAGACTTGAGAAAAATCCAATTTTCTTCAAAAACTTATACCTTAAGGTAAAGTAAGTTTTGGAAGGTCTACAATCATGCATTTTAAAACATGAGAATAGCAATTTTAAGAAAAAAATTTGGCATTTTTAGTCGTTAAAAAAAATATAAGTATTTAACAATGTGATGTTGGCGCATTTCTGTCATTCACTCTAAATATCTGAAATTTATTTCTTTTATAGAAAATGTATTCGCTGGTAAAACTAGTGTTTTTCTGAATAAAATTGCGGTCATTTATCTATTATTAGATACTATTTTTTTATGCATTTACTGAGCAGAGTGCATATAGACGCGCTTATATTTTCAAGCCTAAGCGTTAGATTTCATTAAATTAAGTTAAATAAGATTAAGGTCATTGATGTAATTTTTAAAAATTATTTCTAATCATGTACTTACACGGAAACAAGTGCAATTTATTTACAAAAACATTGTTTTTACCTGTAAAACACAATTTTCTATAAAAGTAATCAATTCTACATACCTAAAGTAAATGATAGAAATACGGCAATTTTACCTTGATAAATAATTATATTTTTTTAAACAACTAAAAATGTTATGTTTTGGTAAATATGCATAATAACGGACCCAGCCCCAATGACCTTGACCTTTACATATGTTGTCAAGGTCACCCTCCTGAGTAACCTTCAGAAGGTTTTAGCCGTCGCTCGTTCTTTATTAAAAAGTTATTAACAAAAGAAGTTTTATATATTTATATAAAACTTCTTTTGTTAATAACTTTATATATTTCTAACACATAAAATATTGTACATAAACTTTTCTATACCAACAATTTTCTGCTTCAACAAAAAGACTGTTCAATATATCAACGATTCACTCTTTTAAAAGACTTTCCTTCGTTTATACATGTACTATTTCTACATACATTTAGTCATTTATGCTCTTTTTCGATTATACATATATATGTATAAATATATTATTAATTTCCTGTTGTTGTATGGGTGGTCCACAGTTACTATTTTTAATTGTACAATTATAATAATACAATTATTGTTAAAGCTGAGAATACTTTATGCTTCCTAAAACATAAAATTGTATATATATTACTTTTCTATATCAACTATTCTCTGCTTTAACAAAAAGACTGTTCAATATGTTAACGATTCACTGCTTTAAATGACTTTCCTTGGTTCATACATGTACTATTTTCACGTACATATTAGTCGTTTATGCCTTTAAATACTCAAAATAACTGCATAATTTTTTAAACTTTTTTTGTTAATAACTTTTTAATAAAGAACGAGCGACGGCTAAAATCTTCTGAAGGTTACTCAGGAGGGTGACCTTGACAACATATATAAAGGTCAAGGTCATTGGGGCTGGGTCCGTTATTGTGCATATTTACCGACAAAAAGAATCTTTTCGGTATTAAAACCTATAGAGGCGTATTCGTAAATGTTAAAGATTCAAAATAAGAAAAATCTAAAAATATTAATCTGAACCAAAATTACAGCCACTCAAAGTTGCCATAGGCCCAGCTCTTAGACCCATCATGCTGTGTGTTATCGGGATATACCAGAAGGTGTGTATTCCATGTTTAAATAGTAAGTAGTTATTATTTCTTATGATATAAGTAAAACAAATAATTACTCATCAAGTTCGCCTATATCTTTACTTGTTTGTTCAGATAATAAAACGGATGAATCAGGTAGCTCTGGACTTTGCGTTAAAATGCGTGCTATATATCTGCATTAAAATGTGATTAAAAATAGAAACGGAAGAGTAATGTATCAAAATATCTGCACAGTTGTAAATTATCTTAACTCAGATGGCATTACATTGTGCAGTAATATAAGCAAAGCGAATAATTACTCATCAAATGCGTCTGTTTCTTCACTCGCTCGTTGAAATGATTGAACGAGCAAATTAGGTGGTTTATGACTTTGACGTTCTGCAGACAGATCCATATCATAATCCATTGAAATTGAATGTGTACACGGTCTTTATTGAAATGCGTGTAATTAAAAATGGAATTATTTATAATAATACCGTTGTGAATTATTCTTGTAGAGAAAAATCAATATTTAAATAGTAAGATATTATTATCCCATGATATAAACTAAACAAATAATTACTCATAAAGTGTGCCTGTTTCTTCATTCGTTTCCTCATATGATTGAACGGACAAACCAGGTGGATCTTGACTTTCATATTCTGCATAGGGATCCATATCATCAACCGTTAAATTTGAAGTGCTAGGTCTGCAATAAATGTAGTGTGATTAAAATAGAAATAAAGAATTGTTATTTAAAATATTAAGCATTACTTTTGAGGCTATTGTGTACTTATCTCTTACAAAAAAGTATTACTGACTAAATACTTAAAAAATTCAGTGATTTAATACTGTCAATATTTATTTGGGAAATACTAAGAAATACTGGTAGTGATAAATACTAGCTGAGTGATTTAATACAGGCAGTAATACAATACTGATCTGTCAGTATTTAATATTATTATAGTAACTTTATACAGCATTAATTCGTCTAGAAGGATTACTCGACATATTATATCTTTTAGTGAAAGATATTAGCTGTCGTGATACCCAAGATAAAATTACTTCGTCAAAAACAGCGAACTTATACTGTGCAAGGAATATCGCAGGCTCGCCTCTTATATTAAGTGCATGAGGATTTTTGTTTTTATGAGAAATTCTGGCACGCGGTAGCCGCGTCGCGGCGGCGCTCGTTACTAGCACCAGTGATTTATTACACACATGAAATACTCGGTCCAGTATTTCAATACTGACATTGAAACCCTCAGTAATTCAACACAAGTATTTATTACACAAGTATTTATCACCTAGTATTAAATAATTCCTCATCAGTAATTTAATACGAGTATTCAATACTCTTACTGTATTAAATACTACTTTCATATATTACTGACCTGTAATAAAATACTGTGCAATACTTGGATCACAGTGATTCAAGTACTAATAAATACTTAATTTTAGTATTGTAAATACACAAAATAAGTATTTATTATTAACCAGCCAGTAATACTTTTCTGTAAGGGATATATTGACGGACACACGTAATCGAGTGAAGATTGTGTGTGTGTGTGTGTGTGTGTGTGTGTGTGTGTGTGTGTGTGTATGTGTGTGTGTGTTTGTGTGAGAAAAAGAGAAAGAGTAAAAAGGAGAAAAATATAGGGAGAGAATATTTTATATTTCAAATTTCTGTAATACTAGTGTCAAGTAAATAAATATCTAAATTAAATATATAATTTTTTATACAGTTTATAAATGAGTAATACTTTTCTGTAAGGGATATATTGACGGACACACGTAATCGAGTGAAGATTGTGTGTGTGTGTGTGTGTGGGTGTGTGTGTGTGTGTGTGTGTGTGTGTATGTGTGTGTGTGTGTGTGTGTGTGTGTGTGTGTGTGTGTGTGTGTGTGTGTGTGTTTGTGTGAGAAAAAGAGAAAGAGTAAAAAGGAGAAAAATATAGGGAGAGAATATTTTATATTTCAAATTTCTGTAATACTAGTGTCAAGTAAATAAATATCTAAATTAAATATATAATTTTTTATACAGTTTATAAATGAGGCCGTCTTGATATGAGTAAGTGTAGATATAAGTTGGATATTAGTCACAAATAAATTAAGACGTACGAAAACAATAGATGCTTTTACGAAAGATTATAAAATAATTTAGAGTAAATTAGGTTGGTGCTATAAATACAATAATAATATTAAAGTAAATAAATAAATATTAATATCACTGTATAGTCAGTATATTAACATTTTCGAAGATTAGCGGCGTGTATTCAAATATTATATAGAACGTTCGCGATTGTGTTGGCTAATAAAAACTGTTGACAATTATTAATCATCTATGTGTATATAATAAGTAAATAACAAATTTGAGTTTTTGTATAACACAGATTTTATTAAATATAGTCATTTAATTCGGAATATCTATAAGAACTACAAATATACGTTTTATACATCTATTTCGAATTGCTGCTATGCTAATGTCAAGTGAATAAATGTCCAATCTAAATATTTGAATTGTACATGTATGTGATGCATAAAAGAACACCAACATAAGTGATTTGAATTTTTTCAAATTATTATTTATTAAATGATTAAAAGGTCATTATTATTATGATTGGAAAAAAACATTTATGATCAGAATTGCAAGTAACTATTATATGGATGCTCCAATAAAAACTTTGAATAGTTTAATTTTCTTTATCATTACATTTATTTTATAAGTTGTAGTATTATATTATAATTACTTTTTAAATTTATACTTACTTATCTTGACTCTGGTTCGTGAAATCAGGGTGCTTTTTATTTAAATGTTGTGTTAAAGGCCAATAGTCCGCTAAATAAGATATTATTTTCCCACATTTATTACATTTTGCTTTATACTCTGGTAAGTCCGTGTAATATTGCCGTAGCTTGTTAGGCAGTGTGCGGACTGTATCAGGAAACTTTCCATGTCTACTTAAATGTTTTCTTAATGTTCTTCTCATATTACTTTTATCAGATGCGCGAATTTTTTCTTCACATTCCCTGCACTTTACCAGCAAATCGTCTAATTGATCAAAATAATTCCACAACACGCTTCGATTTGACTTCCTTTTCGGTGCCATCATAATCGTCCTATATTACAGAATTTCTGATGTTAAATGTGGTACACAAATTGCCTCAAGAAACGTTCGCAAAACTGCTCACAAAGGTCAAAGACAGAAGAATGCTTTATTTATTGAGATGTACTTAAATATTGATATATAATTTTAATTTGTTCTGCTACCAGATTTAATAGCTCTATCTCTCTTTCTTTATTTCTACATTCAATTTAAAATTATGCTAAATTATGCGCAGTGCTTACATACGTGACAATTTAAATTTAAAATAAAGAAAGTCTGGTACACATGCTGTAAAAATTAAAATTAGTTTAATCTTTGAAACATTTAGCTATAAAATTATATCTTTTAACTTATATGTATATGTATTTTATTCTCTATAAGAATTGAATATGTATAAGTAATAAAAAAAACGTGTATATGAGTAATTTTAATTTTTCCAAATTATTATATGCAAAACAATTGAATAATTATTAAAACTATTGGGTAAGCATATTTATGATCGGAATTACCAATAATTGTTATAGAGGCCCTATATAATAAAAACTTTGAATAGTTTAATTTTTTTTAACTATTACCTGTTTTATTATTGCATTTATTTTATACGTATTAGTACATTAATTACTTTTTGGATGTGTACTTACTCATCTTGCTTGTGGTTTGTTAAATCAGGATGCTTATTTAAATGTCGTTTCAAAGAAAAGAAGTGCGTTAAATAGGATAATATTTTCCCACATTTATTACATTTTGCTTTATACTCTGGTAAGTCCGTGTAATATTGCCGTAGTTTGTTAGGCAGTGTGCGGTCTGTATCAGGAAACTTTCCATGTCTACTTAAATGTATTCTTAATGTTCTTTTCATATTACTTTTATCAGATACGCGAATTTTTTCTTCACATTCCCTGCACTTTACCAGCAAATCGTCTAATTGATCAAAATAATTCCACAACTCGCTGCGTTTTGACTTCTTTTTTGGTGCCATCATAACCGTCCTATATTACAGAATGTCTGGTACTAAATGTGGTACACATAAATTGCTTCAAGAAACGTTTGAAAATCTGCTCACAAAGGTCGAAGACAGAAGAATGCTTTATTTATTGAGATATACTTAAATATGGATATATAATTTTAATTTGTCCAGCTACCAGATTTTAAGCTTTATTTCTCTTTCTTTATTTCAACATTCAATTTAAAATTATGCTAAATTACGCGCAGTGCTTACACGTAAAAATTTAAAATAAAGAAGTCCGGTAGACGTACAATAAAAATTAAAATTAATTTAATCTTTGAAATATTCTGCTATAAAATCATATCTTTTAACTTATGCATATGTATTTTATATTCTCTATCAAAACTGTATATAAGTAACAAAGAAAAACGTCTATATAAGCAATTTTAATTTTTTCAAATTATATGCGAAATAATTGAATAATTATTACTATTAGATAACCATATTTATGATCAAAATCACCAATGGAGGCTCTAATGAAAACTTTAAATAGTTTAATTTTCTTTAGTTATTGCCTGTTTTATCATTGCTATTAAATAAATATTAATATCACTGTATAGTCAGTATATTAACATTTTTGAAGATTAGCGGCGTGTATCCAAATATTATATAGAACGTTTGCGATTGTATTGGCTAATAAAAACTTTTGCCAGTTATTAATCATCTATATAATAAATAAATAACAAATTTGAGTTCTTGTACACAGATTTTATTAATTATAGTTATTTAATTCGGAATACCTATAAGAACTATAAATATACGTTTTATACATCTATTTCGAATTGCTGCTATGCTAATGTCAAGTGAATAAATGTCCAATTTAAATCTTTGTACATGTGTGTGATGCATAAAAGAACACCAACATAAGTGATTTGAGTTTTTTCAAATTATTATTTTTAAAATGATTATAAGGTCATTATTATTATGATTTGAAAGAAACATTTATGATCAGAATTGCAAGTAACTATTATATGAATGCCCTAATAAAAAATTCGAATTGTATAATTTTCTTTAGCTATTACTTGTTTTATCATTACATTTATTTTGTAAGTTGTAGTACTATAATATTAATTACTTTTTGAATTTATACTTACTTATCTTGACTCTGGTTTGTGAAATTAAGATGCTTCCTTTTTAAATGTTTTTTTAAAGTCACATAGTCCATCAAATATGATATTATTTTCCCACATTTATTACATTTTGCTTTATACTCTGGTAAGTCCGTGTAATCTTGCCGTAGCTTGTTAGGCAGTGTGTGGTCTGTATCAGGAAACTTTCCATGTCTACTTAAATGTATTCTTAATGTTCTTCTCATAATACTTTTATTAGATACGCGAATATTTTTTTCACATTTCCTGCACTTTACCATCAGCGAATGTTCTAACTGATCGAAATAATTCCACAACTCCTTGCGTTTTGACGTCCCATTCGTTGCCATTATAACCGTTTTGTATTGCAGAGTGCCTAATACTAAATGTGGTACTGACATCGCTTTAACAAACGTTCACAAAACTCACAAAGGTCGAATAGAGAAGTACGTTTTATTTATTGAAATGTATGTAAATATGTATGTAAATATAATAAATAATTTGAAATTGTTAGCTACAAGATCGAATAGCTTTATTTTTTTATTTTATTACTATTATTTTATTATTAATTTTAAATTTTTTCTACATTACAAGCAGTGATAACAAATAACAATTTAAGAAAACAAAGTGCAGTAGATATACAGCAAAAATTAAAATCGGTTTTCTGTTAAAAAGAAAATATTTATTATTATTTGGTGCCATTTCCTGATATCATACTTTTTGAAGGTAAACAGGTGTGTATACCAGGCGCCTCTTTCGTACTCTTTTTTAAAAGGGTAAGTTTTTATAGATATCATACCTTTCTTTAAGTTACAATTTACCAGTTAAAATCAACGTGCGTAAAACTAATTACAACATTTTATTTTAAATATAGATTTTACAAGCATAAACATTTATAATAGTAATTAGAGAAAGTCTTTATATGTATTTAATGTAAAAATACTTGATGCTGCTGGAATGTGTAATAGCCGAAATAAATAGGTATAATAAGCGTGTACGATAGATGTGTAATGTTCATGTCTAACAATAAATCAAAAATGCTATTTATTTTTATTATTTTATTATATTCCGAGATCTATAGCAGCGTCAAGTTTTTTGCATTAAATATTTTTTTTATTTTAATTAAATATTTTATACATCTAAATATCTCTTATTATCTTATTAAATTAAAAAAATGTTTAATTTTTTAAAACGTTTCTCATATTTCCTCTTTTTATTTGGCACAATTTTCTGATATTAATACTTTTATGGAGAACATTCTTAACATTTTTAACATTATGAAATGTTGGACAACACTTATTATTTATCTAAACATTTTTCTTACGAAAATCAACATCATTCATGTTGCAATGCATTGTACAACAGTTCTTTACTAGCGTGTGCACCTGGTAACTCTTTTTATATATTTCTTAAAAAGATAATTTTTTAAAAAATATTCTTTTTTTAGTATGTTAAACATTTTTAATATATGACTTGAAAAGACAGTATAATATTCTTGAGCCTATATATATACATATATGTATAATATATGTATTGCGTAATATTATATTTGTTTAAAACTACGTTATTACCCATCCCTTGTAATTATATATGCAGTATGTCCCTAATAATTTTTTCTATCCATAAAATTACGAGAAATAATTTTGCTCTTTATTTTACCCGTTTCCTTCTATCGTTCACAAGCTCTAGCTCGCGTTTCCCTCACTTTCGCTCCTGCTTTCACGCTCTCTCGCTCTCGCTCTTTGACTTTGGCTTGAATATCTTTTCCTTTTCTACGAAATGCTACATGGTCTGACAATGAGTCATTTAATGATAAATATTTGACCAATCTGACACGTGCATATATTATAGATACAGATAGAGACGTTGTCATACAGACGCTGGCAATACTGTCAACAATTTTTTTTGCGAGAAACCTAATTGTGTATTAAGTATCGAAAAAGTGAAAGATACAACATTTTCCGATAATGATGATGATAATAAATAATAATAAGAACAATGTATCTTAATTCGAATATTTACATTTCGGACTTTGCATCGCAATAATATCTCCGCTCGTAGGACATGTAAATGAAAAATAAAAACACTTTTATTATATAATTCAAACCCAAGCTATCAATTGAGCCTTGACTTATAGAACTTGATAAGTTTAGCCGTTTGTGAAATCCGATAATCTAACAATAAATGTCTCTCAACGGTTAGCGTAAAGATACACGGTCAGATCACGCCGTTTGTGCGCGCTAGCGCATGCAATTGGCGCGAGACACTACCGTTTCTCTTCTCTGATTCACGTATTTTTACTTATCCGTGTACCTTTACTAATGCATTGGCTAATTAAAATCGCGGAGTATGAAAGATTTATGACTGACCTTACGTGTTGATTGATCCAGAGGGATTAATCATCTACTTACTTTCGATGATCAGAACTCTGGGAAATGCGCAATCTAATATAGGATATGTGGGAAAACGCGATACCACATTATGTTTAATATCGCACAAATATACATAAAAAGAAACATTTCTTATGCATAACCAATCTTTTATGGCCAGTATATTTATATATAAGCCGGTATTCATAGTCGGATCTTATTTCAAGGCCATCTTAAGTATCTAATGTCTTAAGACGCAAATACGGTTACTTTTCCTCCATTTTGGTTATTATAGACCATTTCAGTTATTATAAATTAATATTTACACTATTTTCTTAAATCTAGCCAGTTTGAATTTAACTTTTACCATTTTGCCTGTCACGCTATTTTCTTATAGCGGATCAAAAGGGAGAGAAGGGATGACGGGTTTCTCTATAGCGGGTTTCTCGCACCAACAAGGCGGATAATTAGCCGCGAAATGATCAGTTGGCCGGACGCCAGACGCACGCAATAATCGCGTCACTCTTCTACCCTTCCCCCTCAAATCATGGTCAGCACACACTTATAATTTCGTATGAAACTTTCCTTAACGTTAATATAGTATTTTCTCTTTTTTTTATTACTGTACAATAACTTTCATACTCCAGCAACCCAAGATCTTCTTTCTATATTTTGGCAGCATTTAACCAAAAATTGAAAAAAAAGAGAGAAATTTGTTTTATTATATGTTGGCTTACAAGGGAAGGGCCCGATGTGTTGTCGCTGAGATCTAAATAATACTATTATATTTGGTTTAAGGATGATAAATAAAGGTGCCTAGCAAAATTTTAGCTGCTATGACCCACAGGTGTGGACGGCCCGGTAAAAATTTTTTATATAAAAATATAAATATATATATAATTATATATCAAGTATGTCCATACATGTTTTTTTCTCTTCTATAATCTCTGTTCGTATATATTACAGGAAAAGGAATAAAAAGAAGAATCTACAAATGATTAAAACGATCATTTTTGCATTGTATTTTTTATAAAAAATGAAGTTTAAGGTAATGAGAAAAAATTTGTCTACATATAATCATATATAAATGTAACAGTTGTTATACATATATGATTATAATAGGAAAATTTTTTCTCATTACCTCAAACTTCACTTTTTATAAAAAATTTAATGCAAAAATAATCTTTTCAATTGTTTTTAGATTCTTCTTTTTATTTTTTTTCCTGTAATATATACGAATAGAGATTATAGAAGAGGAAAATACATGTATGGACATTTTTTATATATAATTATATATATATTTATATATGTTTTTATATGTTTATATATATATTTTTATAAGAAAAATTTTTTACTAGGGGGAGGGGGAGTACAGGGGAGCTAACGTTACATATTCTGGTTCCGCTAACAAACAGTATAGAATGGAGGAGTAAATAAAATGTTACCTTTATCTGGTTACCACAATGTTATAATATATGTCATTCTAATATGCATCTTATGTGAAATCAGCGTTTATAAAAATTAATGTATTTTCTTTGTCTCCTATTGTAGGTACTTGCAATCTATCTTTGAAGACTTTATCTTCTGCTATAAAAGCGTAAATAAAATTCTAATATAGTGCACTCGAAAGAACGTAAAAAAATATGGTTACCACTAAATTTTAAGGTGTTATTGACTATATATTTAATATTATAGCAGAAGATACAGGTCTTCAAAGATAGATTGGAAGTACAATAGAAGACAAAGAAAACACATAAATTTTCATAAACGCTGATTTCACATAAGATGCATATTAGAATGACATATATTATAACATTGTGTTAACCAGATAATGGTAATATTTTATCTACTCCTCCACTTTATACAGCTTGTTAGTAAACCAGGATGTGTAACGTTAGCTCCCCTGTACTCTCCCTTCCCCTAATAAAAAAATTTTTTATATAAAAATATATAAAAACATATAAATATATATAATTATATATCAAATATGTCTATACATGTTCATACATGTTTTTTCCTCTTCTAATAATCTCTGTTCGTACATATTATCTACAGGAAAAAGAATAAAAATAAGAATCTAAAAATAAATATATACTATATTTATATACGTTTTTATATATTTTTAAATAAAAAATTTTTTACCGGGCCGTCCACACCTGTGGATCATAGCAGCTAAAATTTTGCTAGGCACCTTTATTTATCATCCTTAAACCAAATATAATAGTATTATTTAGATCTCAGCGACAACACATCGGGCCCTTTCCTTGTTAGATTTATTATTGACAAATGTGCATAAAAATGTTACACTCATTTGTAAGATATGCGAACCACAAACTCGTTTTAAATATTACATTAATAAATAGAATATACAGGGTGTCCGAAAATTATATAATTTTTGACAAACCGAAGTGTGAAGGTAGATTAGGGCAAACTGAGTAGAAAAGTCCTAATACACCGTTTTGCAAAAATCACAATAAAAAATAATTAAAAAATAATTGCTCAAGATCAGCGAATCAGCGTGCGTCCACGCGATTCAGCGAGAAGAGAGCTCAGCGCTTACAGTTATTGCTATGCGCATGGCGAGGCATGCATAAATAATGCGTGACGATGGATTTCCGCGTGCGTAAGCAACCGTACACGCTGGGCTGTCTCTTCTTGCGGAATCGTACAAATGTACACTGATGTGCTAATATTTATTAACTAATTTTATTGTTTGTCGAAAAAATCACAAAACTATAAATATAAAATTTTTTAGTTTGACTCAATCTACTTTTATTTACACATTGGTTTTGTCAAAAATTACTAAATACTTTATATAAGAAATTATCAGTAACATCGATTAAAATATTAATTTATTTCGCGATATGTTAATTAATATTGTTACAGACGTTAATAGTATAATAGTTATTAATATAGTTTGTTATTAATATAATCAAATTATAGCTATTTAATTTGACAAAATATCGACCATGTTCTAATTAAATAAGAGACCCGATCACATTTCGCGAATGTTAAAAAAAAGATTTTACATTCTAAAAACTCCATATTACTATGATATAGAAACTTTAATAACAGTCAGGGCTGTTCTTCCGAAAACTTCCATGCTCCGATTTAGGTAAAACTTTGTAAATAGGTTTCTTTTAGATAAAATAGACCTATATATACTAAAAGGATTTTTAGCCACTCAAAAGTTAAGTAATTTTTTAAACATTTATTCACATTTTTTTGTTTGGTTTTGAACACCATATTCAATTATGACAAAATGTTTTATTACATCAAAATAGTTTCACATGGGTTTCTTCAACGTTCCACGGCGGAATCTACTGCATCCACGCACGCACTTTTCTACGTACTCAACAATTGGGTTAGGTTAGGTCAGTTTTTTTTAGGTGGAGCCCCCCGCAGAGGAGCGGAACCTACTGCATCCACGCACGCACTTTCCCACCCATACAACAATTGGTTATCTTCTTTCTAATGTTATTCTCAATCCATACAAAAGGATATAATGTAAAATATGTTATTATATAGTTTAATAATAGACTGTACAAGTGTACAATAATACGTAACATAAGAAAAAAATGTAAAGAAAATATTTAAAAAGTTGCCTACACTTGAGTCGCTAAAAGTCCTTTTGGTATACGTCTTTTTTATCTAAAAAGAACCTATTTACAAAGTTTGACCTAAATTGGAACATGGACGTTTTCGGAAGTTTCGCCACAGTCAGAAATTAATAAATTGCGAAAGTTTTTAAATAAGTGCAATACGAACAAATCTGTATTAAGGCTCATTATATATATGGCTTATATTTGTATTTTTGTCGATTAATCGATCATCATTAAATTTCACTTTAATAGCATAACAAGTAAAAAATTTAGAACAAATAACCTGAGATCTAAAAAACATAATAAATTTCTTACACAACCGATCAAAATTATTAAGTTTTATTAAATATTTACTATCAGTGTATGATATTCTCATATTTACGCGCAACGTTTATCTGTAAAAAATTTTTTATTTTTTACTATTATAGGTAGATATTATAATAATCACTTTTAATATTAGTTATTAAAAATATTATTTAGAATATCAATAGAAATATAGAGGAAAGTCCCCGATTATGAAATACCACATTTATTTTTTGTGATTGCCGGAAGTTTATGAGCAGAATTTAAAAATATAGTAGGTTATTTTGAAGGGAATTTAATAAGCTTTAAGATGTTAAAATGTAATATTTAATTTAGATATTAATTTTTTTGAAAATTGAAAAATTGTAGAAAATAAGCTTTCGGCAAAATCGAAAAAGTATGCTCCTTATATGAGAAACCCTGAGGAATCGTTAATAAAGTGCAAAATTCATCAGTATTGCAATTAGAAAACTTTATTTAATGTATCTGATATACAAATGTAATGGAGAAGCATATTTGCAATAATCGTAAACCTATAAACTTATATACTCAATATTATACCAAAACCTCCTTCTCCACCCTTCCCTCTCAAATCATGGTCAGCAAAACACTTATAATTTTGTATGAACCTTTCTTTAACGTTAATATAGTATTTTTCTCTTTTCATATTACTGTACAATAACTTTCATACTCCAGCAACCCAAGAGTACCCCTCATGTTACGAGCCCCACATCTTGCATGAGGTTTCGCGATCACCAAATCTAATCTCTACAATTGAGCACCTCAACATATTCCATAATTTCCTATTAATACGACCTTACTCTACCGCTGCATGCAGAACTCATTGCCAAATATTTATTTATTATATAATAAACAAGGTTTGAAGACTCATATCCGCATGGAACTTGAAAACATCCAATTTTACAATCTTTTTCTCTGCAACCACTACACGCACAATCTAACAATGAATTTTCCACTAAATAGGTTTTATCCCAAGGGAAATAAGTTCATAGTGGAACCAGCAGACAGGTCCTATTAGTTTAGCAGAAACACCCCGTTAGCGCATATTAGGAGCCTATCTCATATAATAGCAGACTTTCCTCTATTATTTGAGAATCAAGTATTAATTTCAATAAGATTCTAATGTAAAACAATAAACAACTTTAAAATATCTATATAAAAAATTTCCCGCCAAAATACTTATTAATTTTTACATATTATTTCTAAATTAACTTTATTTTAACTTTAATATAAAACCAAGTTAAATTAATTATAGACAGATAGGTTACAAAGAATTAGGATACAATCATCACATTGCGTTACAAGTATAAATGAGAAGTTATTATTAGAGAGCGCAATTTATATTAAGTATGTATATTCCGTAAAATATTGTTTATGAAACTGAAGTTTTTTCTTCTGTAGTGCTCTACTTTTGATTATAATTGTGAAATACACGAATATTGCCAGAATCTCTAAGTTTGTTTTATTGCATAAACTTATATAAAAGTTTTAATCTTAAATAGACTGAAATATAAAAATGCAAATTTTACTATGAATATATATTTCAGGAAAAAGATAGAAGGAAAAATAAAACACTGTACCTATGTACATGTTACGCTGTAACAAATATTAATATTTTTTTGTATAACTTTTTTTACATGTTATTTCTTCTAGCTATGTCATATATTATTTATTTATTTTATATTTCTTTTGTGATGTTTCCAAATTTGTTAAAGGTCTCATTATAGAATGCTCGGTGAAAAGTGAAAGAAATTATAACATGCAGCTTCTCCAGATCTGTGTACATATCGTAATATCTCTGTCGCGAAAATTATTCTACCGTTTTGTCACACTTTTTACCGAAATTACTTGATCCGCGATATATCTTGTAACAAGTGTAAAAATATATCACGAAACAAATAAAACAACAAATTCTCACTTTTCTTTCATAGCTTTGTGCGTACATCCTTGCACGTACAGTAAGTCAAGAATAATCTAGTTAAGATTTAATTTTCTTTTCCTAATTTGTTCTAGTCTGTCCATTTAAAGACAATGGATCTATGAGAAGTTATACATATATTCTAATATTGACTATTTAATATTAATTATAGATGCAAATATAACATAGAGGAAAGTGGGGTAAGAGTGCTCGGCGGGTAAAAGTGCGCAGTGTAAGGTATATTTGTTTTTGTGTAAGCTAGGTGAGCGACACTAAGTTAGTTTGTAAGGTGTCATGACTGAGTGGCGCCATGTGTAATAACAACCAAATCGACTGAACAGTGTTGAAACTATAAGGTAAATTTCATTTTTCATCATTCTGATGTAATATTTTGATTTTTTTCAAAGTGTATTTTGTAAGTTATGAAAATAAACTTAAGTAAATCATTGACAAGGCATTTTGATTAACGATTGTTTCTGACGTGTTTCATGCAGCATGCTGTATTAGACATTTCAAATTGTTATCCGTAGATAGTAACGCTCACCGGTAATTTAAAAAATGTCTCCGTGAGGCAAAAGTTTGCACTTGATATTCGAATTTAGGGCCCAGTTCCACAAACATCGGTTAACTTTTAATCTTAGGTTAATTCACTCTTTGTTTCTTTCTAAGGAGGACAGAGAAAAAGAGACAATAAAGAGTGAGTTAACCTAAGGTTAAAAGTTAACCGACGTATGTGGAACTAGACCTAAAACTGTAAATAAAATATATATTGCACCATTTTATGATTGATAATTTACAATTACTTTCTTGATAATGCTATACTAATTTTTTTAAGAATCATAACATTAATTATTTATATTTTTATTATTTCAAAAAATAAATTTAATAATTATTTTTTATTATAAAATAAATTAAACTCTAAAACTATCTATTAAACAATTAAACTCTTAGCGCGTATATTGGCTCTTACAGAGTACTTATTTATCTTCTGTTATCAAAGAATTTATCAAAGGAAAAGGTAAAGCTAGGTAATATTATTTGTGACAGTTGTTAAAAAGAATTGTCATAAAAAATAAAGCAATAATTTAGATAAAAATAAAAATGCTTTACTTTGTTTTTCTTTTTCAATATGATTATTTTCATTAAATTTTTTTTGTTCTGTATAATTGTAATAAAAGTTTTCACTAATTTTAAGATCTTAACTTTTGTTCAAAATTTCTTATTGTATGCGCACTTTTGCCCCACCGGTGGGGCAAAAGTGCATTTTTGCAAACGGTTCAAGAAAAGTTCATTAATAATGTATTCAAAATATAGACATAAACCCTCTCTCTAATAAACTTTAAAAAAAAATGTTTAAAGATTTTGAGGTACAAATTTCAAGATTCTAGTTATATCTCAACGGTAAATATATAGGATCAAAAACTTTCTCTTTCTCTCTAAGTGTGTACTTTTGCCCCACTTTCCTCTATAGGATACATTTTCTTTCACAGATCCGCGCGTTTTACCTCAATATAAAATAAACTTTCTTACTTTGTCACTCACCGACTTACGCGTAGCAACGGCTATACGTTGACTACATTAATTCTACATAATATGAGATTCAAATTAAAACAATGCCTAAAAGAAATCAATACTTCATAAAACAATTACTTATGCCAAATTTTTTATTTATTTTTTGCGTAAATATGTAATGAAATACCTAATTATATAATTTTTGTGTTAAAATACTTAATTATATAATTTTTTAACAAAACTTAATTCTTTTATTAAGATCTTATATATACATATATAAAATACATGTATAAAACTCTTTTTCTCTACTCTTGTTCAAATCGTTTGAGTAAACTAATAATGTAGAAATGATAAATTTTACTTACCCCAAAGTTGCTCCTCTTTTGAGATTGTCAGTTTTTTTTATGCTGCACTCGCAGATAATTACGAATGCGTTAATTATCAATAAAAGGCTCCTGCGCATAAAGAGCCTTAAGTACATTTTGCGCATGCGCAGTACGTTTATTAAGTATTATTAACTAAACTTATTTTGGAAATAACTAAGAAATTTATTAATTCACAAACGTAACACTAGTATATTTGTAAATCGCAAACGATTTCCTATTAATTACAGTTATCAGGTATCCCAAAATCTGTTTATTACTCAAAAGTGTCGGCTGACATCACGACCAAAATGAAATTGTTAATTACAAAAAGGCTAATTGGTCACAAACGTTAAAAATTATCTCACAATCAATCAAAAACGATTTACAAACAAAATATACTTAGAAAAATTATAAATAATTAAATTTCGTAATTTCTGTCGGCTAGCTTCATAGAGATTCACGCTACCGCCTATTGGGATCTATCAAACTGAGGCATGAACTTTGGTGGCAAAAGAAGGTATTATTCTTAGGGTACGGGTTTCGCCGCAATTGGCACCATTTTTGCTCCACTCCCAACCAGTCCTGCCCAGTCCCGCCCGTTTGACAGATTTCAATTTGCTCGAGTATCGTCGATCTTTGCGTATGTGACGGTGTATTGTATGTACATTAGGGTGGAGTGACTTTTTAACCTCATGCCAGACATGGATTTTTGGAAAGAGAGTGAAAAAGGATGAATTTTGGTTAAAAAAAATTAAATGAAACTTACACCTCGTAAAAGTCAGTGAAAATTGAAAAATTTGATATTTTTACTTTTCTATTTTATTTCAATATCTGCTCGGTTAGTTTAGGTTTAGGTTAGTTACCGAACAAACAGGGAAATAAAGAAAAAATATTTTTAGTTATACAGCGTAAGGTAAACGTCCTAGTGACCGGACATGTACGTAGTACTTTGTATACAGTTCTTATAAAAAGTAAGACGTACATGTCGTATACATGTACGTCGTACATGTTCGGTCACTGGGACGTTTACCTTATGTATTTTACGAGAAATATGAATAAATACAACATTTTCAGGCATTAAGGGGATCCTGCAGCCCAATGTTTCACCGACATATCTCATTAGAAGAAATCTTTGAATTGGCTTTACAGAATCGCAAAATTCTTTTACAGAATTAAAGTACGCGCAAAAATCTAGCGCGCAGCGGTCGAGTTTGTATTAAAAACAAAAAAGAATTAAAAATCTTACTTATTTTTGAAACGTAGAGCTGTCACCTGATGACAATATTTGCTTGGTACAAAAATACTGCAGTTTATATATACAAAATGAGATAGAGGCGCGCTAGGGAAAACATGTAAGAATAATATCGTGCAAGTAGAACTAAGATTCAAAGCCTAGAAAAAAGATTTTCTCTAATTGCATTTTATGAATGCAATATAGGTTATTGTAGGTGCTATCCTTGTCTAGATCATTGTCTATACAAGGACACATATAGATCGGTAACATAAAAAATGATAGAAAATGGTAATTTTGTCAGTAAAACATTCGGCTGCAGGATTCCCTTAACGACGCTAAAGCGAGTTTTTCAATTTTCACCAATTTTTACGGGGGGGTACGTTTCATTTAATTTTTTTTTCTCTTTACCAAAATTCATCATTTTTCATGTTCTTTCCGAAAATCCATGTCTGACATGGTGTCATAAATGGAGTCAAACAAATCGCTTCACTCTAGTGTATATACATCACGAGAACAAAACGGCTGCAAGCCAGCCGATCTCTTGTCTTAATCCAAAATATTCAATGTACTTGTATTGGGATCTGTTAAATGGGCGGGATTGGGCGGGAGTGGGGCAAAAGTGAAGCAAAACCCGCACCCTAAGAATAATATCGTTTTCTGCCACCAGAGGTCACGCCTCAGTTTCACAGATCCTAATGCTAATTTTTCCAATATATATACAGTTCACGGATATACCGGCCGAGTAGGTACCGCACCCTAAAAATAATACATTCTTCTGTCACCAGAGGTCATGCCTCAGTTTGACATATCCCAATTATGAAATAAATTTATTTAAAATATATTCTTTTTAACATTTCAGGATAATATCGACGTATGGGCTGTCATAGAATATTTAATTTAACGTTTATGTGAAAAATAAAATCTTATTTAAAATATTTTTCGCAATAAGTTTTTACAGTGATTTCAATATTAAATCGATATCGATTTAATTAAGGGAAGGGAGAGGGAATTTCTCCATCTAAGTTGCTTAAATTTAAGCGTTTAGATAGAAGGACCGGATCTCGGTCTAAAGTGGCCTGACGATTGTCAGGAGTGATTGCCAGTTTCGTCGATTAAGAAATTTAATTTGGTTATTTATACACTGGCAAAGTAAATGTATCTCATCGTGTTTGAATATACACCGTCGACGTAAATATCGGTGTTCCATCTTATGATTGTTTAGATGTACTATTGCGATAAATATTACCACATGCCCCGGTAGTCGAATTGGTAAAGACACCCGAACGGAATGCGGGAGATTCCAGGTTCGAGCCCTGGCTGGGGTAATATTTTTCGCAATAAGTTTTTACAGTGATTTTAATATTAAATCGATATCGATTTAATTAAGGGAAGGGAGAGGGAATTTCTCCATCTAAGTTGCTTAAATTTAAGCGTTTAGATAGAAGGACCGGATCTCGGTCTAAAGTGGCCTGACGATTGTCAGAAGTGATTGCCAGTTTCGTCGATTAAGAAATTTAATTTGGTTATTTAAAAAATGTTTATGTAATTTATAACTTATTTTTATTATTTATAAAAAACTTTTGCATCTCCTTTTCAAGAGATATATTTTCGCCGTTAAAAAATTTACATTAATTTTAAATATTACATTATAATAATTTTAACATTACAATAATTGCACTATTAAAAAATATAATTTGCTATTACCTTTTTAAAAGAAGGTACAAAAATAGCGCCAAATACACGCACCTATCTACCTACAAAAAGTAACGTCTATTAAGCTGACACAGCCACTTTAGCATAATCGAATAAAACATATACAGAAATTTAGTGCTCTTTTGTTGCTAATTTGTTGCTCTATTCCAGATTTTGTTGCTGCAGCCATTTCGGAAAAAACAGTGGCTGTGCTAGCTTAAGTTTAAGTTAGCACAGCTACATAAAAAAACAAAAATAAATAAAAAAACAAGGACATTTATTTAGTGCCATTTTGTTGCAAATTTGTTGCTCTATTCTCACATCCATTGCACCACTCCTACCATGAGAAAACTACCCCTAATTAATCCTATCTAGCGCAACAAATTATGATCAGGAAACGGCATCAAGTAGGAATATATCTTTGGAAAAAAACTTTCGTATATTTTAATCTTTGAAAAAAAGCTATAACAACAGCTTTTTCTACAGGCGCATGTACTTGACGCTTTTCTCGTACCATTTTTTAATAAATAAATTTTCTAGAGATTCTACTTTACAAAGAGAATTTATAATATAAACCAAAGTTATATAAATTTTACACAAAATAAACGGGAAATTTTATGTAAAAAGTCAATATATAGATATTAAATTCGTAATATATTCTTCTTTTTATATTGTGTCCCATACGCAATGGTGAATAATTACTAATCATTAGTGTCTGCTTCGTCTCTCTTTTATTTACGTGAGTCGCGACGTCTGCTTGTTGATAAATTTTTAACGAAATCCGCAAACCACTGTCCATTGATCTTAAAATGTTATTCTGCATTTATACATCGAATGATTAAACAAGAAAAAATTAGTCGGTGTTTGAGAGGTTATGCGTACTACAGTCATGCGTACTACAAGACTAAAAGAACAAATTATTATCTTTACTAAATTGTTGAACAAAATTACTATTTTTGTTATATTCTTGGTATATTTGAAAAGTAGAAAAGTTACAGTTATTATTTAAAATATATTGCAGTTATAAAATATTCTTGAGCAAAAAAATCACTATTTAACTAGTAAATCAATACATCATATGATATAAGCAATGCAAATAGTCACTCATCAAATGCGCCCGCTTCTTTTCCTGCTTGATCAGTGATAAAACGGGTATGTCAGGTGCTTCTGGATTTTGCTTTAAAATGCTCACTATAGTAGATTTATAAGTCTGCATTGAAATGTCATGTGATTAAAGATAGAAATTAAACAGTAATATTTATAAAATAAGATTATATTATATTCTACGATATATGTAAAACGAATAATTACTCATCAAGTGTGCATGTTTCTGTTCTTATTTGTTCAGATACTTCAGATGATGAAACGGGTAAGTCAGATGTTTCTGGGCTTCTTAAAATGCTTGCTATAAATCTGCATTGAAATGTGATGTAATTAAAAATATAAGCAAAAGAGTAATTTTTTGAATATTACAATAGTAAATTATTCTTATGTAGAAATGCAATATTTAACTCTAGAACACACAACATGGGTCTCCCAGACTCACACGAAATTTTGATTGCTCTCTACAAAAGGAATGAATAGGGGCATAAAAGGGAGGAAAGTTCGAAGTTCCCTCTATCGATCGCCACAACGCCATCTTCATAGATCAAATAAACACCTTACGGCACGCTATTAAAAATAGTTAGGAATCTATCAAATCCATGGTGTGTGTTTGTGTAAGATTTTGGAAGAAAATATAGAAATCTAATTGTGGTTGTAATTCTGGTTCAAATTAATATTTTCCGTCTTGCTTTTTTATTTTGAAGCTTTGACATTCACGAAAACGCCTAAATGGGTTTTAATACTAAAAATTTTTATTTTGTCAAGTTATGAAGTTAAAACTAAATGCCAAAAGTAGAAGACTTGAGAAAAATCCAATTTTCTTCAAAAAATTATATCTTAGGGTAAAGTAAGTTTTGGAAGGTCTACAATCATGCATTTTAAAGCTTGAGAATAGCAGTTTTAAGACAAAAATTTGGCATTTTTAGTCAAAGAAAATATAAGTATTTAACAAGGTGATATTGGCGCATTTCTGTCATTCACTCTAAATATCTGAAATTTATTTCATTTATAGAAAATGTATTTGCTGGTAAAACTAATGTTTTTCTGAATAAAATTGCGGTCATTTATCTATTATTAGATACTATTTTTTTTATGCATTTACTGAGCAGAGTGCATATAGACGCGCTTATATTTCCAAGCCTAAGCGTTAGATTTGATTAAGTTAAGTTAAATGAGATTATGGTTATTAATGTAATTTTTAAAAATTATTTCTAATCATGTGCTTACACGGAAACAAGTGCAATTTATTTACAAAAACATTGTTTTTACCTGTAAAAACAATGTTTCTATAAAAGTAATCAATTCTATATACCTAAAGTGAATGATAGAAATACGCCAATTTTACCTTGATAAATAATTATATTTTTTTAAACAACTAAAAATGTTATGTTTTGGTAAATATGCATAATAACGGACCCAGCCCCAATGACCTTGACCTTTACATATGTTGTCAAGGTCACCCTCCTGAGTAACCTTCAGAAGGTTTTAGCCGTCGCTCGTTCTTTATTAAAAAGTTATTAACAAAAGAAGTTTTATATATTTATATAAAACTTCTTTTGTTAATAACTTTATATATTTCTAACACATAAAATATTGTACATAAACTTTTCTATACCAACAATTTTCTGCTTCAACAAAAAGACTGTTCAATATATCAACGATTCACTCTTTTAAAAGACTTTCCTTCGTTTATACATGTACTATTTCTACATACATTTAGTCATTTATGCTCTTTTTCGATTATACATATATATGTATAAATATATTATTAATTTCCTGTTGTTGTATGGGTGGTCCACAGTTACTATTTTTAATTGTACAATTATAATAATACAATTATTGTTAAAGCTGAGAATACTTTATGCTTCCTAAAACATAAAATTGTATATATATTACTTTTCTATATCAACTATTCTCTGCTTTAACAAAAAGACTGTTCAATATGTTAACGATTCACTGCTTTAAATGACTTTCCTTGGTTCATACATGTACTATTTTCACGTACATATTAGTCGTTTATGCCTTTAAATACTCAAAATAACTGCATAATTTTTTAAACTTTTTTTGTTAATAACTTTTTAATAAAGAACGAGCGACGGCTAAAATCTTCTGAAGGTTACTCAGGAGGGTGACCTTGACAACATATATAAAGGTCAAGGTCATTGGGGCTGGGTCCGTTATTGTGCATATTTACCGACAAAAAGAATCTTTTCGGTATTAAAACCTATAGAGGCGTATTCGTAAATGTTAAAGATTCAAAATAAGAAAAATCTAAAAATATTAATCTGAACCAAAATTACAGCCACTCAAAGTTGCCATAGGCCCAGCTCTTAGACCCATCATGCTGTGTGTTATCGGGATATACCAGAAGGTGTGTATTCCATGTTTAAATAGTAAGTAGTTATTATTTCTTATGATATAAGTAAAACAAATAATTACTCATCAAGTTCGCCTATATCTTTACTTGTTTGTTCAGATAATAAAACGGATGAATCAGGTAGCTCTGGACTTTGCGTTAAAATGCGTGCTATATATCTGCATTAAATGTGATTAAAAATAGAAACGGAAGAGTAATGTATCAAAATATCTGCACAGTTGTAAATTATCTTAACTCAGATGGCATTACATTGTGCAGTAATATAAGCAAAGCGAATAATTACTCATCAAATGCGTCTGTTTCTTCACTCGCTCGTTGAAATGATTGAACGAGCAAATTAGGTGGTTTATGACTTTGACGTTCTGCAGACAGATCCATATCATAATCCATTGAATTTGAATGTGTACACGGTCTTTATTGAAATGCGTGTAATTAAAAATGGAATTATTTAAAGTAATACCGTTGTAAATTATTCTTGTACAGAAAAATCAATATTTAAATAGTAAGATATTATTATCCTATCAAGAGACACGGTAGTGTCTCGCGCCAAGTACGCGTGGAGCGAGACAGCCGTGGCTCTATATACGCGACGCGACGAGTTGCGAGTACCCGAGATTTTTAGATCTCGATAACCAGCGAACGGATCGAGTTCTAACTAGGTTTAATGGATAGCTGGGCCTAAATTTATATAAGAAAAGTGTTTTTGTTATTCCGCTACGTGCCCTACGAGCGGAGATATTACGATGCATTACGATGCAAATTCCGATCCTGAAAATTTTCATTTAAGATACGTCCATTCTCCGTTTGCTGTGTTCGCCACGGCGCGGCGGCGCCCGTCTGATTTTCTTGTGGCGTTCATACTCTTGCCGTTATGCGGCGCTCTAGTCTCTACGCGTAGAGCTAGAGATGCGTTAGTTCGATCGATCGATCACATGTGAGGTAACAGGAGTAAACATAACCGTAAAGTTGCCCATACACGTCGCGGGTCCGGCTCGGCTCTGTTTCCACTTGTTCGTGGGTGAGATGTTACGAGACGGGCTCGGCGTCCGACGAGCCAAATTTCGGGACTATTCGGGAGTGTGTGTGTGGTGAAAAAACGTTTGAGTCCGGCTCGCGAATCAAACTCGTACATGTTATGGGTCGCTTTAGACGTCCGCGTCGTCGAGAAATATTCCGTCCGCGTCGTCGCGTCCGAACACTCCGAACGAAGTGCAGTGCTGGAGTGACAGAGTTCGCGCCTTGCAGATGGCTGGTTCCTGAGATACACCCTGTGCGAGGGTCGCGAGGTTATATCTATCGTACGTATTGCTCTTTCTCGCGGTCACGCTCGCGTTTCCCGCTCGCGTTCTCTCTCTCTCTCTTTTTCTCTAATAATGACTATAAAATATATCTGATAAAATTAAATCTAAATATTTTTTTATTATAACACAAAAATTATATCTGACAGTGACATCCTTAATTAAATGTGCAGTGTAGTTTGTATTATAAATTATTAATTGCCTTATTTTGTTAACAAACTTTACTATATACATATATTATCTACTATGACATTCTGCCAATAGCATCGTACATGCCAAATTCTGTATCAAATCTGTTTTTCTTTCGACAAAATTTATTTATAGCAAACACTGCATAATGTGCTCTCGACGACTTTGCCAAATATATTCATATTTTGTGTCTTAATTTTTTAATAATTTATAAATTTATACAAACTACACTGCGGATTTAAGGATGTCAAACTCTCAGATATAATTCTTGTAAGTTATAATACAAAAAATATTTACATTTGATTTTATCAGACATAAATGTCGACGTCGATAGACATTATGGCGTTTGATGTATCTATAACAAAAAGGGGTGATATCCGTACAAAATTACCTTTTACAAAAAGGTAAAAAAAAAAGACGCCAAGCACGCGTGGTGTACCTTGAAAAAATCGAAGTAGTTATCTTTGTACCTCGAAAAAATTCAAGTAATATCTTTACCTCGAAAAAATTCAAGTAATATCTTTACCTTAAAAAAACCAAAGTAATATATTTACCTTAAAAAATCGAAGTAATATATTTATTACAAAAAAAAGAAATGATATCTTTAAATTATGCGCCAATTAGATATATATTATATCGAAAAATAACTATTGTTTTTTAAAAAATGTATTCCCATTAAAGTGAAAAAATTAATATAAAATGTGAAAAATTTTAGTGAAAAAAACTTGGCGCTGCTAAACATAATAATATATATTAATGAAACAATTTCTATAAATGGAAAAAGTACTTTAAATTAATTTGTGAAAGTCTCTACATTCACATTGTAATTATTAATTTAATATTTTAAATTAGCTATTTATTGCTTTCAAATATTTTAAAATTTGGCAGCGCCAAGTTTTTTTCACTAAAATTTTTCACATTTTATATTAATTTTTTCACTTTAATGGGAATACATTTTTTAAAAAAACAATAGTTATTTTTCGATATAATATATATCTAATTGGCGCATAATTTAAAGATATCATTTCTTTTTTTTGTAATAAATATATTACTTCGATTTTTTTAAGGTAAATATATTACTTTGGTTTTTTTAAGGTAAAGATATTACTTGAATTTTTTTGAGGTGATATAAACTGAACAAATAATTACTCATAAAGTGTGCCTGTTTCTTCATTCGTTTCCTCACTTGATTGAACGTGCAAACCAGGTGGATCTTGACTTTGATATTCTGCATAGGGATCCATATCATCAACCGTTAAATTTGAAGTGATAGGTCTGCAATAAATGTAGTGTGATTGAAATAGAAATAAAGAATTGTTATTTAAAATATTAAGCATTACTTTTGAGGCTATTGTGTACTTATATATTGACGGACACACGTAATCGAGTGAAGATTGTGTGTGTGTGTGTGTGTGTGTGTGTGTGTGTGTGTGTATGTGTGTGTGTGTGTGTGAGAGAAAAAGAAAAAGAGTCAAAAGGAGAAAAATATAGGGAGAGAATATTTTATATTTCGAATTTCTGTAATATTAGTGTCAAGTAAATAAATATCGAAATTAAATATATAATTTTTTATACAGTTTATAAATGAGGCCGTCTTGATATGAGTAAGTGTAGATATAAGTTGGATATTAGTCACAAATGAAGACGTACGAAAACAATAGATGCTTTTACGAAAGATTATAAAATAATTTAGAGTAAATTAGGTTGGTGCTACAAATACAATAATAATATTAAAGTAAATAAATAAATATTAATATCACTGTATTGTCAGTATATTAACATTTTCGAAGATTAGCGGCGTGTATTCAAATACTATATAGAACGTTCGCGATTGTGTTGGCTAATAAAAACTCTTGATAATTATTAATCATCTATATAATAAGTAAATAACAAATTTGAGTTTTTGTATAACACAGATTTTATTAAATATAGTCATTTAATTCGGAATACCTATAAGAACTATAAATGTACGTTTTATACATCTATTTCAAATGCTGCTATGCTAATGTCAAGTGAATAAATGTCCAATCTAAATCTTTGAATTGTACATGTGTGTGATGCATAAAAGAACACCAACATAAGTGATTTGAAATTTTTCAAATTATTATTTATTAAATGATTAAAAGGTCATTATTATTATGATTGAAAAAAACATTTATGATCAGAATTGCAAGTAACTATTATATGGATGCTCTAATAAAAACTTTGAATAGTTTTATTTTCTTTATCATTACATTTATTTTATAAGTTGTAGTATTATATTATAATTACTTTTTTAATTTATACTTACGTAACTTGACTCTGGTTTGTGAAAGCAGGGTGCTTTTTATTTAAATGTTGTGTTAAAGGCCAATAGTCCGCTGAATAAGATATTATTTTCCCACATTTATTACATTTTGCTTTATACTCTGGTAAGTCCATGTAATATTGCCGTAGCTTGTTAGGCAGTGTGCGGTCTGTATCAGGAAACTTTCCATGTCTACTTAAATGTATTCTTAATGTTCTTCTCATATTACTTTTATCAGATACGCGAATTTTTTCTTCACATTCCCTGCACTTTACCAGCAAATCGTCTAATTGATCAAAATAATTCCACAACTCGCTTTGATTTGACTTCCTTTTCGGTGCCATCATAATCGTCCTATATTACAGAATTTCTAATATTAAATGTGGTACACAAATTGCCTCAAGAAACGTTTGCAAAACTGCTCACAAAGGTCGAAGACAGAAGAATGCTTTATTTATTGATATGTACTTAAATATTGATATATAATTTTAATTTGTCCAGCTACCAGATTTTATAGCTCTATCTCTCTTTCTTTATTTCTACATTCAATTTAAAATTATGCTAAATTACGCGCAGTGCTTACATACGTGTCAATTTAAATTTAAAATAAAAAAAGTCTAGCACGCATGCAGTAAAAATTAAAATTAGTTCAATCTTTGAAACATTCAGCTATAAAATTATATCTTTTAACCTATATGTATATGTGTCTTATTCTCTATAAGAATTGAATATGTATAAGTAATAAAAAAAACCTGTATATGAGTAATTTTAATTTTTTCAAATTATTATATGCAAAACAATTGAATAATTATTATAACTATTGGGTAAGCATATGTATGATCGGAATTACTAATAATTGTTATAGAGGCCCTATATAATAAAAACTTTGAATAGTTTAATTTTCTTTAACTATTACCTGTTTTATTATTGCATTTATTTTATACGTATTAGTACATTAATTACTTTTTGGATGTGTACTTACTCATCTTGCTTGTGGTTTGTTAAATCAGGATGCTTATTTAAATGTCGTTTCAAAGAAAAGAAGTGCGTTAAATAGGATAATATTTTCCCACATTTATTACATTTTGCTTTATACTCTGGTAAGTCCGTGTAATATTGCCGTAGTTTGTTAGGCAGTGTGCGGTCTGTATCAGGAAACTTTCCATGTCTACTTAAATGTATTCTTAATGTTCTTTTCATATTACTTTTATCAGATACGCGAATTTTTTCTTCACATTCCCTGCACTTTACCAGCAAATCGTCTAATTGATCAAAATAATTCCACAACTCGCTGCGTTTTGACTTCTTTTTTGGTGCCATCATAACCGTCCTATATTACAGAATGTCTGGTACTAAATGTGGTACACATAAATTGCTTCAAGAAACGTTTGAAAATTTGCTCACAAAGGTCGAAGACAGAAGAATGTTTTATTTATTGAGATGTACTTAAATATGGATGTATAATTTTAATTTGTCCAGCTACCAGATTTTAAGCTTTATCTCTCTTTCATTATTTCAACATTCAATTTAAAATTATGCTAAATTACGCGCAGTGCTTACACGTAAAAATTTAAAATAAAGAAGTCCGGTAGACGTACAGTAAAAATTAAAATCAATTTAATCTTTTAAATATTATGCTATAAAATCATATCTTTTAACTTATACATATGTATTTTACATTCTCTACAAAAACTGTATATAAGTAATAAAGAAAGGCGTCTATCTAAGCAATTTTAATTTTTTTAAATTATATGCAAAATAATTGAATGATTATTACGATTAGATAACCATATTTATGAACAAAATCACCAGTGGAGGCCCTAATGAAAACTTTGAATAGTTTCTTTTTCTTTAGTTATTACCTGTTTTATCATTGCATTTATTTTATACGTATTAGTACATTAATTACTTTTTGGATATGTACTTACTCATCTTTATTGTGGTTTGTTAAATCAGGATGCTTATTTAAATGTCGTCTCAAAGAAAAGGAGTGCGTTAAATAGGATAATATTTTCCCACATTTATTACATTTTGCTTTATACTCTGGTAAGTCCGTGTAATATTGCCGTAGCTTGTTAGGCAGTGTGTGGTCTGTATCAGGAAACTTCCCATGTCTACTTAAATGTATTCTTAATGTTCTTTTCATATTAATTTTATTAGGTACGCAAATATTTTTTTTACATTCCCTGCACTTTACCATCAGCGAATGTTCTAACTGATCGAAATAATTCCACAACTCGTTGCGTTTCGACGTCCTATTCGTTGTCATTATAACCGTTTTGTATTGCAGAGTGTCTAATACTAAATGTGGTACAGACATCGCTTTAACAAACGTTTACAAAACTCACAAAGGTCGAATAGAGAAGTACGTTTTATTTATTGAAATGTATGTAAATATGGATAAGTAATTTGAAATTGTTAGCTTCAAGATCGAATAGCTTTATTTTTTATTTTGTTATTAATTTTAAATTTGTGCTACGTTACAAGCAGTGATAACAAATAACAATTTAAGAAAACAAAGTCCAGTAGATATACAGCAAAAATTACAATCAGTTTTCTGTTAAAAAGAAAATATTTATTATTATTTGGTGCCATTTCTTGATATCATACTTTTTGTAGGTAAACAGGTGCGTATACCAGGCCTCTTTCGTACTTTTTTTTTAAAAAGTAAGTTTTTATAGGCATCATACCTTTCTTTAAGTATGTTACAATTTACCAGTTAAAATCGACGTGCGTAAAACTAATTACAACATTTTATTTTAAATATAGATTTTACAAGCATAAACATTTATAATAGTAATTAGAGAAAGTCTTTATATGTATTTAATGTAAAAATACTTGATGCTGCTGGAATGTGTAATAGCCGAAATAAATAGGTATAATAAGCGTGTACGATAGATGTGTAATGTTCATGTCTAACAATCAGTTAAAAATGCTATTTATTTTTATTATTTTATTATATTCCGAGATCTATAGCAGCGTCAAGTTTTTTGCATTAAATATTTTTTTTATTTTAATTAAATATTTTATACATCTAAATATCTCTTATTATCTTATTAAATTAAAAAAATGTTTAATTTTTTAAAACGTTTCTCATATTTCCTCTTTTTATTTGGCACAATTTTCTGATATTAATACTTTTATGGAGAACATTCTTAACATTTTTAACATTATGAAATGTTGGACAACACTTATTATTTATCTAAACATTTTTCTTACGAAAATCTACATCATTTATGTTGCAATGCATTGTACAACAGTTCTTTACTAGCGTGTGCACCTGGCAACTCTTTTTATATATTTCTTAAAAAGATAATTTTTTAAAAAATATTCTTTTTTTAGTTTGTTAAACATTTTTAATATATGACTTGAAAAGACAGTATAATATTCTTGAGCCTTTATATACATATATGTATAATATATGTATTCCGTAATATTATATTTGTTTAAAACTACGTTATTACCCATCCCTTGTAATTATACGAGTATATGTAGTATGTCCCTAATAATTTTTTCCATCCTTAAAATTACAAGAAATAATTTTGCTCTTTCTTTTACCCGTTTCCTTCTATCGTTCACAAGCTCTAGCTCGCGTTTCCCTCACTTTCGCTCCTGCGTTCACGCTCTCTCGCTCTCGCTCTTTGACTTTGGCTTGAATATTGGCTTGAACTTTTCCTTTTCTACGAAATGCTACATGGTCTGACAATGAGTCATTTAATGATAAAAGGAAATATAAAATAATCTTTCTCCCGGCTTGACTCTTAATTTACCTGCTGGGTCAATAACGCTCGTGCGGTTTATCGGAAATATTAGCCTCTTATTTTATCAATCTGACACGTGCATATATAGATACAGTATATATAGATACAGTTGTCATACAGACGCTGGCAATACTGTCAACAATTTTTTTTGCGAGAAGCCTAATTGTGTATTAAGTATCGAAAAAGTAAAAGATACAACATTTTCCGATAATAATGATAATAATAAATAATAATAAAAACAATAGGGGGATTCAAATAAGGTCGAGGTTAACGGTTTAACAGGTTATGTCGGGTTAAAAAGTTAATTCTTTGTAGGTTAGAAAAAGACAAAGAGTGAGTTTAGCCCGACATAACCTATACATAACCTGTCAAACCGTTAACCTCAACTTATTTGAATCCCCCTAATGTATCTTAATACGAATATTTACATTTCGGACTTTGCATCGCAATAATATCTCCGCTCGTAGGACATGTAAATGAAAAATAAAAACACTTTTAATATATAATTCAAACCCAAGCTATCAATTGAGCCTTGACTTATAGAACTTGATCAGTTTAGCCGTTTGTGAAATCCGATAATCTAACAATAAATGTCTCTCAACGGTTAGCGTAAAGATACACGGTCAGGTCACGCCGTTTGTGCGCGCTAGCGCATGCAATTGGCGCGAGACACTACCGTTTCTCTTCTCTGATTCACGTATTCTTACTTATCCGTGTACCTTTACTAATGCATTGACTAATTAAAATCGCGGAGTATGAAAGATTTATGACTGACCTTACGTGTTGATTGATCCAGAGGGATAAATCATCTACTTACTTTCGATGATCACAACTCTGTGAAATGCGCAATCTAATATGGGATATGTGAGAAAACGCGATACCACATTATGTTTAATATCGCACGGATATACATAAAAAGAAACATTTCTTATGCATAACCAATCTTTTATGGCCAGTATATTCATATATAGGCCGGTATTTATAGTCGGATCTTATTTCAAGACCATCTTAAGTATCTAATGTCTTAAGACGCAAATACGGTTCTGTGATTGGTTTATGACATCTTAAGATTAATCTTAAGACGATCTTAAATATAAGAACCGACTATGAATACCGGCCACAGTCTGTTTTTATTTCAAGATCGTCTTAATTACGATATAATGTCTTAAATTTAAAATATTAATACGGCTCTGTGATTGGTTTATAACATCTTAAGATTGTACTTAAGACGGTCTTAAATATAAGATCCGACTATGAATACCGGCCCATGTATTATTTTACACTTTTCCTCCATTTTCGTTATTATAGACCATTTCAGTTATTATAAATTAATATTTACACTATTTTCTTAAATCTAGCCAATTTGAATTTAACTTTTACCATTTTGCCTGTCACGCTATTTTCTTATAACGGATCAAAAGGGAGAGAAGGGATGACGAGTTTCTCTATAGCGGGATTCTTGTACCAACAAGGCGGATAATTAGCCGCGAGATGATCAGTTGGCCGAGCGCCAGACGCGCGCAATATTCGCGTCACTCTTCCACCCTTCCCCTTCAAATCATGGTCAGCACACATTTATAATTTTGTATGAAACTTTCCTTAACGTTAATATAGTATTTTCTCTTATTTTATTACTGTAAAATAACTTTCATACTCCAGCAACCCAAGATCTCTTTTCTATTACCTAAAAATTAAAAAAAAAAGAGAGAAATTTGTTTTATTATATGTTGGCTTAGATTTATTATTGACAAATGTGCATAAAAATGTTACACTCATTTGTAAGAATAATATGCATAAAAATGTTACACTCATTTGTAAGAATAATATGCGAACCACAAACTCGTTTTAAATATTACATTAATTAAATAGAATATACAGGGTGTCCAAAAATTATATAATTTTTGACAAACCGAAGTGTAAAGGTAGATTAGGGCAAACTGAGTAGAAAAGTCCTAATACACCGTTTTGCAAAAGTCACAATAAAAAATAATTGCTAAAGATCAGCGAATCAGCGTGCGTCCACGCGATTCAGCGAGAAAAGAGCTCAGCGTTTATAGTTATTGCTATGCGCATGGCGAGGCATGCATAAATAATGCGTGACGATGGATTTCCGCGTGCGTAAGCAACCGTAAACGCTGGGCTGTCTCTTCTTGCCGAGTCGTACGAATGTACACTGATGTGCTAATATTTATTAACCAATTTTATTGTTTGTCGCATAAATCACAAAACTATAAATATAGAATTTTTTAGTTTGACTCAATCTACCTTTATTTACACTTCGGTTTTGTCAAAAATTACTGAATACTTTATATAAGAAATTATCAGTAACATTGATTAAAATATTAATTTATTTCGCGTTATGTTAATTAATATTGTTACAGACGTTAATAGTAAAATAATTATTAATATAGTTTGTTATTAATATAATCAAATTATAGCTATTCAATTTGACAAAATATCGACCATGTTCTAATTAAATAAGAGATCTGATCACATTTCGCGAATGTTAAAAAAAGGATTTTACATTATAAAAACTCCAATTACTATGATATAGAAACTTTAATTACAGTCAGGGCTGTTCTTCCGAAAACTTCCATGCTCCGATTTAGGTAAAACTTTGTAAATAGGTTTCTTTTAGATAAAATAGACCTATATATACTAAAAGGATTTTTAGCCACTCAAAAGTTAAGTAATTTTTTAAACATTTATTCACATTTTTTTGTTTGGTCTTGCACACCATATTCAATTATGACAAAATGTTTTATTACATCAAAATAGTTTCACATGGGTTTCTCCAACGTTCCACGGCGGAATCTACTGCATCCACGCACGCACTTTTCTACGTACTCAACAATTGGGTTAGGTTAGGTCAGTTTTTTTTAGGTGAAGCCCCCCGCAGAGGAGCGGAACCTACTGCATCCACGCACGCACTTTCCCACCCACACAACAATTGGTTATCTTCTTTCTAATGTTATTCTCAATCCATACAAAAGGATATAATGTAAAATATGTTATTATATATTTTAATAATAGACTGTACAAGTGTACAATAATACGTGACATAAGAAAAAGATGTAAAGAAAATATTTAAAAAGTTGCTTACACTTGAGTCGCTAAAAATCCTTTTGGTATACGTCTTTTTTATTTAAAGGGAACCTATTTACAAAGTTTGACCTAAATTGGAACATGGACGTTTTCGGAAGTTTCGCCACAGTCAGAAATTAATAAATTGCGAAAGTTTTTAAATAAGTGCAATACGAACGAATCTGTATTAAGGCTCATTATATATGTTTATTTGTATTTTTGTCGATTAATCGATCATCATTAAATTTCACTTTAATAGCATAACAAGTAAAAAATTTAGAACAAATAACCTGAGATCTAAAAAACATAATAAATTTCTTACACAACCGATCAATATTATTAAGTTTTAATAAATATCTACTATCAGTGTATGATATTCTTATATTTACGCGCAACGTTTATCTGTAAGAAAATTTTTATTTTTTACTATTATAGGTAAATATTATAATAATCACTTTTAATATTAGTTATTAAAAATATTATTTAGAATATTAATAGAAATATAGAGGAAAGTCCCCGATTATGAGATACCACATTTATTTTTTGTGATTGCCGGAAGTTTATGAGCAGAATTGAAAAATATAGTAGGTTATTTTGAAGGGAATTTAATAAGCTTTAAGATGTTAAAATGTAATATTTAATTTAAATATTAATTTTTCTGAAAATTGAAAAATTGTAGAAAATAAGCTTTCGGCAAAATCGAAAAAGTATGCTCCTTATATGAGAAACCCTGAGGAATCGTTAATAAAGTGCAAAATACATCAGTATTGCAATTAGAAAACTTTATTTAAAAATAGACCTATATATGCTAAAAGAATTTTTAGCCATTCAAAAGTTAAGTAATTTTTTAAACATTTATTTACATTTTTTTGTTTGGTCTTGCACACCATTTTCAATTATGACAAAATGTTTTATCACATTAAAATAGTTTTACATGGGTTTCTCCAACGTTCCACGGCGAAATATATTGCATCCACACACGCACTTTTCCACGTACTCAACAATTGGTTTAGGTTAGGTCAGTTTTTTTAATCTTTCAAAGGAGGAGGGTCCCTAAGGCCTGTTTTCGGCACCTCTCAAAATTGGACTAAAATGGCTGGAATCACTTCCTTATACCCTTGGAAGTAAATTTAGTCAATTCCAGCCTAAACGGAAGTATTTAGAGTGTATACTTCAAGTATACATGGTGCATCAGCGCGCCCGTATCAAGCATTTCTTTGGAAAACTAAGCGTTTTTGAGAAAAATGTTTCAGATAAAAGTTGTATGGTTTCAAGGGGGACATAAAATGGTGTCATTGGTTTGACCTTGGATAGTCATTTAAAGGTCACGTGAATGTCGATTTCAATATTTTATATATGTAGAACCCCCTAACTACAAGATATGTAAAAATAGGGGGGGTTCTATATAAAATATTGAAATCGACATTCACGTGACCTTCAAATAACTATCCAAGGTCAAACCAATAACACCATTTTATGTCCCCCTTGAAACCATACAACTTTTATCTGAAACATTTTTCTCAAAAACGCTTAGTTTTCCAAAGAAATGCTTGATACGGGCGCGCTGATGCACCATGTATACTTGAAGTATACACTCTAAATACTTCCGTTTAGGCTGGAATTGACTAAATTTACTTCCAAGGGTATAAGAAAGTGATTCCAGCCATTTTGGTCCAATTTTGAGAGGTGCCGAAAACAGGCCTTAGGGACCCTCCTCCTTTCCAGGGAAATCTATCAAAAAAACTCTCTGCTATAACTCGTAAACTATTTATCTGAGAAAAAAGTGTTGAATACAAAAGTTGTAGGAAATTTTGTGCTCTACAACTTTGTAATGGGTACTTTTGCTCTAAATTGCAGTGGAAACGAGATATTCGCAAATAACCAATTTTTGGCACTATTTTTTCAAGATGGCGGCGCGAGTGGCAGCTTGCCGAGGTCGCAAACTTAGGGTTTTCATTAGAATCACAAAATAAACAAAATTGCCAAGTATAAACTTCTCATGAGACCTTTTGCAAGCTGAAGCCTTCTTTTGTCTCCATTGACTAACCTAAAATTGTAATCAATAAAATCATAATTAACTATCTTAAAAACCTCTTGAAAGTATTTATTTTAAGTTTATAAGCAAAAAATGCAAGCTAGTACGTTTAAAAAATTTTTTATCTTAGAATTTCAGTTTTTCCAAATTTTCTTGAATTTCCTATTTAAAGCGTCAATTTTTAACCCATAAACATTGTAGTGTTTTTAATTACCTACATTTAAAAAAATAATTTGTTCTAATCCGAATAGTTTTAACCGGTTCCGAGATAAAAACCTAATTTGCCTATACTAAAAATTGTAATCGATTAAGCACCTTTGTGAAATACATATACCTACTCAGCACTTTTTTTTGTTTAAATAATTAATCAATTGATAGCTGTAAAATAAAAAATAAACAAAAACAAGTTAAAAAGGTAGATTTCATGTCATGTTAATTGTAGTGATTATTAAAGCCAAAGGAAAGTGTTTGGTACCTATATTTTACAAATGTGCTGAATCAATTACCATTGCAATTTGTGGATCTATTTTTTTATTTATACGTATACCGCAAAAATTTTTGACATGCGATTTCTCGCTTCTGACATCATCGAACAAGGATAGAAACGGCGAGTATATGTATAGGCAAGACCCTTAATTTAAAAATATAATTTTAATCTAACCAATTAAAATTATTTTATGAATATATTTATATATGTATATGCACATAAAATTTTTGAAAATATAAATATTTTATTAAATAATTATTTAAAATAGACAATAAAAAAAGTATTGCGCATTGTACCTATTTTCTAAACTGTAAACTTCTAAACTTGGTTTTTCCAAATAATGTAAAAATAAGCGCCAAAGTGTACGCACTCCGTATTAATGATATAATTTTATTTGATTTTTTACTACAAGAACAATAATATTAAGAAGTTTGCGTCAAGTGAATATAAACTATAAAAAGTTATGTTTTTAAAAATAGGTACAAAGAAGGCGCCAAAACATACGCGCCTGTCTACAAAAAGTATAATATCAGAAAATGGCACCAAGTAAATAATTCTTTTTAGAAGGAAACTATAATATTAAATTTAATCTTTAAAAAAGCTGTTGTGCTACATCTAAAAATATTTAAAAACAATTAAAATGTCATATTACACTGTTTGTTAGACAGCCCCGTACATTTGGCGCCTTTTTGTATCTCTTTTTAAAAAGTCAAATTTTTATAAATATTATACTTTTTTAAGTAAGTTAGAATTTAGCAGTTAAAATTGACGAGTATATAAAGCAAATTTTAATTCTTTACTTTAAATAAAGATTTTGCAAGCATAAACATTTATAGTAGTTATTAGAGAAGAAGGTCTTATCTATATCTTATCATATCTAATGCTAAAAACTTGGCGCTGCTAGAACAAGTACGTCCGAAATAAATAAATAAATATTATAAGCGTGTACTATAAGTGTGTGTAATGTTTATCTAAATTATAAAAACATTATTTGTTTTCATTATTTTATTATATTCCGAGATCTAGCAGCGCCAAGAGTTTGTTACATTAAATATTTTTTAAATTTTATTTATTAAATATTATATACCTACATTTAGATATCTTTTATTAGGTATTTTGGTGTTTAAAAATGTTATTAATGTAAGTTTAAAAAATGTTAAAACGTTTATCATATTTCCTCTTTTTATTTGGGGCAATTTTTTGATTTTTTAACACTTTTTTAAAAAACATTTTTAAATTTAACTTTCTTAAAATTATAAAATGTTCAACAACATTTATTATTTATTTAAACATTTTTTTTAGGAAAATTAACACTATTTATGTTGCACAGTTACTTTATATTACGATAAGGTAATACTGGCCAGCAGAGTACCTGTCGAGGAAAACAAATTAATAGATTTCATTGTTGACGGAATTCCGGAGACGCAGCTGCGTGACCAGGCACGCATGCATCGTTTTGAGAGCAAATTACTCTACGGCTTGAAAGTAAGAATCGTCCAGCACGAGGGAACGTAGTCAGCAAACCGGATAACAAGCAGTAGCCTAAAGCGAAAGAGACGGAACAGCGACAAGAAAGCAAGTGTTACAACTCCAATAAAGCCGGACATCTTGCGAAGAATTGTGACAAGCCGAGAAGAGAGCGAGACTCGTGCTTTGAGTGCGGATTGGCGGATCACCAGGTTCGAGACTGCAGCCAGAAGAAGCAGACGACATCACCGGGGGCGAGCCAGAAAGAAGCAGAGGCTCAAATTTCTAACGTGGCCGTACAGCTCAAATGCGGTAACGAGCATCTTAAGCGAGCGGAAATTCAGATAAGTACAAATATGTGGACTGTAAATTTACCGCGAATTCACAGCTTGATACTGCATGTCTGATTAGTTTAATTAAAGTCAAATTTGTTCCGCCGGGTTTGATTTCGCAATTCGCAGTTAGAGAGTGAGCGTTACAAAGGCATAAATAGTTCCGTATTAGAAATTAATGGCGTGGTAAGTAGCAAAAATCGGTCTCGAAGACGCTATAACGAGTAATGCGGTAATACGCGTTGTGCCTGAACACACCATGAAATGTGTGATCTATTATTGGGTAGAGACGTATTAAAGAAATTAGGTCTTACGATAGCTAAACGATTGGACGAAGAAGATATTGGCTGCATTCAGCGGAACACGCAAGTAACACACAACTGTTGAGCTCGTCTTATCAACACTCTACGTTAATTTGTTGGTTCTAATAATAGGAACCAATCACGTTTGATTGCTGCTACTGAGTAGCTCTGTCCGCTGAATGCAGGCATTGAAAATATAAAAGCTGAACTCAAGTTATATTTAAAAGAGAAACAGCCTTTTCATTTTGCGCCTAGAAGATTATCGATCGATGACAAAAATAAGTTACACGCGCTATTTTAGATGACTTAAGTTAGCGCGAGGCATAATTCGTCCTAGTACTTCAGAGTACGCATCGCGAAACGTGTTAGTACGAAAGAAAGACGGAAGTTTAGGAATGTGTGTATACTATCGCATTTTAAATAAGGTCACGGCGCGAGAAAATTATCCTACACCGGTAATTATGGAACAGATCGACGCGCTACAGGGTAAACCTTATTTTACGTCATTAACTATAAAGGATGGATTCTATGATATGTATTCATAGATAAAGAGAGCATAAACTATACGGCCTTTATTACGCCTTTCGGCCAATTTGAATACGTAAGAATGCCTTTCGGATTGAAGAACGCGCCAATGAGATTTCAGTGTTACGTTAACGATATTATATACACAAGCTAATTAGATAACGATATTATTACACAAGCTAATTAGAGACGGTAAAGTTTTATTATACATATATGGATGATATTCTTCTTGCGACCGAAATTATTGAGGAGCATTTAGAGGTATTTTATTGTATTTTTCAGTTACTTACAGAAAATATGCTTGAGTTGCGTTTGAGTAAGTGTCACTTCATGTACGAAGAGATCAAGTTTTTAGAATATGTAATATCGGCTAAAGGCATACGTCCGAACAATTCTGACATAGCGACGGGAAGAGATTTTTCGACTCATAAATGTGTCCGAGACATACAAAGTTTTTTCGGATTGTGCTCCTCTTTCAGAAAATTTGTGAAAGATTTCTCGTTAATTCCTGGACTCTTATATGATTTATTGTTAGTTAAAAAGACATATATATATAATATTTAAATTCGGTTTAAAACATAAAGAGGCGTTTGAGCTACTAAAGAGTAAATTAATTTCAATGCCAATTTTGTCTATATATAACATATACAATCCGGGTGACGAAATAGAACTACACTGCGACGCGAGTTCACGGGGATTTGGCGCGATGTTGCTTTAACGTAAGTCGGATAAGAAATTTCACCTAATTTCTTATTTTTCAAAAAAAACTACGGAAGTCGAAGCACGCTATCAAAGTTACGAGCTCAAGACGTTAGCAATAATATACGCTTTAAGAAGATTCTTCATATAAAAAGCATTCCTTTTAAAATAATTACCGATTGTAATGCGCTGGTTATGACGTTAAATAAAAAAGATATAAATCCGGAGAATCGCGCGTTGGGCACTTGAGTTGCATAATTATGACTATACCACGGAACATATAGGCCGGAAAAGAAGATGCAATATGTAAACGCATTGAGCAGAGAAAACAGTATTTTAGTAGTTGAGCCTATAAACACATTCAAGTTCGAATTATCGGTTTGTCAAATGCAAGATCCAGTCATTACAGAGTTGAGGACACGTTTAGAGAAGGAACAAGATTGCTTGTACGAAATGAGAAATGATCTCGTGTATCGCAAAAAAGGCAATTATAAGTTCTATTTTTTTTCCTCGTGCAATGGAGCAGGATTTGCTCCATAAATATTATAATAATTTCGGGCATTTCGCAGTAGATAAAACGTCAGCAATGTTACAAAATACTTATTGATTCCCGAATATAAAGTCTATAAAGGTTCACGATCACATAAAGAACCGTACGAATAAGTGTATCGCTTTTTCGAAAACGTCGGGAAAAACCGAGGAATTTTTTGCATAACATACCTAAAGAAAATGTGCCTTTTGCGACAATACACGTCGATCATTTCTGTCCGGTAGATCGAACGAATGCGTCAAAAAAGGATGTACTCTTAGTCATTGATGCATTTACAAAATTTATAAAACTGTACGCGGTAAAGTCAACGACATCGCGCCAGACAATTGGATTATTTTAAAGCTTATAGTAAGCCAAAGATTTTGACATCGAATCGCAAAACTTGTTTTACGTCTAAAGAATTCAAAGAGTTTATAAAGGATGCAAATGTAAAGCATGTAAAGATAGCGACTGCGTCACCTTAGGCGAACGGACAGGTCGAGCGAAATAATCGGATTTTAGCGCCGGCATTTGGAAAATTGTATGACGGAAAGGATTGACATAAATTGTTAAGAAAAATAGAATTTGCTGTAAACAATACTTTAAATCGGGCGAGAACTCCTAGTCGATTACTGTTTGGTGTATCTCAACGTGGGCATGTGTATGATGCCTTAAAAGAATAGGTATGAATGCAGAATGAAAATGTAAGAGATTTATAGTCCAGGCAATGATGAGTTTTAGATGGAATTATAAGTCGGAAAGTGTTGAAAGTTGGTAAAGCTGTAGATTTTTGTGACCCTAAAAAAAATATTAAATTTGCAACCTCGACATTTTTCCGCCGGCGCCGCTATCTTGGAAAAAAAGCCACAAAAATCGGTTTTTTAAAAACATATATCTCAACTCTTATGCATTCTAGCGCAAAAATAGTTATTATAAAAAAGAAAAAGAATAAAAATTGTTACAATTAAGGTCCTATAGATTTTCTTTGCGTACAAGTAATTTTTTCAGTGAAAAAACCCTAGGAAAATGAGCTATTTTCTTTCGTACCTAGAAGAAGTGCATTTTCTCGTACTTATTTATTCTATTTATTTATTTATTATTTATTACTTTATTTATTATTTATTCTTTTCCGCTCGATCTCAGTGAAGGTCACGAAACACTGGTGTCAGCATTACGTTTGAATAAAGCGACATACTTAAGTTCGTACATCGTTCATAAGTTTATTTTATTATCATTTCTCTTTGTAAACTCTCGAAAAGTATTCAATCCTCTCTCTTTCACAACACAAGCATAGAACCTTTGGATAAATTTGTTTCGCAAATTAAACATTTTTAACACCATAACGACACAACAACCATAACGACCACGTTTCTATTCAGTAAGGCATGACGTGAGCATAGTGCAGGATTGCCTAGCGAATCTAGCGATGGCTTCGCAGCAAAAATGTCTTATTTTCGAAATGAATTTATCGGAAGGTGCTACTTATGTTGTGAAAGAGAAAGGATTGAATACTTTTTGAGAGTTTACAAAGAGAAACAATAATAAAACAAACTTATTAAAAGAACTGACGTTGTCGTATACGATGCGTGCCATAAACGATGTACAAACTTAAGTATGTCGTTTTATGCAAGCGTAATGCTGACACCAGTGTTTAGTCACCTTCACTGAGATCGAGCGGAAAAAAATAAATAATAAATAAAATAATAAATAAATACATTAATAAAATAAGTACAAAAAAATGCACTTTTCTATAGGTACAAAAGAAAATAGCTCATTTTCCTAAGGCTGTTTTACTGAAACTATTGATTGTACAAAAAAATCTATAGGACCTTAATTGTAACAATTTTTATTCTCTTTCTTTTTCATAATAACTATTCTTGCGCTAAAATTTATGAGAGTTGAAATATTTAAAAAAGAAACGGTTTTTTGCGATTTCTTATTCAAGATGGCGGCGCCGGCGGAAAAATGTCGAGGTTGCAAATTTAGTATGTTTTTAGGGTCACAATAATCTACAGCTTCACCAATTTTCAACACTTTCCGACTTATAATTCCATCTAAAACTCTCCATTGCTTGGACTATAAATCTCTTACATTTTCATTCTGCATTCACACGTATTCTTTTAACGCATCATACACATGCCCACGCTGAGATACACCGAACAGTAATCGACTAAGAGTCCCGCCTGTCGCCTAATTTAAATTATTGTTTACAGCAAATTCTATTTCTCTTAAGGAGGTTCGCCTATTACTTGTGAGTCAAAAATGCGATCGAAATAAATGTCATTACAGCGATCCCGAATTATATGCAATATTAGTATAATGAATTGTGGATGCTACTTATGCGCTATATTCTTCGTAAATTATTAGTGTATAGAATATTAACAAGCATATGCCGGGGTATGAGAACGTCAACGACTCGGGAATCGCTTATTTGGCCAACACTATAGGTTAGGACCTGTCACTTTGTGACAATAAGCTTTTTATACTTGAAAGCCAACTTACAGCCTTAATTTTTTTTATATGATTTACATAAACACTTTACACAAATAATCCCAAAATTTGAGCAATATTAACGATATAGTTTCCTTGTATTATTATTCAGAAGTTGACCACTTTTAGTCTACCATTATGGAGAAAGTCGTTCCGAGGTAGATTATCACTGGTTTAGTACACACTTAGCCACCTTAGGACTTTGAAAAACTAGCATTTAATATATGAAACATCAAGGATTGTGTAAAGACTTTAAAAATCGGACTTTACCGTGTGGATTGAAAGCTATATTGTCACAAAGTTTAGATCCTAGCCTAGAATGTTGGATAATAAGCGATTCCCGAGTCGTTGACGCTCTCATACCCCGGCATATGTTTGTTAATATTCTATACACTAATAATTTACGAAGAATGCAGCACATAAGTAGCATCCACAATTCATTATACTAATATTGCATATAATTCGGAATCGCTGTAATGACATTTATTTCAATCGCATGTTTGACTCACACGTAATAGGCGAACCTCCTCAAGGACTTATGCTAATCCTTCTCGTCATACAATTTTCCTAATGCCGGCGCTAAAATAGTAAAATCCGATTATATCGCTCAAACTGTCCGTTCGCCTAAGGTGACGCAGTCGCGATCTTTACATGCTTTACATTTGCCTCCTTCATATTATAAACTCTTCGAATTCGTTAGACGTAAAACTAGTTCCGCGATCCGATGTCAAAATCTTTGGCTTACTATAAGCGTTAAAATAATCCAATCGTCTGGCGCGATGTCGTTGACTTTACCGCGTACAGTTTTATAAATTTTGTAAACGCATCAACGACTAAAAGTACATGCTTTTTTGACGTATTTGTTCGATCTACCGCACCGAAATAATCGACGTGTGTTGTCGCAAAAGGCACACATCCTCTTTAGGTATGTTATGTAAAAATCCCTCGGTTTTTCCCGACGTTTTCCAAAGAGCGATACACTTCGTACAGTTTTCTATATGTGATCGTGAACCTTAGCCTTCATATTCAAGATTCAATAAGTTTCTTGTAACAATGTATTATCTACTGCAAAATGCCAAAAATTATTTTAATACTTTATATTTATGGAGTAAAGCCTGTTCCATTGCACGCGGAACAAAAATAGAACTTAATTGCCTTTTTTGCGATACACGAGACCATTTCTCATTTTGTACAAGCTATCTTGTTTCTTCTCTAAACGTGTTCTCAACTCTGTAATGACTGGATCTTGCATTTGACAAGCCGAGAATTCGAACTCGAATGTGTTAGGCTCAACTACCAAAATACTGTTTGCCCTGCTCAATGCGTTCACGTTGTATCCGCTTTTCCGGCCTATATGTTCCGTAAAATAATCATAATTCTCCCAACGCGCGATTCTCAGATTTATATCTTTTTTATTTAACGTCATGTCATAACTAGCACGTTGCAATTGGTAATTATTTTAAAATAAATACCTTATAAGTATATGCGGAATCTTTTTAAAGCGTATATTATTGCTAACGTCTTGTGCTCGTAACTTTGATAGCGTGCTGCGATTTTCGTAGTTTTTTTGAAAAATAAGAATTTAGGTGGAATTTCTTATCCGACTTACGTTGAAGCAACACGGCGCCAAGTCCCCGTATAAAACTCGCGTCGCAGTGTAGTTCTGTTTCGTCATCCGGATTGTATATAGAAAAAATCGGCATCGAAATTAATTTACTCTTTTGTAGGTCGAACGCCTCTTTATGTTTTAAACAAAATTTGAATATTATATATATACTTCTTTTTAACTAACAATAAATCATATAAGGGTCCAGGAATTAACGAGAAATCTTTCACAAATTTTCTGAAATAACAGCACAATCCGAGAAAACTTTGTATGCCTCGGACACATTTATGAGTCGGAAAATCTCTTACCGTCGCTATGCCGGAATTGTTCGGACGTATGCCTTTAGCCAATATTATACATATTCTAAAGACTCGATCTATTTGTACATGAAGTGACACTTACTCAAACGCAACTCAAGCATATTTTCTGTAAGTAACTGAAAAACACAATAAAGTACCTCTAAATGCTCCTCAATAATTTCGGTCGCAACAAGAATATCATCCATATATGTATAATACAACTTTACCGTCTCTAATTAGCTTGTATATAATATCGTTAACGTAACACTGAAATCTCATTGGCGCGTTCTTCAATCCGAAAAGCATTCGCACATATTCAAAATTGGCCGAAGGGCGTAATAAAGGCCGTATAGTTTATGCTCTCTTTATCTATGAACACATGGTGGAATCCATCCTTTATATCTAATGACATAAAATAAAATTTACCCTGTAGCGCGTCGGATCTGTTCTTCAATTACGCGGTGTAGGATAATTTTCTTGCGCCGTGACCTTATTTAAAGTGTGATGGTATACACACATTCCTAAACTTCCGTCTTTATTTCGTACTAACACGATTCGCGATGCGTACTCTGAAGTACTGGGACTAATTATGCCTCGCGTTTTATAATGTTTGAAAAATATTTTTTTCAGCAATGTAAAATATAATATAAATATTCGTACGGTGTATGTGTAATACAAAATATCTTACATAATATTTTTAGAAAAAGAAAAATAAAATAAAATTTTCTTACAAATTTTAATAAAACGCATTATGTTTTTTACAGGAAATCACAAATATGGACAGATCTTCAATCAGAGTCCCTAATGTATTTTACACAAAAATCGGTGCTCGCTAGATAAGTCCGGAATCACAGTTATGCCATATATGACCCGTTTTTCGCGTATTGGGAGATAATCTACGACGGCAAATGACGACACCATGAAAATGATGCCACGTACCTCATAAAACATCACCAGTTTATTATTATTAGTAGACATCACATTTTTGTATGCAGATTGTTGCAATTAATAACTAACATTTAGGTTATTTATAATATCCAACATATTTTTTAACCTGCTACATATATTGCAGTATATGTTGGATAGTATAAATAACATAAATCTTAGTTATTAATTGCTTTTTTCCAACAATCTGCATAAAAAGTCTGATGTCTAATTATTAGTAAGACACTGTTACACATATGACACTTATTGATTCCTGCTACGTTACCTTGAAGCAACGAGGTCGATTGACCGTAATAGTTTTCATGTTCTATTATAATTACTCTTATACCATTATACGAGTATAATTTTTTATAAGTGTGCATTTCTTCTCAAACTCCATCCGCTCGGTAGTCGAATTTTTACATACGATTTTCTAAATAACGATAAAATGTTTTATTTCGATATTATGTAAATCTATGTAGGTATAGGTATGTACTATAAACTCTTAAATACAATCAAGTAGGAATTTAAATCGCCAGTGAATAATAAAAATTAGCGTAGGTATCGTTTCGTCGACCCAACTGGTAGTCAGTCGAACATCTTCCACAGCTCTGACACGTCCTTCGATATTTGAATGACTAATCGAAAATGTTTGTTCCATTTGTATATTACATTTTAATTCTTGAATCTCGACGCACAAATTATTTTTTAGATGTGGCGTAGTTTGGGCATTATGCTTAACTAACTTATAATTTGTGTATCCTTACGCTTGAAAAGGACCGATATCTTCGGTCGAAACGTAGCGTCTTTTAATTTTTAAATAAAATTGGCTAGTTGGGTCGACGAAACGATACCTACGCTAAACTCTTAAATAATCATATATATTTTAATAAGAACATGTTTACTTCGTTACATTTTTAACACGTTGTAAATCTTATTAAATAATAAAAACCCTAATTATATTATTTAGAATTACCCGAATTTATACAAAATATGGTAAAAAATCTTAAATTTTAATAATTTTATAAGATAATTATTCGCCAGTGATAAATTAATAAAATGTGAGTATTAGTCGGCCTGACTGGCAGTGATTTTACGACGTTTTGACCCGTACTTTGGGTCCTTAGTTGATGTTATATTAAAAATTTATATTGCGAAAAAATATTACTCCAGCCAGGGTATGAACCTGGAACCTCCCGTATACTGTGCGCGTGTCGTACCAATTCGACACCCGCACGGTATACGGGAGGTTCCAGGTTCATACCCTGGCTGGGGTAATATTTTTTCGCAATATAAATTTTTAATATAACATCAACTAAGAACCCAAAGTACGGGTCAAAACGTCATAAAATCACTGCCAGTCAGGCCGACTAATACTCACATTTTATTAATAATTTTAAGCAAATTTAGAGTAGGTTCGACCGTATAAGATAATAATTAATAATTAAGGAAACGCCATAATCGGTCGGGACTGGATCTTGGTTGACCAATAAAATTATTGGCAAATTTTATGTACAATTCATCACTCTAGCAAACCACGCGCCGTTACTTACAGACTTAAACGTAGCTATAACTAAAACTCGAAAGAGTACACTCACGTAATTAAATTAAAAATCAATTTAATCGTCCACACTAACACTCGTGAGCATATCCGGAAAAGGATGGGATATATATAGAAGAATATAGGGTAATAAAAAAACTGTTGCGAAAAATAACACCCCAGCCACGATTCGAACCTGGACTTCCCTGCTTTCCTGGCGGGGTCTCACCTATTCGACCACTGAGGCATGTGGTGATATTTATCGCAACAAATTATTAATACTGAGGAAGAACGTTTTTTACCGGCGACGTTTATAACAACAATAAGAAAATTTAAAGCACGACCGTATAAGATAATAATAAATAATTAAGGGAACGCCATAATCGGTCGGGACTGCATAAATCTTTAATAGGAAAATTTTGCGATAAGTTGACCGCCTGTCTACCTTGTATCTCGGCCATCATTTGTACAAAATTGACCCTGTGTATGTTGGCCATTTTTAGGCAATCGAGAAGAAAAAGGAGATTTTAGATTTGTTGGATAAGGGCGTCTCAGTCAAAGAAAAATGGCTAAACAATTTAAAATCGCGAAATTTACGGTCAAAAACATAGAAAGAAAAACAGACTTGATATTATCGTTATGTGAGATAACAACTGTAATAGGGAAAGGAAAAGAAAACATTGAACTACAGATAATAAAGTCATAAACAATAAAATGTTAGATTTCTCTCTTTCTTAAGGGTCCATATCCCTCAGTAGGTCCAAAAAATAGGTGATGTTTTGTGAATTTTTTGTGGAGAAAATAAACAAAATAAATTAATCAATATTTATGGATTATATTCATGATACTTTTAAGTAGTTATACAAATTTTTTCAGCCCATTTAAATAATTAGGCGAAGCGGGATACTGGGCAACGGCGCGGAGTAGGTTGTTCCATGGCGGAAGTCCTCGAGGTCGTAAAATGTGTCTGAAACATCGAATCAATTGATTTTCCTGTTCAGTACAAGTGTCCCTATAGAGTCGACTAAAAAAAATTATTTTGAATAAAAATTCATAAAATGGCGGCAGTTAAAAGAAAAAAATTAATAGTGAAAATTAAATTTTTTCCTTTTAACTGCCGCCATTTTATGAATTTTTATTTAAAATAATTTTTTGTAGTCTACTCTATAGGGACACTTGTACTGAACAGGAAAATCAATTGATTCGATGTTTCAGACACATTTTACAATCTCGAGGACTTCCGCCATGGAGCAACCTACTCCGCGCCGTTGCCCAGTATCCCACTTCGCCTAATTATTTGAATGGGCTGAAAAAATTTGTGTAACTACTTAAAAGTATCATGAATATAATCCATAAATATTGATTAATTTATTTTGTTTACTTTCTCCACAAAAAATTCACAAAACATCACCCCCAATTTTTGGACCTACTGAGGGATATGGACCCTTAAGTAATTCGTTCTTTCCTACTAGATTTTCAAAGGGATGCGCTCTCGACGGAAGAAATAATAACTATTAAAGCTGATTTAATTGTCCATGAAAATGTTCATACGTCAGCTAAGAGTGTTTTTGAGTCAGTTTTACAAGATACCGACCACAACGATGAATCCAGCGATGATGAAGCAGATGATAATATTACACCGCCTCCTACACATGCTAATGCTTTGTATCATGTAAAACAATTGATTCAATATTCATCCGTTCATCACCGTAAGTGATGACGGATTTATTTAAATTACAGAGTGCAATCGAAGAACAATTATATACAAAAATAGTTTCAAGACAAACTAAAATCAGCGATTTTTTAAAATAACTAGACATCATAGACGCGCGCTACGCGCGCGCTATTTAACTTTAATATTATATTATTACTATTATTACGTTATACTATTACATTACATTATAACCCCTTCATATAGTACGCAAAACTATCAAAATATACTATGACAGATGCTTACGAAGTAAGCGCAACGAGAGAACCAATCGGCATCACGGAAAAAACATAACACTATATATATATTTACATTTGGTCAAGGCACACCTGCAAGAACGATACACAATATATGTATATAATAATATATAATAACATAATATATATATATATATATATATATATATTATTATATTATATTACATATATATTATATATATAATATATATATTGCTCGGACACGTGGTCTTCGGCTCCATCAGTGTCATCGCCGCCAAGAATTGGCTGTTCTTCGGACTCCTCAAGCAATTCCTCGCGAATTGTACGGGAGCGCAAGTTATAAGCCATCTACTTTTCATGAATAATTACACAGTAAAATTTTTTTAAAAATTGTAAGCAACGAAAAACACAACTGTGTACTTGCCTCTTCACTTTGGAACAACGAGAAACGAAAAAAAAAATATTCCAAAAACAAATTATTACGTATGAGTCACACTGGGTGAAATACACCCCACAATTCCGAGATGCCCACTTTGAACGGCTGCCGAGAGAGAACTAACGGGCCGAAAAATATACCACCGACGGGGATCGATACTTGAAGGTCCCAACTATCTGTAGATGACGGCAAAAGGCCCATTTCCATTGGTTTACTGGGTCGTTTTCGAAGTCAAAAAAACGCTTGGGTGTATTTTACCCAGTGTGACTAAATAGGGTTAAAGAAAATGTTTCTAGTGACTACCCAGTAGTAACGTAGTAATAATAATAAAAAACAAATTTAAATAATAATTATTACTACGTCACTACTAGGCAGTCACTGGAAACTTAAATATAAACTTAATTTAGATCTGCTGATTAACTTAAAAATGCTAGTGGCGGGATAGTAGCTAGATCATTTATTTTAAGAAAGACAGCGCCATCTGCTACCATATTTTATATGTAATGACTAGATAGCAACTATATCACAAAATTGATTATAAATATTATAACTAGTAATGAACTAGTAACGAACTAGAAAACTTACTCCAGTCAGTACTATCTAGCCACTAGCTTTTAAATCAGACCGGCTAGATTAATTTCTACTCGGGTAATAGAACACCGGAAGGAATATGAAAGTTGTGGGCTGTGTCTACACTTCCAGCCAGAAATTTGAATTACTGGATATGAACTAATAAAAAGTGCAATATAAAATGTAATAAAAAATTTAATAGTAATATGTGCAGTCCTGAAATAAAGATATAATTATGGATAACATGATATATTTCAAGTACAAAGCTATTAAATATGATAGTATCCACATATTTAAATTTACTAATTATTCGTCATAAAATTGAAGTCGAGTTTTATTAACAAAAATGTCGAGATATTGAGTTTTTATACTATAAACTATTGTAAATAGAGAATTTTTCATAAACTAAGCTTCCGAAGAAAGAAAGAAATAAACTACTCAGCATTCTATGTATATAACATTACAAATTTTAGCAAAACTTGTTTGTTGTTACATCAAAAATTCGACAAAAATTATGCAAAATAATAACTCTTAATTTTATAACATTGTTATTTATTATGCATCGACTTTGGATCAACGTGTTTCTAAGAAAAGAAGCTTGAAGAAAGGCTTGAAGTAACGCGGTAACGACGTTACAATAAGTTACTTCCTAACCCTAATTTTTAATATGGCAACACTGCTTTTTATCATATAAATAAAGTAATTTTTGCGAAACCAGTGCTTGAGCTGTATTCTAAAGTAAAAGAAAAATTAATTTTTACTATGGTGTGCAGTATATAAAATTTATTCGGTATATATATTTTTTATTTTTTCCTTGCAGTACTGACTTTTATCCAGCAAGTTTTTTGCTTTTTAACATATAAAATTTTATTATAAGAAAATGTAAAAATTGCTTTGTTGTTTTTAAAATAATGGCTCTCTCTCTTTCTCGCATTTTAACTTATTATAATTCCTTGATGGTCCACAGCTAGTGCAACGTTATACTAATATTTGATATTTCATTTTCTCCATGTAGCGTCATAACTTCGCGAATCCAGCCTATATATGAAGAAACCTTAGTATATACGTCAGGAAGGTTGCTAGGACATTCGCCTCCGTAACTCACAATACCGATTTGAAGGACCTGGCTATTTTGTACTACGATGAGAGGGCCACCACCGTCACCCTGAAAATAAAATATTAAATAACAAAAGATACTTTCGAATTTTATTTATTAAAGCTACCTAAAACAAGACAAGATAATTTATATTGCGCGTTAAAATATTGCACGTTAAAATATTGCACTTAAACCTGTAATTTTTTAATATAGATTATTATAAACTATAAGATTATTATAAACTATAACTTTATTATTTGTGATTATTTTACCTCACAAGAGCCTTTTCCTAATCCTCCGGCCGTGCAAATATGCCTGTCGCTGATGTAATCATGCCAGTATTGCTTGCATACATTATTTTCTATAATTGGCAACGTGATGTGCTTAAGTCTTGTCGTATATTTGCTAGCAGCGTTATCATTTCTCCAACCGATCAAATGAGCGTCTTTGTTCACAAACTTTTCGTCGTAATATGTGAGTTTTATTGGCTGAATGTCAACTAAAATAGAGAATTATTATATTTAACTAACAATTTCTTAAAATAAATATTGAGGCATGATATTACATTCGTGTAACACTTTTTTAATAGTTTAATAGTTTGTGGTATTTTTTAGTGCGTGTATCAAAGATTATAAAAGGAGCTGTACGTATAGATACACAATACGATTTTTTATTACCGCGAGTCTCGACCTTTCCACATTAATCAGACTATTTTTTATTCAATTCCTTATTAATTTTCTGCGTATCTTCCACAGAATAATTAAATAACGCTAAAATATAAATAAACGTAATAAGAAAAAGAAAGAGAAATATTAATTTAAATGTACTTACTGGAGAAGGGAATATCTTCTGGCATGAGAAGTAAAGCAATATCATTCATATGCTTCGTCGGTCTACCGTATTCTTTGTGTATAAATGTATTAGTCGTAATCATCGACACACCGGGGCCTCGAAGAATATTTAATTCAATGACAGACCTGTTACTGATACCAAACACTACGAGAAATCTTCGTGTTTGTGGATATTCTATTACGCAACTAGCGGCTGTGAGAACCCATCTTTTAGATAAAATCGTGCCGCCGCAATCCCCCAATGTTCCGTTGCGGTTGAAGACCACGTACGCCATGTACGGATAGCCTGGGGACTTCATCATAGTTGTGGATCCGCCCACTATGTTAATCGTTTTATCTAACGTTGTTTAAGAAAAATATCAATGTAGCGAAAGACGATTATCATAGCTTCGGTATATGTAAGTATTGTGAACTATGTGCGAAAGTCATACATTGAAATTGTACATATCTATCTTATTTAAGTAAATTATTTAAATATTATGTTAACGCGTAATCACATTAGATTGCAAATTAACGATGCTACACCTACATTCGAATTTTATTACAAAATAACTTCCATTTAATGCATCACAAAATAATATAAACTTGCAACAAGTACTTAATTATCAAGTTGTATGTGTTGATAAAATTAACTAAAACTTTTTCAATTTTTGTTTTGGTTACCATTGTACGCGTCGACAGCGATAGCATCGCTGGAATTGTCGTATGTGACACTTCTAGATTCGCTTACGACGAGGCTTAAGGTGAACCGACTTTGAGTATATTGACACACTGTCAAATTGATTACAATGCACAGAATTATCTTCGCACTTTCCAGACTCATGATAGAGTGTTTTGCGTGCCGTCCCTGCAAATTTTCTGTTTATGCAGTTGCGTCGATATTTAGGCAATAATAACAACTAACAAAATTATTAACACCTTTGACAATGCTCTTGTGAGATGTATTAGACATAAAATTCTGGAAAATATTGCTTGCAAATATACATACTGTCCTATTGCATGAATGACTAGCATGTACACATTATTTTCAATTATTTATAAGTAAAGCGACATTACGTCTTTGCCAAATATATTTTTATTGTCCGTTGTATTGTCCAAGTAAAAATCGGGACTGTGATTATTTAAGTATTTATTAAAATTTGAAACATAAAGCATAAAAAACATTAAAACTCTTTGGCCCGAAAACTTAAACATTATTAATAAATCTCTATTGATTTACAAGTTCTTTGAAATTCTATTAACATTGTTCATCTTTGGTCGATTATCGGTACTTCGCAGATGTAAGTTTTGTAACTTTTATAGGTGTTTATTATTTCAACAAAAGGGGATTTTGCATATTTTTAATGTAAAGGTGGTTTTGATCAAATTAGCTGAAATTGAAATAGGTATGTTGTAGTTTAGGTGGTGCTGATCAACAGTCTCCACGGACACACAGAGTCCGAAAATAAAAACTACGAAACTAAAGATACGATATGGCTTAAAGTGAATGTTATTAAAATTAAAAAAATACTTGTTTTTGAATACATATGTTAAGTTAATATATACATGTTTGAAAAAATGTATGTATACATATAATATGTGCGTGTGAGTGTGTGCGTGTACATGTGTATGCGTGAGTGATTTGTGCAATGCACCGCCGGCATTAGCATTAACCAAGATGTATCATGTGGAGATTGCACGATCGGACATACATTTCCTTGTCAGTCGTCAGTTTGTTGTAAAGTCTTATCAGCCAGTAAGTAGTCATTATCGCGGTTAGTATATACAAGATAATATATACAACATCAGTTTTTAATTGGTTCCAGTCCTAGATGTTTTAAGGATATAAATTTTCTTTTACGTCAACAATTATGTCTGCATTAAAAATATTTTTAAGTACAAAAAAGCAATGCTTAAAAGTCTTAAAACTATTAAGATATATGCCATATCTCCTGCTTTATGTTACATATCGCGATCTTTTTATATCTAAATACATATATATAATTTTTCGTACACACACAAAGGGAAAGCGGGGATGACTTTATGTTATGTTATAGTTAGAGAGGCCCCTCAAATACATGAAACGTTCTCATAAACAACTTTTGAATTCGACAAATATTTTTAGAATTATTGGCATGTCACATTTTACGTGGGCCACTCATGTATATATGTATGTCTTTTTTTTTAACATGTATGTATATTAACTACTTAATATACAAAGTGGCCGACCAAAAACAAAATAAAGGTGTCTTTTAGCATATAACCTTAGTTTGGCATTTAACCTAAGCTTGTTTCGTTTTCGGTGGGCTATCCTGTATATATTAAAAACAGGCATTTTTTAAACTTTAATGGCACTTACTTTAAGCACCATGTAATTTTTATGGTTTTGATTCTCGGACTCTGTGCCGGTGGAGACTTTTGATTAGCATCATTTAAACTACAACATATTTCAATTTCAACCAATTTGACTGAAACCATTTTTACATTAAAAAATATGCGTCACTTTATATCACAGGAATTTATACATAATTTTATATCACAGGAATTTATATAACTTTATATTACAGGAATTGATATAACTTTACTTACAAAAAAATAGACTTAAACTTACATCACAATAATATAACTATGTCGTAAATACGTACTGCGATTTAAAGAACTGTCGAGGAACTGCCGGAAACTGCCTCTGCAGTCCGAAATTTCTTTTTTTATATACAAGGCCCAAAATATCTTATCACTTTTCCAGAAAGTGTTCTAGTCTAAATGTTTCATTCTAAGGGATTTCTAGTGTTATCACATTTCTAAAATAAGTACGCGGACGATGATCATATCATGTTCTAAGAGTTCTCAATTTTATCGCATCCCTAAAAGGTAATGGCGTGCACGACAATCACACTATCTTCACAGTACCTCCAAAATGCATCTGCGTTTGCGCGTTTGGCATACACATCTGTATGGCGGTTTATAGAGAATAAAATTGATAAAAAAATAAAATATTGATAGTTAAACTTTGAAAAAAGTAAGGAGTAAGGATTTATCTGCAAAACTTTGTAGATAAATCCAAAAATATTCAAATTTATTAATTTTAAGTATATATAATACAGTAAAAAAAAACATTTTAAGAACGAGAGAAATTGCCTAATGTTTCTCATTGCCATTTTAGATTTTAGGAATTATGTGACTCAAAACATTTGTGAAAGAATTATAGCAAAAAAAGATTTTTGAAAAGTCGAATTTAACCTACGAAAGCTGTACACGGGTCGTTGACGTCTTCGCGACAGATGATTACTGCTCGCCAGTCGCAGGTAAATAAATGGATTCCGGCGGGCCTGTGGCCTTACACTTCCTCCACTCCTAACTTTTTTTACGAATAGTTACGAACGCGTTGGGTAAACAGACCTTTGGAAAATATTCAAAATGCCGCGGACATAAACGACTTATGTATACGTACGGTTTAAGTGTTAAATATTTTTTTGTTTCTCCTTACTTTTTTCAAAAAATGTCGAGTAAATCTATATACAATAATATCCATACATATTTTTCTCAAATACTGATAAATATTAAATTTTAGAACAACCCAAAATATGATGTAATTAATAACTATGACTTTTAATTGGGGTGTAAAAATAGCAAATGACCGTTTATGCAAAAAGAATTAGGCGCATGTTGTCGGGTTAATTGGGAAAGTTGTCAAGGTTGCTGTAAATAAGAAATAAATATGCTTCTGCTAAAAGTAGTATGACTCGGGCTTGTAACTGATTGTGAGTATAGGGACCCTCTAATGAGGGATAAAACACGTCGGCCTTTAGTGGGATCACACATAGATCGCAGCCAATCGCAGCATTCATATACAGCGATCCCATGCTAATGGCGGATGACCCCTGCAGGTCTATTGTTTTATCCATTACTAGAGGGTCTCTAATTGTGAGTATTGGAAAATTTGTGTTAAATGTAACATAAATCACATGTCCAAACATAGACATATATAGATAGACCGGCCCCTGGCGTAAGCTAGGCAGCGTGGGAACATGACAGTGCAGACATAGCCTCAATTGTAGTTCTCTCTCTTTCTTCTGATCGCTTGGTGGGGACAGAAGTCTAGAGGTGGGGACTAGTAGGGATCCCTACGTGTCCAAAACGGTCCACGAAAAAATTTTTGTGTTAATTTAATAACCTAATAATATGGATGTGTTAAATGGTAACACCGATACTATGTTAATATTTCAACAGAAAAGAAATGTAATTTTGATTTTAATTTGAAGTTAATTGTACAATTAACATAACTCTTATGTTAAAATTAACATTAAAAAAATATTTTTTTTTACATTTTAAAATTGTTACTCAAACTTTTGATTAGTATAATGTGTAAAAGTTACACTATTTATTTGTTAAAAGTTTTATTTTTTAACAAAAGTTTTATGTTAAGGCTCCTGCCTACTCGCCTCTTCTATCCTTGTTTGATAACGACAGAAGCGAGAAATTGCATGCCAAAAATTCTTGCGGTTTTATACGTTCAAATAAAAAGATATATTCATGAAACGCAATTGTAATTGATTCAACACATTTGTAAAATATGCCGAACACTTTTCTTTGGCTTTAATAATCACTATACTAAATGGCCGTAAAATTAATGTGACATGTAATCTACCTTTTTAACCTGGCTTCTTTTATTTTTCATTTTACAACTATTTATTGATTATCAAAGCAAAAAGGAAATGTTCGGTATATTTCACACATGGGCTGAATCAATTACAATTGTGTTTTATGGATAGTGGATACCTATATCTTTTTATTTTAACGTAAAAACGCAAGAATTTTTTGCATGCACCTTCTCGCTTCTGACGTCATTAAACAAGGATAGAAGTGGCGAGTAGGAAGGAGCCTTAACGTAACAGTGTGCATTAATTTCAGTTTATTTTTTTTAAGAACATGCATGTTCTTCAAGATTGTTCGATATATTTACCACTTCACCTACATTTGAATATTGTTCGTTATACAGATTTCTTATCTGTAATGTCTCCAAATTTAATAAAATTGTTGACGACAGAGAACATAATGACGATTAAGAATCAGCTATACACAGTAAAAAAATTTGTGTTAAATTCAATATATTTTACATGTTCCGAAAGGTCCACTCAATTTTTTGTGTTAATTTAACATAATGTAAATATGTAAAATTATGACACAAATATTATGTCCATAATTTAACACAAAATAAATAAAAGTTTAATGATTATGTGAACAAAAATTTTATGTACAACAGACATCTGTATAATGTTAAATGTAAATAAAAAAACATGTTTATTTAACATTTTTATATGTTGTGGCTAAACTGCTCATGCGTGGTGTTCAAAAAACTACGTTATTTTTATGTTACTCTTACGATTAAATATAAAATGTGTTATTTTGATATTTGATTTACTTAAATATGAATTTAACACAATTAAATCAAATAACACAATCAAAATTAGTTAAATTAACACATAAATATGTTACATTTTTAATACAAAAATTTTAACAAGAACCGTTTTTATTTACAAAAATACAAAATGTTTTTTACTGTGTAAAAATGTAATTAAATTTTAATACATGGATAGAAGTAAGTAGATATTAATATTTAAAAAATTAAAAATAAAATATGTTAGAAATTCTTGCAAATATCGATAAAGTTTTGTATATTTTTGATCTTTAATATAATTAACTTATAAAGTGATATAAAAGTATACTAAATTAGGTAGATAAATAAAAGTTTTATGATCTTAATTATATTATTATATAAGAGTAAGAAAAATTATAGGAAAAAGAAACCTTTTTGAACAAAATCTTGATACAAACCAGGCTCCATATTCATACTTTCTCATTACCGTATTGTAATATATAGAATACAATTGTCTAGATCGGTATGCTTTGATCGGCTGCGTTGAAAGTCTGACAAACCAAGTCGGCGCGCAGATAATGTGTATATTAGTTTGTTATTGCGATAAATATTACCACATGCCTCAGTGGTCGAAGTTCCAGGTTCAAACCCTAGCTGGGGTAATATTTTTCGCAATAAATTCTAAATTCTAGATAACATCCTATTAATGAACATGGCCAATTGGGTCGATTTTAAGAAGTTACTACGCTTTTAATTATTGGCTGGCGACGAGAAGTTCTTAATTTGCTTTAAATAATATTTTTATTTCCAAAGTGTGTTACTTGATCTGACGGTTGTTTTTGGTAGTATTTTAACTAGGAACATAATTGTACAAGAATAATTGTGTTACCACGATTAGTTTCCAAGATATATAAAACTTAATTGATAAAATGCAATATGCAAAATGCAACTTTCCGTACAAAACGAGGTCCGCTACACCCCACCCCTGCTTTAGGGCGAAACGAGGTCTATCATTGCACGGTTCAGGTTTTCAACTTTCCACGCAAAGCGAGGTCCATCCCACCCCACTTCTGCTTCATGGCGAAACGAGGTCTATCATTGTACGGTTCGAGTTTTCAACTTTCCCCGCGAAACGAGGTTCAACCCACCCCATCCCTGCTTCGGGGCGAAACGAGATCTATCGTTGTACGGTTCAGGTTTTCAACTTTCCACGCGAAACGAGGTTCAACCCACCCCATTCCTGCTTCAGGGCGAAACGAGATCTATCATTGTACGGTTCAGGTTTTCAATTTTCCACGCAAAGCGAGGTCCACCCCACCCCACCCCTGCTTCAGGGCGAAACGAGATTTATCATTGTACAATTCTACATGGGTTCAATATCGTCAGATCAACTAACTGGCGTTTTGGAAACCGAAGTATTATTTTAAAATTTATATTATTTATTTTTAATTTTAACACTGCGTACCTTGAAAACTAGAGCAGTTACCCTCATAGAAAAGTATTACTGAAGTACTCAGTAATAAATTACTGTAAATACTGGCAGTATTATTTTGGCCAGTACTTTAGAAATACTGGGCAGTACTGGATTACTAGGAGTATAATTTATTACACAGAACTACACGGAAAAAAAAAATTATAGCTACGGCAGCAAGAATTTGTGTGCGGTAGCTAAATTTTAGTCGTAAGTTAAGTAAGGGTCACAAAAAGGAGGAGGGTCTCTAAGACCTGTTTTCGGCACCCTTCAAAATTGGACCAAAATGGCTGGAATCACTTCTTTATACCCTTGGAAGTAATATTTAGTCAATTCCAGCCTAAACGGAAGTATTTAGTGTATACTTCAAGTATACATGGTGCATCAGCGTGCCCGTATCAAGAATTTCTTTGGAAAACTAAGCGTTTTTGAGAAAAATGTTTCAAATAAAAGTTGTATGGTTTCAAGGGCGACATAAAATGGTGTCATTGGTTTGACCTTGGATAGTCATTTGAAGGTCACGTGAATGTCGATTTTAATATTTTATATAGAACCCCCTATTTTTACATATCTTGTAGCTCATCTCGAGAGCTTTCCAAAACACTTATAACTAAGTCATTTTTCATTAAGTACTTTGCGAGTTATGAGGCTTCTTACAGATAGATTTGTAGAAACGTTACTTAAGGAGATCCGAGATTGAAATCATATTACTTATTCTTGTTGATTCTCCACACGTGAACAGTAAAATCGTAAACGTAATCTTCCTTTAAGAAGCCACGTAGAGTGGGGTGTTGGATTTACGTGAGTCCGTAAGCTACAAGATATGTAAAAATAGGGGGTTCTATATAAAATATTAAAATCGACATTCACGTGAGCTTCAAATAACTATCCAAGGTAAAACAAATGACACCGTTTTATGTCCCCCTTGAAACCATACAACTTTTATCTGAAACATTTTTCTCACAAACGCTTAGTTTTCCAAAGAAATGCTTCATACAGGCGCGCTGATGCACCATGTATACTTGAAGTATACACTCTAAATACTTCCGTTTAGGCTGGAATTGACTAAATATTACTTCCAAGGGTATAAGGAAGTGATTTCAGCCATTTTGGTCCAATTTTGAAGGGTGCCGAAAACAGGCCTTAGGGACCCTCCTCCTTTAGCTACGGCAGACACTTATTTAGCTACGGCAGACACATACCTATTTCCGACATTTACCAAAAATTAAAAAAAATTATATTTATTTCGAAATTTTATTACTATTTTTTAACTAAATTTGTTTCTTAAGATGCAGCGTATGATGATTCCATCTGAAAATAAGTATTTGTAACTGATTAAATGTCTTAAAAAACACACTTACCTTAGTGGGATTCGAACTCGGGACCTCTGGATCGTGAGCCAACTGCCTTACGTAGTAGACTACTTCTTATGGCGTTTTCGATTTGCGACTCAAACCGACTCGGGTCGCATCATGTATACAGGACTCTAGCATCATTGACGTGGAATACATACATATCTGTGTATGTATTCCACGTCCATTGATGCGACCCGAGTCGGGTCGAGTACACTGCAAATCGAAAACGCCATTAATTTAATGTAAGTGTTATATATTGTCTACATGTCATAACCATAGGCCCCTACCGCCACATAATTTATAGAGCAAAACAATAACAGAAAAATGATGATTTCTTATAATTAAATAGTTATTGTTAAATAATATTTTAAGTAAATATTAATATTAAATAAATGTTTTTTAAAATTATTATAGTAAATAAATAATTATTGTAAAATAAATATTAAATTAATGTCAAATAAATGTTAAATATACGTTTTCTTTAAATCATTATTGCAAATAAATAATTAATATAAAATAAATATTAAATTAATGTCAAATAAATGTTAAATAAATGTTTTTTTAAATTATTATTACAAATAAATAATCAATATTACATAAATATTATATTATTGCCGAATAAATGTTAAATAAATGTTTTTTAAAATTATTATTGTAAATAAATAATTTATGTAAAATAAATATCAAATAATGTGTAATAAATGTTAAATAAATGTTTTTTCAAATTATTATTACAAATAAATAATCAATATTACATAAATATTATATTATTGCCGAATAAATGTTAAATAAATGTTTTTAAAATCATTATTTTAAATAAAAATTTATGTAAAATAAATATCAAATAATGTTTAATAAATGTTAAATACATGTTTTTTAAAATTATTATTGCAAATAAATAATATAAAATAAATATTAAATTAATGTTGAATAAATGTTAAATAAATGTTTTTTAAAATCATTATTGAAAATATAATTAATCAATATAACACAAATAATAAATTAATGTTGAATAAATGTTTTTTTAAATCATTATTGTAAGTGAATAATTTATGCCATAATACGGATTTTACGATTCTAGTAATAAATGACTCCTGTCGATCCTTAAGGACAATGAATTATATGAATTCAGTACTTCAGGCGTTTGCCGCCCCAGTGTTGAATCTCATCTATACCAGTACTTAAGTACTAGACCAAGTAATGAATTACTATAGGAAAACTACTTACTCATTCTATCAGTACTTCACGTCTAAGCTCAACTACTAGAATCTCTAATACTTCAGTAGTTTTTTACTATATAAGCAAATACTGAAGTACTTGTATCAGTACTTCGGATCCCGGAAGAACTACTAATACTACTACACATTACTCATTTGCCAGTAGTTCAACTACTGAAATACAAGAATAAAATACTAATCGCCAGTAAAAAATTACTAGACTCAGTAATTTATTACTGAGTACTTCAGTAATACTTTTCTATGAGGGTAGCTTTATAAGTCCTATATAATTTTTTGTTCAGAAGAAAAAATGCTACCAGAAACCACAGTCAAATCAAGGGGCCATATATAGTTATCGTAACCGTGCCCATCTCGTATACAAGGCTTATGATAAGGCTTACTCAGTTCCATTGAATGAGCTTGTACCGCTTGTTACAGAGACATACAGGTCAGTATGACGGATTACCCATTCGTACAGGCGCGCATGGTCGTTCATACATTTCGGCGCATTACCCAATATAACACTCGCATATCTTTTTTGCAATAAAAAACACTAAAAATTTTATTGCAAAAAAGATATGCGAGTGATTATTAGGTAATGCGGCGTTTACGCAATTATGAACGACCACGCGCTTCTGCACGAATAAACAACCCGTCATACTGACCTGTAGGTACAAGGGTCGTTTGAAAAGTCCGTGCAAAATCAGAGAGATGGCACTACTGGTGCGTATCGAGGTTATTTTCAGTTAGTAGCATCTCTTGGAAGAACACACACCTAGTTTCAGCCAGATCGGTCTATTTCTTTGTGTTTGGCATTCGTTTGAATCGAAGAAGGCGAGTGATTTTCAAAAAATGGACAAAAAAGAATTTTGTGTGTTGATTAAACATTACTTTATGAAAGGCAAAACGCCTCAGGAGACTAAAGAGAAGCTTGATAAACATTATGGTGACTCTGCACCTTCGATTAGAACAGTTTATAAGTGGTTTCAAAATTTTCGGAGTGGCCATATGGGCACAAGTGACGCTGAACGTTCTGGACGCCCTGTTGAGGTCACTACTCCAGAACGACTATCTGGAAAAGGGTAAAACTATTACAGGTGTATATTATTCATCGTTATTGGACCGTTTGAAAACCGAGCTGCAAGAAAAACGTCCACGATTGGCCCACAAAAAAGTTCTTTTCCATCACGACAACGCACCAGCTCACGCCTCAGCAGTTGTGGCCGCAAAATTAGTGGAAATAGAGTTCCAACTCGTTTCACATCCCCCCTATTCTCCAGACTTGGCTCCCTCGGACTATTATTTGTTCCCCAATACGAAGAAATGGCTGGCGGGAAAAAGATTTTATTCAAACGAGGAGGTGATTGCAGAAACGAATGGCTATTTTACAGACTTGGACAAATCCTATTATTCGGAAGGGATCAAGAAACTAGAGCAGCGTTGGACGAAGTGTATAAGCCTAAAAGGAGACTATGTTAAAAAATAAAAAAGGTTTATCCCAAAAAATTAAGTAGTTTTCATTTTTGCACGGACTTTTCAAACGACCCTCGTATGTCTCTGCAACGCCCTGTACATCAAGCTTGAACAAAGGCATCGATTAAATAGGCGCTTTAAAGAAAAGTTCTTCAGTCCGATTACTTGTACGATACTTCCGAACGCGACGCAGCAAATTGGTTGCAATTCGTATACTTACAATTATTTCGACGACAATGGGTACGTTAGCTTCTCTGTCGTCAGATTTTTTATACTTTCACAATATTGATATTCTCCCACCAAGATACATTTATTTCATGATACGTTGAATATTTTAGATTAACAAGAAATTGTTTAGAAGAATACCGTTAGCAAAAAGAATGCATTAAAAAAATAAAAAAAAGTACCAGGCGTCGGACACTTAAAAATTTATAAAGTAATTTAATTTAAATTATTTACAATGTACCCCCCACACAGAAAAAATAACAAGTAGGGGAGACCGGGGCAAAGACGTCGTCGGGGTGGAATCGTCAAATCTAATATCTCGAAACCTGTATATTGTGCGAACTCGCCACTAACATTTTAAAGGCTGCTTATAGTACCCATATGACCGACGGAGTTTCGGGAAGTTACCTGCCGTTTTTACGAAGGCAAACGTGTTTTTGGAAGGTAAAAGTGAAATTTTCTGCGCGTGGAAAATTTGTAATATCTAAAATAATATTTGCCCTCCAAATCTCGAGGTACGTGATTCTAAAGAGCAATGCATGCTGAATACGAATCCAGTGAAGTTCTTTCATTATCGTTGATGTCTAATATTTCGTGAGCGACCAAACTTGAAACTTGTGTTCGGGGTGAAATGGATCGGCAAATTTTCTAATTTTATTATATTTTTCAGTCTTTTCTACCCCTATTTCATATATAATTCTTTAATATTTGGTTGATTAGTTCTTGAGTTATAGAATCCGTACACACACACAAAAACACAAAATAATGAAACATCTTAACACTTTAATTAATAAATATTTACATTTTTCTATTAACAAATAATATTTCTATTAACAAACAATTTTCTATTAACAATATAATATCTAACATATTTTTTATCCTGCTACATACATTGCAGTATAAATATATTGGATATTATAAAATATAAATAAACTAAATCTTACAATTAGTTATTAATTTAATCTGCATACAAAAATGTGATGTCTACTAATAATAATAAACTGGTGATGTTTTATAAGGTACGTGGCATCTTTTTCATGGTGTTGTCATTTGCCGTCGATTTTCTCCCAATACGCGAAAAACGGGTCATATGACATAACTGTGATTCCGGACTTATCTAGCGAGCATCGATATTTGTGTAAAATATTTATTTTGTACCATATCTACACCGTACGAATATTTATATTATATTTTACATTCCTAAAAAGAATATTTTTCAAACATTATGAAACATTTATAATGTTCGAAAAATATTCTATTTTCAATATTAAAGTTATGCACATAGTACATTTCATTAATTAGATTTTAAGTAAAAAATGTTTTCACAAAAAATCCCTATTGTCTCAATTGTAATAATCAGTTACATTTCTGTAAATCAAACAAAAATATAATTTTCTAAGGACGTAAAACAAATTATATTAATGTTAGAATCTTTACCTGCAAAGATTTCTTTTCGAATTCTTAGTGTGCATATGCCCGTCCATATAATGTATATGCTATCTTTGGGAGATCTGGGAACTCGACGGGGTTTGGGAGATCTTTGTTGATTGGTCAAGAACATGTATATTCCAAAGAATTTGAGCAAATAATTTCTTATTGCGCTTACAATTAGCAGCGATGTTTCAAATGTTTCATGCTAGTTTACTTTTATCAAATGATATGCGTCTCTGTATTTACTACTATAATTGTTATCATTCGATTCCAGCGAACTCGAAGATTGCTCGAATCTTATAGAAGGCCTATTGAAAGTGAGGCGTGAATCGTCTCAATACATCTCATCTTGCGCGGTTAAAGGTTGCTTCAGATTTGAATAAAACCGTATATAATTCGTATGATGTTAGCCGACGACTTTAAATACTTAATTGAAAATTAATTATGGACTAACAAACGAAAAAATGAATGCACTACAATAATCTAAAAACAAAATACAATCGATCTCACTTTTTAAAGAAAGTGTCACACACACACACACACACACACACACACAGTCGTCGGCTACATCATACGAATAACCTATATGCATATGCCTCCTGTGTCGACAATTTTTTGAAGGTTATTCTCATTGTCAGTCATTTACGGCGGTCATTCACTTTCAAAATGCGCGAATTAAAAATAATGTGCTTGCATGTGCACTAACAAGAGGCAATATATGTCACACACTGTCCAGAACCGATTTAATTCTCCTTGAGAGAGAAATATGTAAAGAATAAGAAAATATTTATTTAAATGCTATAAATAATATAATTTAAATATAATAAGTAGGTTATACATTTAAAATTTCGTTAACACTATCTTATTACCAAAATTATATGCATTTCAGATTGCTATTATGTACTAATTCTATCTGTAAAATAATGAATAAAATGTACATAATCATTCTTTAGCGAAGTATATCTCGTTACATATCATTTATAATAATGCGTTAATTTATTTTTAGCAATACGTGTGCCGCTATATAAAACTTTTGCACGACATAGTACGGTATATATATTGAATTCCTCATTTTTTAAATTTATATTTTATCTAAAAGCCATATCGTAATAGAAAACCGTTAAAAGTTCCAATCTTATTGTCAACTTTTTAATTCATCCTTTTTCTTATCTTTTTATCACTCTTATCTCTTTTTTTGGCCTTCCTAGGTCTCATTCTCATAGGTTTTCCATGACCGACACATTCGTTCATTCGATAGAACAGACAGAAGAAAATAGAAGACAATTAAGCATATAAACATGCTCAACGTGCAAGCATTCGTGTTTACTTTAGATTTTCGTAGCTTTATTATTTATCTTATGGCAAAGTAATATTTCTGAAAACACATTTCCAAGACTTAATTTTTCGAAATATTTAGAAAATGAAATAAACAGAAATTTTTTGCTTTTTCTCGTTTCTCTAATTGTAATTAAAAATCTTCTCTTAAATTAAATATATATTCTTTATTTTCATCGACGCTATTTTATCTTAATATTAATAAACTGTATTTCAAATTTCTCTATTGTAGAGCCGGGCGGAGGAGGACATTTAAGCAAAATTAAGAGACGAGATGTGGCCTGCTCAACGGATACTTCATTTATGTTGCCAACGGGAGAGACGCGCGAGTCCTTTCGTCCAATGATCGTCAAACGTCTTGTTCTAGAACATTCTTTGTCCTCACTGTCGCTAGGCAACCACGCCAAAACATTAGTGATTAACGTGTTCTCTACCGCATGCTTTTTGTCCGATCGAGAAGACTCCGCGTCTGTCTCTTTTCTACTGCATTTTCGGCCATTCCGACAATATAGGCCGTCCCGGCCGTCTTACGCTATCATTAAATATCGCTGTTTTCTATTTCGGAGTCTCTTTCCGATAAATCTTCAGTCATCGATTTTTCGGGCCATGGTTTCATATTAGCCGCTTTCCACGTCCCTTGATATGGTCTTTTGCGACACTTAGCAGCCCTCAACATCAGTCACGATATATCGATTGTTTCTTTGTTTACGGACAACGCGATAAGGTCCTTTAATACGCTGGATCCTCCATACGCTGGAAATAATTTACCGCCTGTAGTCTCAAAGTTCTTCACCATTATAAGATCGTCTTCAAAATATTTTCTTGCTACCTTCTGCTTTTTATTTACGTATTTTTCATTAAATTCGCTCGTCTTTTTTATTTTCTCGGCCGCGCTAACTCGCATCTTCACTACAGTCCAGGCAACAGGGAAAAAAGGAAGGTCTACTTAAAATTAAGTCGGAAAGTGTTGAAAATTGGTAAAGCTGTAGATTTTTGTGACCCTAAAAACATATTGAATTTGCAACCTCGACATTTTTCCGCCGGCGTCGCTATCTTGGCGCTATCTTGGTCGCAAAAACTGGTCTTTTCAAAATATCTCGGCTCTCATGCATTTTAACGCAAAAATAGCTACTATAAAAAAAAAGAAAATAAAATTTGCTACAATTAAAGTCCTATAAATTTTTTTCATACAATCAATAGTTTCAGTAAAACAGCCCTAGGAAAAAGATATTCTTTTTCGTACCTAATAGAAAAAGTGCATTTTTTTAACTTATTTTATTTATTTATTATTTTATTTATTATTTATTTTTTTCCGCTCAAACCTCAGTGAAGGTGATGAAACACTACTGGTATCAGCTTTACGCTTAAATAAAGCGACATACTTTTCATTCGTATATCGTTTACGGCACGCATCGTGAACGACTATAGACGTCAGTCCTTTTAATAAGTTTATTTTATTATCATTTTTCTTTGTAAACTCTCGAAAAGTATTCAATCCTCTCTCTTTCACAACACAAGTATAGAACCTTCCGATAAATTTTTTTTGCAAATTAAACAATTTTAACACCATAACGACTCAAAGGTCTCCTCTTATGTCGGTTCTTGGCATTCTCCCCACTCCCCTCATCCTTGAAAGGGCATCATAGACCCTCCAAGACGCAGGACCGCGTTTCTATTCAGTAAGGCAACAATTCATGAGCATAGTGCAGGATTGCCTAGCGAATCTAGCGATGGCTTCGGAGCAAAAATGTCTCATTTTTGAAATGAATTTATCGGAAGGTGCTACTTGTGTTATGAAAAAGAAAGGATTGAATACTTTTCGAGAGTTTACAAAGAGAAATGATAATAAAATAAACTTATTAAAAAGACTGACGTCGTCATACACGATGCGTGCCATAAACGATGTACGAACTTAAGTATGTCGCTTTATTCAAGCGTAATGCTGACACCAGTGTTTCGTCACCTTCACTGAGATCGAGCGGAAAAAATAAATAATAAATAAAATAATAAATAAATAAATAAATAAATAAATAAAATAAGTACAAAAAAATGCACTTTTTCTATAAGTACGAAAGAAAATAGCTCATTTTCCTAGGGCTGTTTTACTGAAACTATTTATTGTACAAAAAAATCTATAGGACCTTAATTGTAACAATTTTTATTCTCTTTCTTTTTCATAATAACTATTCTTGCGCTAGAATTTATGAGTTGAAATATTTAAAAAGAACGGTTTTTTGCGACCTCTTATTCAAGATGGCGGCGCCGGCGGAAAAATGTCGAGGTTGCAAATTTAGTATGTTTTTAGGGTCACAATAATCTACAGCTTCACCAATTTTCAACACTTTCCGACTTATAATTCCATCTAAAACTCTCCATTGCTTGGACTATAAATCTGTTACATTTTCATTCTGCATTCACACGTATTCTTTTAACGCATCATACACATGCCCACGCTGAGATTCACCGAACAGTAATCGACTAGGAGTCCCGCCTGTCGCCTGATTTAAATTATTGTTTACAGCAAATTTAATTTCTCTTAAAGAGGTTCGCCTATTACTTGTGAGTCAAAAATGCGATTGAAATAAATGTCATTACAGCGATCCCGAATTATATGCAATAATAGTATAATGAATTGTGGATGCTACTTATGTGCTATATTCTTCGTAAATTATTAGTGTATAGAATATTAACAAGCATATGCCGGGGTATGAAAGCGTCAACGACTCGGGAATCGCTTATTTGGCCAACACTATAGGTTAGGACCTGTCACTTTGTGACAATAAGCTTATTATAGGTACTTGAAAGCCAACTTAGAGCTTTAATTTTTTTTATATGATTTACATAAACACTTTACACAAATAATCCAAAAACTTGAGCAATATTGACGATATAGTTTCCTTGTATTATTATTCAGAAGTTGACCACTTTTAGTCTACCATTATGGAGAAAGTCGTTCCGAGGTAGATTATCACTGGTTTAGTACACACTTAGCCACCTTAGGACTTTGAAAAACTAGCATTTAATAGATGAAACATAAAGTGTAAAGACTTTAAAAATCGGACTTTACCGTGTGGATTGAAGGCTATATTGTCACAAAGTTTAGATCCTAGCCTAGAATGTTGGATAATAAGCGATTCCCGAGTCGTTAACGCTCTCATACCCCGGCATATGTTTGTTAATATTCTATACACTAATAATTTACGAAGAATGTAGCACATAAGTAGCATCCACAATTCATTATACTAATATTGCATATAATTCGGAATCGCTGTAATGACATTTATTTCAATCGCATTTTTGATTCACAAGTAATAGGCGAACCTCCTTAACGATTTATGCTAATCCTTCCCGTAATACAATTTTCCTAATGCCGGCGCTAAAATAGTAAAATCCGATTATATCGCTCAACCTGTCCGTTTGCCTAAGGTGACGCAGTCGCGATCTTTACATGCTTTACATTTGCCTCCTTCATATTATAAACTCTTCGAATTCGTTAGACGTAAAACTAGTTCCGCGATTCGATGTCAAAATCTTTGGCTTACTATAAGCGTCAAAATAATCCAATCGTCTGGCGCGATGTCGTTGACTTTACCGCGTACAGTTTTATAAATTTTGTAAACGCATCAACGACTAAAAGTACATGCTTTTTTGACTCATTTTTCGATCTACCGAACCGAAATGATCGACGTGCATTGTCGCAAAAAACACACATCCTCTTTAGGTATGTTATGTAAAAATCCCTCGGTTTTTCCCGACGTTTTCCAAAAAGCGATACACTTCGTTCGATACACAGTTTTTTATATGTAATCGTGAACCTTAGACTTCATATTCAAAAATCAATAAGTTTCTTGTAATAATGCTGACGTTTTACCTACTGCAAAATGTCCGAAATTATTATAATATTTTATACTTATGGAGTAAATCTTGTTCCATTGCACGCGGAACAAAAAATAGAACTTAACTGCCTTTTTTGCGATACACGAGACCATTTCTCATTTTGTACAAGCTATCTTGTTCCGTCTCTAAACGTGTTCTCAACTTTGTAATGACTGGATCTTGCATTTGACAAGCCGATAATTTTAACTCGAATGTGTTAGGCTCAACTACTAAAATACTGTTTGCCCTGCTCCATACGTCCACGTTGCATTTTTTTTCCCGGCCTATATGTTCCGTGGAATAATCATAATTTTCCCAACGTGCGATTCTCGGATTTATATCTTTTTTATTTAACGTCATAATTAGCGCGTTGCAATAGGTAATTATTTTAAAAGGAATACCTTGTAAGTATATGCGGAATCCTTTTAAAGCATATATTATTGCTAACGTCTTGAGCTCGTAACTTTGATAGCGTGCTTCGACTTCCGTAGTTTCTTTTAAAAAATAAAAAATTAGGTGGAATTTCTTATTCGACTTACGTTGAAGCAATACAGCGCCAAGTCCCCATAAACTCGCGTCGCAGTGTAGTTCTGTTTCGTCATCCGGATTGTATATAGACAAAATCGGCATCAAAATTAATTTACTCTTTTGTAGGTCAAACGCCTCTTTATGTTTTTATGTTTAACCAAATTCGAACCTACTTTTAACTAACAATAAGGGTCCAGCAATTAAAGAGAAATCTTTTTCTGAAATGTTCTGAAATAGGAGCACAATCCGAGAAAACATTGTATGGCTTGGACACATTTAGGAGTCGGAAAATCTCTTACCGTCGCTATGCCTGAATCATTCGGACGTATGCCTTTAGCTGATATTACATATTCTAAATTCTAAAAACTCAATCTCTTCGTACATGAAGTGACACTTACTCAAACGCAACTCAAGCATATTTTCTGTTAGTATAAACTGAAAAACACGAGGGGCCATTCACTAATGAAATCAGGTGTACACCTGATTTGTAATCATGTGGTAATCAACAGTGAAATCAATTCGTAATCACGTGTAATCTTGCAATATATTTTGAAATCATTAAAGAAAAATAAGTAAGAAATCGCGTGAAATCGTTGCGAGTCGTTTGAAATCAGAACGAAATCAGTCTTTTATTAGTAACATGCGCCCACGAGACGATTATGCGTGTGCGCATAGGGACTTCGCGCACGTCGGGTGTCAGAGAGACACGGGAAAGTTCCATAGGCATCTCAGGCATAATAGTAAGAATAGGCCGCTAAATTCGAGACTTCTGGTCTTAGTTTTTATGAAACTCGCGAGGAAATACAGATTGGAGACTGGTGCTTATTTAAAAATATTGAAATAAAAAAATGCTTAATAGGTTTTGTCCTTGGATTTGCCTATATGGAAAAAAAATTCTGGAAGGCAAGAGAATACTCCAGTAACACTGCGCGAATTAAAGGCAATAAAAATATTGTGGGAGTACTGTGCCATTGGTACTCTGTAGATAAGGAAGAATGCTTAAATCCAGAGCAAATGGAAATACAAGGATACATAGACGTTAAACAATATGTTATAACTATTTCAGCTCCATGCATGACTGATTTAAACTTAAGGCTAAGCCATGATGTTTTTGAAAAGATAAAAAAGTATTTATAATTAATATATTATACTTTTATAACTTTGTTATGATTATTATAACAAGCTACTTTGTGAATTAAATAAAATTTATGAATACTATAAAATACTTTTTATTTTTTTACTTTTTCATGATGTACATTTAATAATACAAATTACTCGTATAATATTATATATATTATTATTTTAAACTTTTTAAAGAATTGGCATGTTGCTTCAAAAGTTAAATAAAATCTAATCAATTATATTAAAATTATTTAAAGCATTAATTAATGATTTCTATTATTATATATTATAATTTAAAATTATGATAAATTTGTAACATTATTTACATTGAAATTAGCAATAATAACGAGTAATGCTATTGAAATCATTTGTAATCACAATAAAATCATTTGTAATCACAATGAAATCATTTGTAATCACAATGATGTCATTTGTAATCACTGTGATATCATTTGTAATCACAATAAAATCAGCTGTGATAATCACATCGTAATCAACTGTAATCAATTGTAATCAATTGTACTTTGTAATCACGTGTACATCTAATAGCTGAGTGAATAGCCCCTCGGAAAAACACAATCAAATACCTCTAAATGCTCCTGAATAATTTCGGTCGCAACAAAAATATTATCCATATATGTATAATACAACTTTGCCGTCTCTAATTAGGTTGTCTATATAATATCGTTAACGTGACGCTGAAATCTCATTGGCGCGTTCTTCAATCTGAAAAGCATTCGCACTTATTCAAATTGGCCGAAAGGCGTAATAATGGCCGTATAGTTTATGCTCTCTTTATCTATGAATACATGGTGGAATCCATCCTTTGTATCTAATGACGTAAAATAAGGTTTACCCTGTAACGCGTCGATCTGTTCTTTAATTACGCGGTGTAGGATAATTTTCTCGCGCCGTGACCTTATTTAAAGTGTAATAGTATACACACATTCCTAAACTTCCGTCTTTATTCCGTACTAACACGATTCGCGATGCGTACTCTAAAGTACTAGGACTAATTATGCCACGCGTTTCATATAGTTTGAAAAATATTTTTTTCAGCAATGTAAAATATAATATAAATATTCATACGGTGTAGATGTGGTACAAAATATCTTACATAATATATTTAGAAAAAAAAAAATAAAATAAAATTCTTTTACAAATTTTAATAAAACGCCTTATGTTTTTTACAGGAAATCACAAATATGGACAGATCTTCAATCAGAGTCCCTAATGTATTTTACACAAATATCGGTGCTCGCTAGATAAGTCCCGAATCACAGTTATGCCATATATGACCCGTTTTTCGCGTATTGGGAGAAAATCAACGACGACACCATGAAAAAGATGTCACGTACCTTATAAAACATTACCAGTTTATTATTATTAGTAGACATCACATTTTTGTATGCAGATTGTTGCAATTAATAACTAACATTTATGATATTTATAATATCCAACATATTTTTTATCTTGCTATATACATTGCAGTATATGTTGGATATTATAAATAACCTAAATCTTAGTTATTAATTGCTTTTTTCCAACAATCTGCATAAAAAGTCTGATGTCTAATTATTAGTAAGACACTGTTACACATATGACGCTTATTGATTCCTGCTACGTTACCTTGAAGCAACGAGGTTGACCGTAATGGTTTTCATGTTCTATTTATTATAATTACTCTTATACCATTATGCATGTATAATTTTTTATAAGTGTGCATTCCTTCTCAAACTTCATCCGCTCAATAGTCGAATTTTTACATACGATTTTCTAAATAACGATAAAATGTTTCATTTCGATATTATGTAAATCTGTGTAGGTATAAGTATGTACTATAAACTCTTAAAAAATCATATTTTAATGAGAACATGTTTACTTCGTTACATTTTTAACACGCTGTAAATCTTATTATATCATAAAAACCCTAATTATTATTTAGAATTACCCGAATTTACACAATATGTAAAAAATTTAAAATCTTAATAATTTTAAGCAAATTTAAAGTAGGGGAGATCGGGGCGAAGACGTCGTCGGGGTGGAATCGTCAAATCAAATATCTCGAAACCTGTATATTTTGCGAACTCGCCATTAACATTGCAAACGCTGCTAATGATAGTGTTGAATAAATCATCATTAAACGTTTATTTTTGTATTTATTATTTTTATCCTTTCTCAGCCTGTATCTCCGAAACTATTTGAGTCCGGCCCTTATATATATATGAAATGACTCGGGAAGACATCCCCAACAACATATTAAAAAATCAAGCAAATCGGAGAGGAGGCCTCTTTTATGCATAAATACCGGTAGACTTTTATTATATTGGCAAATTTTCTAATTTCATTATATTTTTCAGTCTTTTCTACCCCTATTTCATATATAATTCTTTAATATTTGGTTGATTAGTTCTTAAGTTATAGAATCCGTACACGCACACAAAATAATAAAACATTTTAACACTTTAATTAATAAATATTTACATTTTTCTATTAACAAATAATTAATAAAATGTATCCCATCAGTTTTCATAATCGGAATTATGTATTTATGGAGTGATGACTCCGCCCCAGCATTTTTGACATTTCAATTTTTCCACCTTTGTCGTTTTTACTCTATACCGGTTAAACAAAGCGACGTAGACCAAAATTTCCTGTATAAATTTTGTAGCTAAGGGTTCACTCTTTACAACGGTATACCACATTTAACTAGAATTATTTATTTGTTATTAAAAATCGGCACAAAAAAAAACTGTCGACCTCGCCCCGGTTTCCCCTACGACCGTATAAGATAATAATCAATAATTAAGGAAACGCCATAATCGGTCGGGACTGGATCTTGGTTGCCCAATAAAATTATTCGTGAATTTTATGTACAATTCATCACTCTAGCAAACCACGCGCCGTTACTTAAAGACTTAAACGTAGCTATAACTATAATAAAAGCTCGAAAGAGTACTCTCACATAATTAAATTGAAAATCAATTTAATCGTCCACTAACACTCGTTAGCATATTCGAAAAAGAACGGGATATATATAGAAGGATATAGGGTAATAAGGAAACTGTTGCGAAAAATAACACCCCAGCCAGGATTCAAACCTGGACCTCCCTGCTTTCCTGGCGGGCGTCTCACCTATTCGACCACTGAGGCATGTGGTGATATTTATCGCAACAAACTATTAATACTGAGGAAGAACGTTTTTTACCGGCGACGTTTATAACGACAATAAGCAAATTTAAAGTACGACCGTATAAGATAATAATCAATAATTAAGGGAACGCCATAATCGGTCGGGACTGCATAAATCTTCGTTGCCCAATAAAATTATTCGTGAATTTTATTGGGCAACGAAGACCTTTTTAACATAGAAAAAGAACAGACTTGATGTTATCGTTATGTTGGATAACAACTGTAATAGCGAAAGAAAAAAAAAACATCGAACTACAGATAATAAAGTCATAAACAATAAAATGTTAAAATTCTTTCTTTCTTAAGGGGTAAGGCCACCCTGGGCGTCAAAAAGAAAAGGTCAATTTCGGGATTTTTTTAAAAGAGTATAGTAAATGTTATCGAATTTTCGTCAAAAGTACTTTATAAAACTTGCCTTGAGGTACAAAAATAAATTTTTTCAAAAATTTTTATTAAAAAATGGCGGCTCCAGAACCAGGCTCCGATGACGCCTGATATATAAACGGGCGGACAGAAATCTCCTTCAGATTTGCACCTGGAACAAAAACCCAAAATTTTTCTTTTAATAGATACCCTAAACTAGTGCACCACGTAGGGATTTTTCGATATCTTATAAACTTTGTTTTTTATAAACAATTAATGACAAAATTTTTACGTGAAAAAATGAATTTTGGGTTCATATGCTCACCATTTTCCGAAAAAACAGTATTTTCAAATTTCCCTACGTGGTGCACTAGTTTAGGGTATCTATTAAAAGAAAAATTTTGGGTTTTTGTTCCAGGTGCAAATCTGAAGGAGATTTCTGTCCGCCCGTTTATATACAGGCGTCGTCGAAGCCTGGTTCTGGAGCCGCCATTTTTTAATAAAAATTTTTGAAAAAATTTATTTTTGTACCTCAAGGCAAGTTTTATAAAGTACTTTTGACGAAAATTCGATAACATTTACTATACTCTTTAAAAAAAATCCCGAAATTGACCTTTTCTTTTTGACGCCCAGGGTGGCCTTACCCCTTAAGTAATTCGTTCTTTTCTACTAGATTTTCAAAGGGATGCGCTCGCGACGGAAGAAATAATAAATATTGATGCTGATTTAATTGTCCATGAAAATGTTCATACGTCAGCTAAGAGCGTCTTTGAGTCAGTTTTACAAGATACCGACGACAACGACGAATCCAGCGAAGATGATGAGGCAGATGATTATATTACACCGCCTCCTACACATGCTGATGCATTGTATCATGTAAAGCAATTGATTCAATATATATTCATCCGTTCATCAGCCGCAAGTGATGACAGATTTATTTAAATTACAGAGTGCAATCGAAGAACACTTATATACAAAAATAGTTTCAAGACAAACAAAAATCAGCGATTTTTTAAAATAATCATGATTGTAAAAAGTTAGTCAACATAGACAGGTTTCACTGTATAATCTTTTAATCCTTTAATTAAGCTTCTAAATACGTTTTTAAAACAGTTATTAATACGGATATTAATTTACTGTATTAACATTTATCGTTTTAGAATAAGTTTCAAATCTCAAAAAAAATAATGGAAGATTAACATGCAGATTTTCGCCAAAATGCCCGCGCATAGAAGTTAATAAAAATATACAATATGCATATATTATAAAATTTTTTATGCATGTACTATATTGCATGTATTATATTGCATGCATCATATTGCACGTATTATAGATATATCTTTTGCGAGCTGGCTATTAAATAAACGCATGCTGCTGCGTTTGAGACATAACAAAAGCATACGTTTTTCTTAGTCAGTCAAATCGCAAATGTAGCAATTTGCATCAACGACATTTTCAAAATGTGTACACTGCCGGCCAAAAGTTAAGCCAGCAGTAAACAGCATTAAAAGACTTATAGATATATTATTAAAGAATTTACTTTTATTCATGTAGTTTGTATTTACATTAGAGCTAGAGGTAAATAATTATTTTGTAATATAAAAAGTATAGAAATTTAAGTAAAACAAAAATTACTTGAATTTATAATACACTTTTAACAAAAAACTATTAAATTTTTTTTTTATTATAAAATAATTTCTGTTTATCATCCGCTAAAGAGTTATGGCAACAGTTGAAAATATCATTAATAAATTAATAGAAAGAATGCTACGACTTGTAAAAATGGTCATCAAAACCAAAAGTGTATTTTTTTATGAAAAAAGTTCAACAGTTTTTTGTTAGGTTTTTTGTATTACAAAATAATATTATTTATCCCTAATTTAAATACAAACTACATCAATAAAAGTAATTTTTTAAAAATAACATCTAGTCTTTTAATGCAATATATCCAAACTTCTGATCGGCAGTGTGTACATGACCAACATACTCTTTTACAAATTTAATGACGTCCGTACTTTTGCCTCGAGACGGTTCACAATGCGCACACTGATGAAATTATGGAATACGCAAAATTCAACGTAATGTCAGCGATTCTTTGGGTTATTTATACTAGTGGCACTGAGGAATCCTGCAGTTAGTCCTCAATTTGAAATAACAGCCACATCAGTGTTTATAGTCTCAATATCAAATTGAAATTACAATTATGTTTTGATATGGAGTAAGATTGGTAAGTAAACTTTTCCGATATACAATCGACAGTTTTAGTTTTGTTAATTGTAATCTACTTCTTTGTAATGTGTGTGTGTGTCATAATTCTAGTTTTCTTATTTGTAATACATAATTATAGGACAAAAATAAACCGAATTTTACAGCAATTTATTATTTTTTGTTAAATAAACAAATCGTAATTTTTTCTTAAGTTGTCAGTTAAAAAATCTGCGAACAACTTTAAAATAATAACTTCTTAGTGTATATAAAATACTATAAAATAAGTACTAAAAAATAAAAAAATAAAGAAAAAAATAATAGATAAATTATACACCAAAAAATTTTTATTTTATAAACTATTGCGCGTTGGACAAAATTATTGTACTCTGTATTTGTGAATGGGATGTAATAAAACATATTAAAAATTCAGCAAAATCCGAGAGATCAAGGGTTGGTCATCCCCTTGTAAGACACCAATTAAAATTAAATCTTAAATTGTTACGATAAAAGAAGAAAATTTCTCAGTTAATTTTTGGACCAAAAAATTTGTAAGTTTCTTAAATCAACCATTTTCATCATTATTAGATTTTATCAGGTAAATTAGTTGAAGTCAAGTGGATAAAGATGAATGATTCGGTTATTAATCAAAACACAATACTCATGATTTCATCTGAAAATAATCCATTATTTTATGACGTCCATACTATTATTCAACACTTAAGTAAAACACTTATTGTAGCAAAGAAATTAAATATTAATTACTATCACAGTCATTTCGATGCGTATGAATTAATATTTTGATGAAAATTGTTTTGAATGGTAATTTTTAGAATTAAATAAAATCTCAATAAGTGACACACATACTTTAGTTATAAAATTGGATTACATAATGGTTATTTGCACATCCCAAAATATTAGGTGTAATTGTGTAGTTTTTAATCTAAAATAATTTTAGTATTGCATATTTTTTACATTATAAATATGATTAAATATTACGTTATATAAAGTTACGTTACGTATGTTACATACTTAATATAAATTTATAAATATGTATATAAATTTATAGAGATGTTGCATATGTATATGTATATGGATATATAATTTTTAAATATATAATTAAATAATAATTTATATAAAAATTTATTAAAATTTATTTTATTGAAATTAATGTAGATACTAATGTATAGATAATTTAATTCTCACGGACAAACATTTCTTGTCTCATCCGTGCAAAGTGTCATTATAAGTGGTGCAACCAGGAAGGTAATAATTATATGAAGAAACAAGTAGGAGATGTAAAATGTATTCGTATAAGGCTTTATTTTTTGAAAATAAAATTTATATCTAATGTTAATTTTGAATTTGAATTATAATATGTCTCCACATAATTTTAATTCTTGGAATTATTATTATGTCGCGACATATATGTAAGTAATTCCAAGTTTTTATTATTTTTCGACATAATGTAATTTCACGAATTATACATATACATATATAATGTATATATAATTATGGCTGCATTCCAATTTAAAAAGTAAAACGGCATGCCATATAAAACGTATATTTCTCTTTCTTAAAATATGTAATCTCTCTCCCAATAATTTTAAATTGTTAAATAAATAAATAATTTAGGAAACAAATTTCTGCCATATCGACCCAGATAACATGCATGCCCCAAATCGGGACATATTATAACGTCTTAAATGTGTCATTAAGACAGCTTCAAGACGTCTTATGATATGAGGTTTTTAAGACGTCTTTAAGACGTCTTATATCCCGATTTGAGACATCATGTTCACTGGGGAGTATTTGTTCAAAAACAATCTGCATAGTTTTCTTAAATTCCAGTTCTTAGCAGTAGAAGTTACTGTAGCAAGTATCGCACTTGCTGGAGTGCTTATATAACCCATCTGCAAATATGATGAACCATTATCGAACCGGGAATCGACACAATATCATTCGGGAGTTTGACTGGAGACTGCAGCGTATCCCTAGATGTACCAAGCCAATGCTCGTGACCCAAAACACGAGCCTATATTTACCTATACTAATGGTAAATATTCTAAAGAACAAGAATAAAATTTAACATTTTCAAATAATAATCTAACTATCTAACGCACCGCTTATTTTTAAGGTCGCGTAATTTTAGCTTATACGAGTTTTAATAAAACGCGAACGTAAATCAACGTATCAATATTAATACAAATTCGTTTTCAATATAAACTGTTCAATTACAGATATGCGTGTGTTCAATCATTATCCGGAAATTATGCCCTCTGGACGTTTATCCGACTGGTCTTCTACCATTACCGAACCGGGAATCGACGCAATATCATTCAGGAGTTCGACGGGAGACTGCAGCGTATCCCTAGATGTACCAAGCCAATGCTTGTGACCCAGAACACGAGCCTATATTTACCTATACTAATGGTAAATATTCTAAAAAACAAGAATAAAAAATTTAACATTTTCAAATAATAATCTAACTATCTAATGCACCGCTTATTTTTAAGGTCCCATAATTTCAGCTTATACGAGTTTCAATAAAACGCAAACGTAAATCAACGTATCAATATTAATACAAATTTGTTTTCAATATAAACTGTTCAATTACAGATATGCGTGTGTTCAATCATTACCCGGAAATTATGCCCTCTGGACGTTCATCCGACTGGTCTTCTACAATTAGATTAGAACAATTTCCGAATCCGCAGGAATTAAACCTTGACGAGTACAGTGATGAGAGAGGAATGAACGTACAATAATATTCAAATTGATTTATTTTTTATATAAAGAGGTTAAATTAAATATATAATATTTTTAAGTTTTTTATTTAGAAGAGGAAATGAAGTGATATGGCTTTGCAAATTTACTTACTGATTGAAGACTTATTTGTGATTTCCTGTAAAAAACATAATGCGTTTTATTAAAATTTGTAATAATTTTTTTCTTTTTCTAAAAATATTATGTATAATATTTTTTATTATACACCATACATATATTTATATATTTTACATTGCTGAAAAGAATATTTTTTAAACATTATGAAACTTTAATGTTTGAAAAATATTCCATTTTTAATGTTAAAGTTGTGCACGTAGTGTATTTTATTAATCAGATTTAAATTAAGAAATTTAATTAAATTTTCAGATTTTATAATTGAAAAATATTTCCGTACAAAATCCCTATCGTCTCGCTCGTAATAATCAGTTAAATTTCTATAAATTGGACAAAATAAAAATTTCTACATAAGGACATAAAACGAATTATATTAATGTTAGAATCTTCACCTGCAAAGATTTCTTTTTGTGTTTTTGATGTGAAGCCCGTCTTCCCTCTAAATTATATTTCGGGCAAATCGGGCGGTTGCGCTTCTATTGGGCGATTCGATGAGACCGCGTTTGTCATTGTTATCTCCTGCAGGAATTATGATATTTAGAGATGGTGGGATTGGTTGGTTGTCAGCAGATGAGATTAGCCAGGTCGACCATTCCATCTGTGCTGGTAGCCAGCAGTAAAACGCGAACGTAAATCAACGTATTAATATTAATACAAATTCGTCTTCAATGTAAACTGTTCAATTACAAATAAGCGTGTGTATTTATTCAATCATTACCCGAAAATTATGCCCTCTGGACGTTCATCCGACTGGCCTTCTACAATTAGATTAGAGCAATTTCCGAATCCGCAGGAATTAAACCCTGACGATTACAGTGATGAGAGAGGAATTAAAGTGATATTTCAAGAAGAAATAAACATAGATACATTGCTGCTAGCATCTATATTAGATGCCTCAAAGAGGTTCTTTAGGGCATCTAATATAGATGCCAGCACTGATGTATCTATGTTTACTTCTTCTTGAAATATCACTTTAATTCCTCTCTCATCACTGTAATCGTCAGGGTTTAATTCCTGCGGATTCGGAAATTGCTCTAATGTAATTGTAGAAGGCCAGTCGGATGAACGTCCAGAGGGCATAATTTTTGGGTAATGATTGAATAAATACACACGCTTATCTGTAATTGAACAGTTTACATTGAAAACGAATTTGTATTATTATTAATACGTTGATTTACGTTCGCGTTTTACTGCTGGCTACCAGCACAGATGGAATGGTCGACCTTGCTAATCTCGTCTGCTGACAACCCACCAATCCCACCATCTCCAAATATCATAATTCCTGCAGGAGATAACAATAACAAACGAGGTCTCGTCGAATCGCCCAGTAGAGGCGCAACCGCCCAATTTGCCCGAAATATAATTTAGAGGGAGGACGGGCTTCACATCAAAAACACGAAAAGAAATCTTTGCAGGTAAAGATTCTAACATTAATATAATTCGTTTTATATGTCCTTATGTAGAAATTTTTATTTTGTCCAATTTATAGAAATGTAACTGATTATTACGATCGAGACGATAGGGATTTTTTACGGAAATATTTTTCAATTATAAAATCTGAAAATTTAATTAAATTTCTCAATTTAAATCTGATTAATGAAATACACTACGTGCACAACTTTAATATTAAAAATGGATTATTTTTCAAACATTAAAGTTTCATAATGTTTAAAAAATATTCTTTTCAGCAATGTAAAATATATAAATATTTGTATGGTGTATAATACAAAATATTATACATAATATTTTTAAAAAAAGAAAAAAAATTTTACAAATTTTAATAAAGCGCATTATGTTTTTTACAGGAAATCACAAATGGGTCTTCAATCAGTAAGTAAATTTGCAAAGCCATATCACTTCATTTCCTCTTCCAAATAATAAACTTAAAAATATTATATATTTAATTTAACCTCTTTATATGAAAAATAAATCAATTTGAGTATTATTGTTATATGATAATAAAATATTTGAGTATTATTGTTATTAATTTTAAAATTAAATTAGAAACTTTTTTATAGTATTTGACTTATTACCTACAATTTCAGGCAAGTGCAACAGCAGATTTCTTAAATAGATTTATATCGTACTTCACTTGTGACTTGTAACACTGAAATTCGTGAAATCGTGAAATCGTAACTTTTAAGATCTGTGTCTATTGAAATATATATATTATTAAAATAATCATTAAATATAACGTACAAAAATATATATTAAGAGTAATGCATTTTGTTAATATAAATTTTACAATTTTCATTACGAATAGTTTATGCACTTCGGTTCTGTAGAATCGGATTTTTTCAATTTGACTTCAAATTTCTTCACAAGGTGTTATACTTATGATACAGTTATATATTACAAATAATTTTTGTGATAAATATTTTTAAAACAAACACGGTCTTTATTTTCAGTTTGTGATGTCTATTGCAACCCTTTTTTAGTTATATTAATAGCGTACGCAAATTATGATAAAGTTGAAAAACATTTAAACAAAAATTTTTATCATTAAAATCTCCTATTTAAATCAACTGAATTGGCTACTATCATGACTATATGACCATTAGTTTTGGTTCGAAAAAATCCTTAAGTATATAAAGTAGGGGAGACCGGGGCTAACTCGACACGATTTCCTCAAAGGCAATTTTCAACAACTAATTAAAATTTTCAAGCGAATTCAATGGTACACATTTAAAGAGTGTTCCTTTAGGTACAAAATTGTTTAAGGAAGTTTTGCTGTACGTCGCTTTGTTTTGCCCCCAGAAGAGGAAAAGTGACTCAAGGACAAATTTTCAAATTGAAAAATGCCGGGGCAAACTCGACACTTTATCTAATCGATATAATTTGATCTAAAACTTATTTTTTTATTGTCTGAAAATGAAATACGTTGTTTATCATGTATTTAGAAAATACAAAAATTTGGAATAAAGCAAAACAATTATTGGAAATAATGAGAAAAAAATTGTTAAACTTTTAATTATCTTCTTCTAATCTCATGTCTGAAAAACAATTAAAGCGGAGTCTACAATGAGAATTTAAGGCGTAAAATTTAAGTTTTAAGCCTTAAACCGTAAAAAATTGACAAATCACAGTGGAATATGAGAAGAATACTCGACTGTAAGTCAATTTCTTACGGTTTAAGGCTTAAAGCTTAAATTTTACGCCTTAAATTCTCATTGTAGACTCCGCTTAATGCAGGTAAACTCGCGATCGGCCATGCGTGCAAATTTGTCATGAGCCATAATAAACGACAATTTGTCTTGACACCACAAATATTTCTGCAGCATATATGATCTTCATTTTTTTTCCTTTTTACGGCAAGTACAGCTTCTTTCATTATTTTCTTATCTATTACTGGTTTTTTTCTATTGTATGTACAAACTATTTTGCTGCAAGCCAAAAGCAAATGACTTATTTACAACGCTTTATCGAAATAGATTAGTGTCGACTTTGCCCCGGTGGCGTGGTGTCGACTTTGCCCCAAACGTCGTTTTTCACTTTTGTCACTCAAAAAACATAAAAATTTTGAAAATATGCAAAAACGATTATCGGATTCGTATAAAGCATCGAATTTCTCATCAAAATCACTTAATGGTAGATTCGTAAGAGTAAAACTCGATGAAAGAGTAGAAATTTTCCAGAGATCAGAAAAATAACTTTTCACCATCGAAAACGCTTATGCCGCACTAAAAGTTACACCGTAACTCAGAATGTGACCAAATTCCGTTGACAACGCTGGCACATAAAGACACATTTACCATAGGAAAGGCAAGTTTCTACGATAGATTTAAATAGGCAAAAAGTCTAGTGTCAAGTTTACCCCGGTGTCGAGTTAGCCCCGGTCTCCCCTACTTATACTTTATAAAATGTATTATATATCTTCTGTATTTTATTTTGTACACTATTAGTAGAAAATAATTTTTAATGGATTTTGGATTTAAAATTAGATTTAAAAATTTAAAAATATTTTATCTAATAAAAAATAATAAATATTCCTTATTATACATTTATTGGTGCACGGTATATTTCATTATTTAAAAAATTATTCTCTGCATATAGTATCTGTATATAATTATTTAATATAATTTCTACTCTAATATATATAGAAGTATTTTATAATTGCATGTATCTATATGCAATTTATTTATGTGTGCGGTATTTGTATATTATGTATTTGTTATAGCTATGATTGTGATTAAAATCTATCTTATGCTTAATGACATTTTTTTTAAATATACATTATATATGTAGTACTATACATATAATGTACTATAGGTATAAAGACAAATCAAAAAACGAAATACGAAGCAGTCGAGAACAATTATAGTCACAGTTCTGTTATATAAGTATATATGTTTTATAGATATTAAAACAAGTAGTATTTATCATCAGTCGCCTGTCTCGATACATCATAAAGCACACATAAACTGTAGTAAATTGATTATTTTAATATCCATAAGGGCCTAATTGAAATTATGAACGCTATCGTTACACCATTCGCTTTAATTTCTACAATCAACTGATCAGCGAAAGTTCAGTTTTGAATAGAAATCACGTGTGTAATGACCAAAAGTATTCGAACGATTTCAATGCCATTTCTAATGATCAAGTTATGTGTTTGGGTTAAGAATTGTTAATTTATCTAAACATTCAAGATTATGGTTTAGTGTTATATACATGCTGTTACTTTGGTCCGTTTACTATATCTTCTCAACATCTGCATTGATATCTTTCTTTAATGAGTTCTATCCTGTCGAGGATAACATTTGTTACTGGCTAGATTTATTTACGACCTTATTGTCAATCGTATTTGGAGTATACCATGTTAAGGTAAGAAGTATTATCGTTACTAATGTATGTAATTATTATTAAAAACTAATTAATTTTGTAATATATCTAGTTAATATTAATAAACAATTTTCTGTCTATTGCACAATATAACATAAATAAAATATATATAAATATTAAAATCCGTAGTTTATTAAATTCTCCATCTGTTTAATAATCAAAACTACCACGAAAAGACAAAATCTCGATCACATATATTGCTGCGGTGTGCGCTAAAAAATTATTTGTCTAAATATCTAATAAAATAATTTATTCAAATTCTATAAAATAGTTTATAGAAATAACAAAATAAAAAACTCTTATATAATACATTTTTAAAATATAAAATATACGCTATTAGCCACATAAGTTTAATGAAATTTTTCAAATCAAATTTTTGAATAAATAATAACTATTTGTCTATTATTTACATTCTATCACTCTAACAGAAGTTCCAAAACTGTTTGACGAAATTCGATTTTGTGGGTAACACATTACTTCAGCTAGGAACATGACAGAATATGACAAACTATGCAATTATATTTCGTGGCTTTGTAATCTCAAGAACGCGTTCTTGAGATTACAAGGTAGTACCGCCCGCTTCCGCTAGATTTCACCACGTCTTTAGAGACTAAAAACCAAAACTCCCCAGCGTCCTCCCGTCTGCCGGGACGCGCCACCATCTTCATATCGTTTCTGGTGCGCCAGATAGTAACCACGTTAAAGTTTCTTATATTTATTATTAAGTTATTATATTGATTTCAGACTCAATATTTAGTAATTATGAGTAATTCAAGGAAGAGAACTTATTCGAAAGACCGAGAAGAGGAAAGTATCCATAAGATCACAAAAAAGATGCGGAATCTCGAAGCGAGGTTAGATCGCGTGTTGCGTCCATAGACTTATATAGATAGACCGGCCCCTGCCGTAAGAAAAAGCGTGGGAAAGATAGACGGTGCAGACATAACCTCACTGGAAAACCTCTCTCTTTCTACTGTTCGCTTGGTGGGGATAGAGAATAGCCCGGCTATTCCCTACTAGTCCCCACTAGTCTAGACTTCTATTCCCACCAAGCAATCAGTAGAAAGAGAGAGGTTTCCCAGTGAGGCTATGTCTGCACCGTCTATCTTTCCCACGCTCTTTCTTACGGCAGGGGCTGGTCTATCTATATAAGTCTATGGTTGCGTCAGAAAGATAAAGAGAACAAAAAGGATTTGTCAAACAAAGGTAAGCTTGCAGTGGATATATTTCCACTGGCTTATTGTTAGTTAATGTTGAGAGGTCTATGCCTGATGATAGCTTAGGAGATCCTTCTTTTAGTAACTGGTAGAGCTCGGTATAGTACGAGGCATCCAGTTAATCTCTGTACCTTCTTTCTTTTTTAAAAAAGAAAATGAGGATCGCTCTAGTGAGAAGAGACAGGAAAATGCGAGAGCGCACAAATCTGCCCCCCAATAAATCCTGAGGTCATCGAGCATTTCAAGTAAGGCTCTGGCGGCTGCCTTGGTTCTAGCTACGCAGAGTTAAAATCAGCCTTTAATTACGCAAAATGGATCTGCAAACTCCTTACCTCCGTCGCAGGTGAATCAGATACCAGGAGTTGAAGCGAGTGAGAAGTCTCCTGCTGAGGAAATTGTGCCGAGTGCGTCTTCTTTGGACGAAGAAACCTTGAAGCTTATGGGTAATGACCTAGAAATTAATGGAGGAATTTGAGAAGTTTTCCTTGCAGCAGGATTTAACTCAAAGATAGAAAGGTTGGATTTTCTCTGGCCTTAAAAAAGACATGCTAGAAGAGCTGTTGAAGAAATATGGACGTTTGGGGAACTGTCCCCTAGACGCACCAAAGCTTAATCCCGAGATTGAGGCTTCGGTTACCAGAGATAACGACTAAAAGAGACAAACATTTTGTTCAGTCTCAAAAAATGATCGGCTCAGCTATGGTCGCTTTAGGTTCAGCAATTACTATGTTATTAGTAAACAACGATGAAGGTATAGATAGGCTGCAACTGATTGAAAATCTTTGCAACGCGGGGAAACTTTTAGCTGCAACTCACTATAAGGAATTATTAGCGAGAAGAGCGTTTATCTCTCCGGGAATAAGCAAGCCATTACGTACTACGCTGGATAAATGAAAGCCCGAGGAATTTTTATACGGTTCTGACCTTCAGGCAAGAAGTCAGGAGGCTAAGTCTATTGTCAAGGTTGGCGGTGACTTAAAAGGGAATGTCGCGCAAAAGCAACCAGGCGAGAAGTCTTTGGACAAGAATTTAAACTTCAAAAGCCCACCGAGGAAACAGAAGAATTTTTCAACGGTGGGAAATCGTCAACAGACTCAACAGCGTCGACGTTTCCAGTCCAGGGCACGTATTATAGATCTTTTTGGAATGGATTCCGATCGGAATTATTCCGTTTTCCCTAGAAAACACAATAAAAATCTGGGAAATAACTGAACAATTCCGATCGAAATCAATTCCGAAAAATTCCATAATACGTGCCCAGGAGTCATTCGACCCATCAGAAGAAGGAGAATCGAGAGAGATCGGACAAAAGACCACTGTCGAAGAGATAGAGGTAAAAGTCATCGCGGGAAATTTAAGACGATTCAAGGCTGAATGAAGAAAAATAACATCAGATCGTTTCATTTTGCAAGCAATAGAGGGTTTCAAAATCCCATTTATAGAAAAAGTTTCTCAAAATTATCCTCAGAAGGAGCCTCAATGGTCAGCGAGTGAAAAAGACTTCTTGAGAGTAGCTATAAATAATTTGTTAGCTGTTGGGGCGATTGAGCCGTGTGTTGAATCCGAAAATCAATTCTTGTCGACGTATTTTTTTGTGCCCAAACCGGATGGCTTACATAGATTTATTTTAAACCTAAAACGTCTTAATAAATTTATAGCTACTGAGCATTTTAAAATGGAGGACTTGAGAACAGCCACAAAGTTATTATCACAAGATGATATTTTAGCCTCGATAGACTTAAAGGATGCGTACTTTCTTGTTCCCTTGCATAAGGAAAGTCGACGTTTTGTTCGTTTCAAGTTTGAAAACATAACTTATTTTACTTGCTTGGTGGCTGGTCTATCTGTGAGTCCTTGAATCTTCACAAAGATTATGAAGCCGGTTGTGAGCGTTCTTCGTTTGAAGGGTCTGGTTTCTATGGTTTATTTGGATGATTTTCTTTGCATCGGAAGCAGTTATACTGCATGCCAAGAGAACGTCAAATTCACACTAATTTTTTTAAAATTCTTGGGATTTGTAATTAATACAAAGAAGAGTAGCCTCATTCCAGAAACAAAGTGCAAATACTTTGGTTTCAATTTGAATTCAACTAAAATGGGACTAGAATTAACCGCGGAAAAGAAATCAAGTCTAATCAGATTAATTAATAGGTTTCTGTGCAAAAAGAGGTGTAAAATTAGAGAATTTGCAATGTTAATTGGTTCTCTGGTTTCTGCTTGTTCGGCAGTAGCTTATGGTTAGGTCTATACAAAACATTTGGAGAAGGAAAAATTTATCGTGCTGTGTATTAGCGGAAATGATTATGATCAGATCATGGTTATCCCAGAGTATATCAAATCAGATCTTCTTTGGTGGAAACAAGCAATCCCTTCGGCTTTTAATCCGATTAAGCAATCGCGATACAGACTAATCATTTTTGCTTCCTCATAGAGGAAGCTTTGTTTTCGTAAAAAAATTTTGTTTTTAGTTGCCGCTGCCAATGTGTTCAGAATGTCCTAAAACATCGAAAAATCGCAATTTTAAAAAATGTCGGTATGTGTGTATGTGTGTATGTGTGTATATATGTGTGTGCCAAATTTACCGAAATTTCTATAACTCCAGAATTGATCAACCAAATCTTAACCAATTATATATGAAATAGGGGTAGAAAAGACTGAAGAATATAATAGAATTAGAGAAATTGCCAATATTTTAAAATTTTAACTTTTAAGGGCTACATTTCAAGTCTCAACAATTGAGACTTTTCATAAATTGATATTTTTTGACAATTTAGTATTAATTATTGACAACTTTTCTAATTCTATTATATTCTTCAGTCTTCTCTACCCCTATTTCATATATAATTCTTTAAGATTTGGTTGATTAGACCCAGCTTTATAAAGTTCCTTTGTATGTTCAAATTCTCCGAAATTTCAAATGTATGTAACACGCAAACTGATCAATCAAATTTTAAAGAATTATATATGAAATAGGGGTAGAGAAGACCTAAGAATACAATAGAATTAGAAAAAAATTGCCAATATAATAAAAAATGTGTATAAATTAGAAACTTGCACATTGCTTCTTATGTACAAATTCCTCAAAATTTCAAACGTCTGTATCTCAAGAACTAATCAACCAAATCTTAACAAATTATATGAAATAGGGGTAGAAAAGACTAAAGAATAAAATAGAATTTGAAAAATTGCCAATATTTTAAAATTTTAACCTTTAAGGGCTACATCTCGTCTCAATAATTGACTTTTCACAAATTGATGTTTTTTGAATTTAGTATTAATTATTGGCAATTTTTCTAATTCTATTATATTCTTCAGTATTTTCTACCTCTATTTCGTATATAATTCATTAAGGTTGATTAGACCCAGCTTTATAAAGCTTCTATGTATGTACGATTTCTTCGAAATTTCAAATGTGTGTAACACGAGAACTGATCAGTCAAATTTGAAGAATTATATATGAAATAAGGGTAGAAAAGACCTAAGAATACAATAGAATTCGAAAAAACTGCCAATACAATTAAAAATGTGTGTAAGTTAGAAACTTGCGCATTGCTTCTTATGTAAAGATTACCCAAAATTTCAAACGTCTGTATCTCAAGATCTAATCAACCAAATCTTAAAGAATTATATATGAAATAGGGGTAGAAAAAACCTAAGAATTCAACAAAAATAAAAAAAATTGTCAATACAATCAAAAAGTGTGCAAATTAGAAATTTGCACATTGCTTCCTATGTACGGATTCCCCAAAATTTTAAACGTGATTATCTCAAGAATTAATCAATTAAATTTTATAGAATTATATATTAAATAGGGGTAGAAAAGACCTAAGAATATAATAAAATTCGAAAATAATTGCCAATAATAAAAAAATGATTATACACTATTGGCAAGTTGAACACGTATACATACCCAGCATTGGGCTGCATATTTTGCCGATAGTACATTTATATTTGCAGTAAATATTCAATTACATTCAATTTTTATATTCTTCAGTCCTTTCGATTGAAAAAATGCGTTTGAGAAATTCAGAAGCGATTAATCGTTAATTTACCAAATTTCGCAGTTAAAAATTCATCAAAGCATCGGATTAAATATATGCAGCCAATCGCAGCTGAGAATTTAGCTGTGGAAAGTGTTGCTACAGAATAGAAGAAACATTCATTTTATATCTTTTTTTAGGAAAAATATTTCCACCATAGAAATAAAAAATCTAATTATAATTTGATAATAAAATTATCATCAGTGATTATAATTGCTTACTATTTCTTACCGAGTTGTAAAAACAAATAGCATTTTAACGTTTCTATTTGTAAGAGTTTTAGTTGTACTTTTAAATCTGCCGCCCATACTGGCGCTACTCAGCGATGTTCCGTGCGATCGGTAAGACATCTGTGTAGGATAGCGGGACGGAAGAAGGACGTGTGCGATGAGCGAGGCTAACAGAAGCTAGCGAGCATGGAAAGAAGCAACATTGTGAGAGAGAATTAAATAAAGGTTCTAACAATTTCAGAAGTGGGATAAAGATCCAGATCCTGTAAGTTCGGATCTCGTAAATTGCGTGACGAGAATCGGTCCACGAGTTTATGTATTACGTGACGATTCGAGGTTAAGACGAGAATCCTTAGAAAGTAACGATTCCGACATCGAGAATTGATGATGGCGGACAACGAAACGAGCAAGAGTCCGCAGGATTTTACAATCAATAGTCTGAAGCAGAAACTCAAGCAGTTAGGCTTGAGTACGAGTGGAAATAAACTTGAGTTGATAGGCAGGATAATGCAGGCAGATCCAGAAGGAACGTGGATGAACGAAGACGATGAAATGACGGACCCGCCGCAGGACTCGACGTCCCAGGTAACCGGAAATGTGGAGGACCAAAGGTCAGTACTACCGGCCGAAACGGGAAGACTCGATTATGCTCGGGAATTCGAATTTATGCGACGTGAAAAGTTGTTGATGGAACGAGAATTAGATCTTATGAGGCGTGAAAATAAGCTTCTGAGGAACGCCTCTCCTCGTTCACATGATTCTGAACGCGTTGCTAAATCGCAGATTAATATTAAAGCAATTGGCGAGCTGCTAGGCGAATTCACGGGTATTGATTCCAACTTCGAGCAATGGGAAAGGCAGCTACGATTTCTGTGTGAAACTTACGAACTCGACGATAATACCGCAAAGATTTTACTCGGATCTCGACTTAAAGGCAAAGCGCAAAATTGGCTGCATTCCAAACCGGAGTTGCTACAAATGACGATCGATGATTTGTTAAACGAAATGAAAGCGATGTTTGATTGTCGACCAAATAAAATCGATTTGCGTAAACAATTCGAGGCACGCATGTGGCAGCCCTGCGAAAGTTTCTATGACTACTATCATGACAAAATCATTAAGGCGAACCGGATATCTATAGCAGCAGATGAGATTATGGATTATGTTATAGACGGCATTCCTGATCGTCAGTTGCAGAATCAAGCACGGATGCAAAATTTTCCGTCTATGGCAGAGTTAATGCAGTCTTTTAAGAAAATCACCTTACGCACCGAGATGAATGTCAGGCAGGGAGCAAAGATGGCCGCCGATAAAAGTCTTTGAGTCAAAGAGAACCGGACGAGCGAGGAAGATAAGAGCTCAACAATCATCCGATGTTATAACTGCAGCAGAACCGGCCACATAGCCGCCAATTGCAAGCAGCCCAAACGCGAACGAGGATCCTGCTTCAAATGCGGAGCAATGGGACATGCAGCGAGGGATTGCACTAAGAAAGAGGAGAAGAAAGAAGTGGCCAATGTCGACAGCATCGCAGAGGAGACGGATTTTCAAAAGAATGTCGAATATCAGATAAGCTATGAAAGTAATAATTATAATTATTCCCTACGTACTTTGTTGGATACCGGAAGTCCTATTAGTTTCATAAAGGAACAGTTCGTAAAACACTTTAATATTCAAAGAGGCGATCACTTATTTAATAAATTTTGTGGAATTAATCAATCGCGACTTATTGTTAAGGGATCTATAGTCGCTAGTATTACGTTAAATGGTCATACTAAAGAGAATATTACGTTATTAGTTGTGCCTAACGATACGATGACATCATGCGTTGTTCTGGGTCGAGATGTTCTTAAGTTATTCCAGTTAGCTTTATCCGACAGAAACTTAGAGGAAGAAAGAGAAACCATTAATGCAGTTATGAATATAGATATCGAAACTGCAACTACTAAAGACATAGATTCCTTAAAAATAAATCCCGACATACCTTACGAAATTAAGACGGAGTTGAGAAGATTATATATTACGCATTATGTGGAACCGTTACGACCAGAAAAGCCCGAAACTCAAAGCGAACTTAAGTTAAGACTAAATAATCCACAACCTTTCCATTTCCAGCCTAGACGCATGTCTTATGCAGAGAAAGAGCAATTACGTGTAATGTTGGACGATCTGAGGGCCAAAAATGTAATTCGACCCAGCGAATCCGAATACGCTTCTCTAATTATCATGGTGAAAAAAAAAATGGCGAGCCTCGTATGTGTGTTGACTACCGTTTTCTAAATAAGATTTTAGCCAGGGATAATCATCCTTTACCACTGATCGAAGATCAGCTTATGCTCTTAAATAATAAGAAATATTTTAGCCGGCTAGATTTAAGGAACGGATTTTTCCATATTACTATGGCGCCCGAATCAATTAAATATACTGCTTTTATTACTGCACTAGGACATTTTGAATATTTAAAAATGCCTCTTAGATTGAAAGTCGGGCCGCCCAGATTTCAACGGTTTATTTACGAAATATTCAAAGAGTTAATAGACTCTGGAGATGTAGCGATATACTTAGATGATATATTGATAATGTCAGAAACGTTGGAGCATCATTTAGCAGTCTTGAAGCGAGTTTTTCAACTGTTAGTGCGTAATAAACTGGAACTAAGATTAGACAAATGTGAATTTCTTGCCATTAAAATAGACTATTTAGGATATACCGTCTCTAGAGAAGGAATACAGCCCACCATGAGTGGCATATCAGCAGTTGAAGACTTTCCAATACCGCAAAACACAAAAGACATGCATAGCTTTCTCGGGTTAAGCTCTTATTTTCGAAAGTTTATCGAAGGATTTGCAGTCACTGCTAAACCTTTATATGATTTACTTAGGGCCAATACTCCCTTCAGATTTGGTAATAAGGAATTAGAAGCTTTCGAAGCTATAAAATCTAAACTCACATCATCTCCGTTATTAGCCATATACAATCCTAACGACATTAGTGAACTACATTGTGACGCAAGCTCCCTAGGATTCGGTGCAATTCTTATGCAACGTAAATCAGATTTAAAGTTTCATCCTGTATTTTATTTCTCTAGACGAACTTCCGAGGTAGAAAGTCGCTATCATAGTTTCGAACTAGAGACGTTGGCAATAATTTACGCCCTACGCAGATTCAGGGTTTATTTACAGGGAATCAAATTTAAGATCGTTACCGACTGTGATTCACTTAGATTGACGTTAAAAAAAAAAGATATCAATCCACGCATAGCACGATGGGCGCTAGAACTCCAGAATTTCGATTACGAAGTCGAGCATAGAATAGGAGCACGCATGCAACATGTGGATGCTCTCAGTAGAGTAAATAGTATTTTGGTTGTTGAAGACAATCCGTTAGAATTTAATCTTTCGATATGTCAGGGGGAAGACGAAGTTATCCGGAATTTACGTGACAGATTAGAGAAAAAAGAGGATTCTTATTACGAAATGCGAAATGGTCTAATTTATAGAAAAAAAGATTCAGGATTGCTATTTTATGTGCCAACGTCAATGGAAAACAATATTTTGTACAAGTACCATGATGAAATGGGACACTTGGGAGTAGAAAAAACCGTAAATAATATTATGCGCAGCTATTGGTTCCCTAATTTAAAACATAAGGTCGAAAATCACATAAAGAATTGTTCAAAATGTATAGCATTCTCTCCCAATAGTGGCCGAAAAGAGGGTTTACTTCATTCTATCCCAAAGGGAAACATTCCTTTTGATACCTTGCACATAGACCACCTAGAGCCAATAGATAATAAACATCCATCGAAGCGATATGTATTTTTAGTGATAGATGCGTTTACCAAATATGTTAGATTGTATGCGACTAAAACTACTGCTAGTGCAGAAGCTATCCGTAATCTTATCGATTATTTTAGGCATTACAGCGTACCTAAAATGATTGTTTCGGATCGGGGAAGCGCATTTACTTCCCAGGAATTCCACGATTTTATACTTGATTATGGCATTCAACATATACTTGTAGCTACCGGCTCGCCGCAAGCCAACAGACAAGTCGAACGCATAAACCGTGTGCTCACCCCAATGATAGCGAAGCTCATTAAGCCGGATAAACATAGAAATTGGTATCAAGTTCTGTCAGACGCCGAATTTGCAATCAATAATAGTTTCAATAAGAGTACTGGCGAAGTCCCTAGCAAACTCCTTTTTGGTGTCAATCAACGTGGTAATTTGAAAGACGAAATTGCTAATTACTTAGCAGATGCAAACGAAAGTAATAAGGACCTAGACGAAGTTAGAGCCAAAGCATCACGAAATATAGTCACAAATCAGCAAAAAAGCGCAGAACAATATAATAAGAAACGAAAAGAAGCTCATCGTTATCATGAGGAAGATTTAGTAATGATACGTAATTTTGATTCAAATCCAGGAGCTTCCAAAAAGCTAATTCCTAAATTTAAGGGGGGAAACCCATTCGTCGGGTCCAAAAAATCGATTTTTTGGAAATAGTCTTAATCGATTGCTAAACTATTCAAGAATATCCCCTGAAAATTTCAAGTCGATATCTAAAGTATTTACGAAGTTACAGCTTGTAGACGAGCCGGGCGAGCCGCACCCTGTATTACCTTCAAAAACTTTAACCCTTTTCGGTCACACTTCCCGAGAATTCCGTAACGGTCACACTGGGTGAAATACACCCCAGCGTGTTTGCACGTGTATAAAAAATTGTAGGTGACCTTTAAAAAAAAAAAAAAAATATCCTGTTGTAGTTTAAGTCTTCCTTAAAAAGACTGCATAGGTTTGATTTGCAAAAAAACTACCTGTAGATGACGGCAAAAGGCCCATTTCTATTGGTTTACTGGGTCGTTTTCGAAGTCAAAAAAACGCTGGGGTGTATTTTACCCAGTGTGACCGTTAAGGGTTAAACGCGTTTTTCTCGAAACGTGTTTTTTTGATTTGTGTGCACGATTGAAAAAATTCTACTGAACCGATTGGACTCTATCACAGCTCATTTTAAAGATAATTAAATTCTCTTGAATATGACATTTTCTGATTTTTGAAAAAAAAATTTTTAACGTTTTTTTTTTTTTTGACATTTTAATGTCATTTTTTATGCAAAAAATACATAAACTGTGAAAAAACATGCAATTGCAATCTTTTTTTGAAATATCTCAATGTCATATCGAAGCTACTATCCTAAGCTTTAAAAAGAACTTTGGTTTTTTGGTTTCAGATAAAAATTAAGGACGCTATCCTGCACACAGTGATTAGCGAGGCGAGATGTAAATGACCGCCATTTTTATATTAAATTGCAATATTTTTGCACGAAAAAATTATTTTGTAATCTTCAATTATATGTTACAATGTCATAAAAATTTCAAAGCGTTTGGAGTCATTATACCCGAAAAAAAAAATTCCTAAAAATCATGCATTTTTTGAGCCGACGAATGGGTTTCCCCCCTTAAGGGACCTTATGTGATTGCCAAAGAGTTACGAAATGATAGGTATGTGGTGGCTGACAAAACTGGATTCCAGAATACCAATAAACCTTATTGTGGAGTATGGGAAGCCTCTAATATGCGACCATGGTTAAATAGAACTGCCCCGTCCAACATCTAAGTAATGCGTTGATTGTTCAATATTCAGTTAGATATTAAGTAAGCAATCAATTAAAATAATATTGTTTATTTTGCTTTATGATTATAATAATTAATTGTCCGAGGACGGACTGTGAGTCAGGATTGGCCGAAATTGTAAGAGTTTTAGTTGTACTTTTAAATCTGCCGCCCATACTGGCGCTACTCAGCGATGTTCCGCGCGATCGGTGAGACATCTGTGTAGGATAGCGGGACGGAAGAAGGACGTGTGCGATGAGCGAGGCGAACAGAAGCTAGCGAGCATGGAAAGAAGCAACATTGTGAGAGAGAATTAAATAAAGGCTCTAACATATTCCTCTACCATATACCACACGTGCGTATATACAGACACTTAAAAATACGAGCTCCATGTTAAACGTTTGTATCTCAAGAATTAATCAACCAAATCTTAAAGAATTATATATTAAATAGGGGTAGAAAAGACTGAAGAATATAATAAAATTAGAAATAGCTGAATATTTCAAAATTTGCATAAGTTAGAGCAACCTTCCTTGAATAATATTCTCTTTAAAAAGAATACATCCCGCTATCTTGTTCGTAAAAGAGCAACCAAAGACATTTTTAGCCAAATTCAATACCATCCATTCTTTATTAATACTTTATTATTAAAATGTATGCATATGACCTATCGCGCGAAACAGGTTGTGTTTTCGTTCAGTCGATTTAAAGTATGATTTGAGTTTTAAAGAATTATAATTTTATTAAGAGTTTGAAGCAATGAAATTTTCAGAAAAGTACCAGTTTTTTATAAAATCATAATTAAAACTTTTTAAAATTTTACTTGAAAGAAAACGTTGGTTAAAATTGCCAAGAACTCCTCATAGTTTTTAAGTGTGCAAGTAGAAACTTGCACATTGCTTCCTCATAATTTTTAAGTGTGCAAGTAGAAACTTGCACATTGCTTTCTCATAGTTATTAAGTGTGCAAGTAGAAACTTTCACATTGTTTCCTCATAGTTATTAAGTGTGCAAGTAGAAACTTGAACATTGCTTTCTCATAGTTTCTAAGTGTGCAAGTAGAAACTTGAACATTGCTTTCTTATAGTTTCTAAGTGTGCAAGTAGAAACTTGCACATTGCTTTGTCATAGTTTTTAAGTGAGCAAGTAGAAACTTGCACATTGCTTTCTTATAGTTTTTAAGTGAGCAAGTAGAAGTTTGCACAATGCTTAATCAACATTTTATTTCGCTCATAAAGCTTTCTCTATGAGGAAGCCAAATTAATAAATATCCACTAAGAATTATATATCAAAGAAAAAATTTGGCTTGCTCATAGAGGAAGCTTTATGAGCGAAATAAAATGTTGATTAAGCAATGTGCAAACTTCTACTTGCTCACTTAAAAACTATAAGAAAGCAATGTGCAAGTTTCTACTTGCTCACTTAAAAACTATGACAAAGCAATGTGCAAGTTTCTACTTGCACACTTAGAAACTATGAGAAAACAATGTTCAAGTTTCTACTTGCACACTTAGAAACTATGAGAAAGCAATGTTCAAGTTTCTACTTGTTACGGATGCATTGACTACGGGCTGGGGCGCAGTTTGTGAAGGAGTCAAAACCCATGGTTTGTGGTCAGAATCAGAAAGACGGTTGCACATTAATTTCTTAGAGCTTTTAGCCATTTTTCTAGCCCTCAAATGTTTTGTTTCGGAACTGCGGGATTGCGATATTTTACTTCGTGTAGATAATACGACGGCAACCTCATATATTAACAAAATGGGTGGGATTCAATATCCCAAATTCAATAAGTTGGCTCGGCAAATTTGACAATAGTGCGAGAAAAGAAATCTTTGGCTCTTCGCTTCTTATATCGCCTCAAAAGAAAACATAGAAGCAGACAGAGAATCTCGCATAAATAACATTGATACTGAATGGGAATTAAATCATCAAGTTTTCGACTCCGTCGTTGCCTTTTTTGGTACTCCGGAGATTGATTTGTTTTCTACTCGTATAAACAACAAATGTTCTCAGTTTTGCTCATGGCATAGAGACCCTGATGCCTTCGCGATTTATGCTTTTACGGTTTCATGGTCGTTGGTTTTTCTACGCGTTTCCGCCGTTTGCGCTTATATTAAAAACCCTGCGAAAAATAATAACCGATGAAGCCGAGGGTATTTTGGTGGTACCAAATTGGTCTACTCAGCCTTGGTATCCTATCTTCAATTCGTTACTTATTGATCGACCATTGTTCTTTAAACCTGCGGTGGATTTACTTTTGTCGCCGTGTAGATCGTTCCAACACCCCTTGGCTCGAACCCTTTTTCTGGTTGTAGGGAGATTATCAGGACGGCGCTCATCAAGCGAAAAATCCAGAATGCTTCGATCGACATAATTTTGGCTTCGTGGGCAGATTCAACCTTGAAGCAATACAACGCTCCACTAAAGAAGTGGTGGAAATTTTGTACTGAGAAAAGTTACGAAGTTTTTTCGTCAAATACAGAAAGACTGTTAGAGTTTTTGACAATCAGTTTTGAAGCTGGAGCTACTTATGGATCGCTAAATTCTGCCAGAGCAGCTTTAGGCTTAGTGCTTCCAAAGGAGGTCACTAATGAAGCGACTATTTCTCAATTCTTTAAAGGGGTTTTTAGACTCAAACCACTGAAGCCGAGATATTCGACAACTTGGAATGTTGATGTAGTTCTGAGTTATCTTGAAAAGCAGTTTCCTTTGGAATCATTATCGCTTAAGCAATTATCTGAAAAGGTTTTAATTTTGTTGAGTACAGCACACAGAATGCAAACTATTTCACTTATTAAAATTGATAATATCAAGGTGTTTAACTCTAGGACAGAGATAGCGATTCCAGATCTCGTAAAGACGTCAAAACCCGGTAGATCTCAGCCTTTGCTGTTGCTACCTTTTTTTATCAAGGGAAAAAGTTTGTGTACTGCCTCAGCGATTTTAAGATACATAGAAGTTACCAAAGTTCTCTGCAAAAATACAGAATTTTTATTTTTATCTTCTCGCAAACCTTTTAAGGCAGCTTCGACACAAACCTTAAGCCGCTGGATTAAAGATGTTTTACGTCAGGCTGGTATTAGTACGGATATTTTTAGGCTCATAGCACTTGTCATGCTTCAATGTCATCAGCCTTTCAAAGAGGAGTTGACTTAGACACCATTAGGAACACCGCAGGGTGGTCTTTGAAATCAAATGTATTTGCTAAATTTTATCATAGACCGATTACTGCAGATCATTCGGCCTTCGCGGAGGCAATTTTTTCAAATAATTCCGATGCTTAATTAAAAGGGAAGATCCCAACACCAAGTTTGAGTTATTAATGTTCTTGATTAAAATAAAGGGTATTATTCGATTGAGGAAGTATCCCTTACTTTGAACAACTACCTTGTAATCTCGAGAACGAGCCACGAAATATAATTATGAATCAAACGAACTTCCCTGTAAGTAAAGTTCGATTGTAATTATATGAGGGGCTCGTTCGAGATAATTACACCCACCCTCTAGTAGTTTCCTTTGCCTCCCTTAGTTTTTATCTTGGACTCTGAAAGATATGAAGATGGTGGCGCGTCCCGGCAGGCGGGAGGACGCTGGGGATTTTTGGTTTTTAGTCTTTAAAGACGTAGTGAAATCTAGCGGAAGCGGGCGGTACTACCTTGTAATCATCTCGAACAAGCCCCTCATATAATTACAATCAAACTTCACTTACAGGTAAGTTCGTTGGATTCATAAAAAACCAGTATGGTTTGTCTTAGGATAATTCGTGATATTTATATTAGCGACATACGGTGGAGCATTTCATGACGAAAAGTGAACATGATTGTGATGTTGCATCATCCATTTTATTGTTGATACGAGACTACTCCTTTCATATCAATTTTATCGGTAATTTGACTACTGCAAGTATCCTCGAGTTAGTACATTTTTTTTATGTATTATTCCTTTTATACAATAATTTAGTCCTTTACAAAAATTAAATTAAAATTAAATTATAAAGCACAAATTTTATAATTTTTAAGATATCCTTGCAAAATATTGATGCCATAGCCATTATTTACAAATTTTTATACTTATATAGATACATAGGATTAAAGTTTGATCAAATCAATGAACATCTTCGATTCAAAACCTGATGAAAAATATTTAATATTGGGAGAATCCAATGATACAGCTACACCAACGCAGATTTTCGAAAATACTAAGCAACAAGCGCATAATATAAGTTGTTATGTAAGAAAATTGTACCTACTGCTGTATATTAATATTATATACTAAAAATCACTCAAATTTACGTCAATTATAACTGCAGTCTTAATATTAGTAAGAATTTACAAATAATAATATACACAGAATGAAACTTTATATGTAGGGGAGACCGGAGCTAAACCGTCTACGGGGTAAAACCGTCAAATCACATATCTCGGAACCTGTATATTGTGCGAACTCGCTATTAACATTGTAAACGCTGCTTATGGTACCCATGTGACCAACGGAGTTTCGGCAGGTTACCTGCCGTGTTATGATTTTTACGAGGACAAACGTGTTTTCGGAAGGTAAAAGTGAAATTTTCTGCGCATGGAAATTTTATAATATCTGCAATAATATTTGCTCTCTAAATCTCGAGGTACGTGATTATAAAGAGTAATGCATGCTGAACACGAATCCAGTGTAGTTTTTTCATTATCGTTGATGTCTAATATTTCGTGGGAGATCAAACCTGAAACTTGTGTTGAGGGCTAATCCGTCAGTAAGCACCCGGGGTGGACTTTTATAATATTGGCAAATATTATTTTATTTTATTTTTCAGTCTTTTCTACCCCTATTTCATATATTTTTCTTTAATATTTGGTTGATTAGTTATTGAGTTATAGAATCCGTACACACACACAAAAACACAAAATAATGAAATTTTTTAACACTAATTAATAAATGTTAACATTTTTTTATTACCAAATAATTAATAAAATGTATCCTATCAGTTTTCATAATCGGAATTATGTATTTATGGAGTGACGATTTTACCCCGGCATTTTTGAGATTTCGATCTTTCCACCGTTGTCGTTTTTGCTCTATACCGGTTAAACAAAGCAACGTAGACAAAAATTTTCCATATAAATTTTGTAGCTAGAGGTTCACTTTTTACAATGGTATACCACATTTAATTAAAATTATTTATTTTGTTGTTAAAAATCGGCACCGAAAAAAAACTGACGGTTTAGCCCCGGTCTCCCCTACCGCTTGTTGCAGAGACAAACAGGTCAGTATGACGGGTTGCTTATTCGTGCAGGCGCGCATGGTCGTTCACAGTTGCGTAGATTTCGGCGCATTACCTATAATCACTCGCATATCTTTTTTGCAATAAAGGGCGCTACAAATTTTATTGCAAAAAAGAGTAATTATAGGTAATGCGCCGAAGTCTGCGCAACTGTGAACGACCATGCGCGCCTGTACAAATGGGTAATCCGTCATACTGACCTGTATGTCTCTGCAACACCTTGTACATGTATAGGTACACGTCCAGACATCTTCATTTTGAGTTATGCAAAATATTTAGTGAAACCGACTCAATATTTGGAACGCAAATGACTTTTAAAATGGTATGCTACTTTGCTTGGATAGCGCTTGATTTGCGTGAAATTCTCTATACGAAATACTTATCAACAATTACGTTAAATCTGAAATAATATTCGTCATCATGCACTTTATTTGGCTTTCTCATAATGTTTTCAAATTCCTTCTCATTAATTATATGTGCGAAACAGCCTCTACCAAGGTATTCGTTTTACATTTAATTTTAAAGAAACATATTGACTTTAAATTTTATATATTAAAATTAAATTAATAAATTAAAAATTTGACTGTTAATAACATCTAGTGTTAAAATTAAATTACATGTTACTTCATAATTACATTTGAAATATTACAATTTTAGGCAAGGGCAACAGTAGATTTATTAAATAGATTATTGTATTTCCTTTGTGACACTAAAATTTGTGAAATCATAAGCTTTAAGATCAATATTTATTGAAATATATATATTATTGAAATAATCGTTAAGTAACGTACAAAAATATGTACAAAATTATTGTAACATATATTAAAAGTAATGTATTTTGTTATTATAGATTTTACAATTTTCATTATGAACAGTTCACACACCGCTTAGATTCTGCGGAATCGGATTTTTCTAACTTGGCTTCAAATTTCTTCACAGAGTATGTTATACTTATATGATATAGTTATATATACTATAAGTAGTTAAATTTGTGATAAATATTTAAAAAACGAACTTACCCTGTCTTCATTTTTAGTTTGTGATGTCTATTGCGACCATTTTAGTTATTATAATACAAGCACAAGCAATTAATAAGTAAAAATTTTTATGTAAATATGACAGAATTCATATAAAATAGTTTACAGAGCCACACACACAATCCATGTATAATATGTTTTATAAAATTTATTTTATGGTATCTCTAAGATTTCGTTTAATACACTTTGTTGATATTGAAAATTAATAAATGTAAAAAATCTTTTATGCAATAAAAAGTAAGTAATAAAAATTATTTATTATGTTTTCTTATCGATTTCATCTGTCCACGATTCTCTTAATTATTATACGAGAATTACTTTTTTAGTTTTTACATAATTGTGATTCAATTAATATAATTTTTACTATAATGGAAAGAAACATTTTGTAATTATAAATTTGTGGTATTTGTATATTATGTACCTATTTGTTACAGCTGTGATGGTAATTAAGATATACATATGTATATCTTGCTTAATAAAATGTTTAAATATATACTAGGTATAGCGCTATATAAAACACAGATGAAAAGATGAAAAACAAAATTGACAAATTAAAATAATATTCTTATTTCTGTTATAAACATGTAGGTATACACATACACATTATGCATTGTCATGCCTTTTCTTAGCGGATTAAAAGGGAAACGAGAGTAGAATCGATCGTTCGCACGAATCAGGCAACTCGCTATTCAAACCGTTGGGCGCCAGACGCGTTATCCTCGCGTCCACTAACTAAATCCACGAAAACTCGACGCAAAGTCGCGAAAATTGAAAGAAAGCCCTTCGTGCGAAGGGCTGACTAGCTCAACCTAACAGTAGAGGGGCAGGGCTGATGCAGGACAGCACTAGAATTTCGACAGGAGACGACTAAATAACACACACAAATCGCTAAATCTCTACTTAATCAACAATTTCACAATTTATTGAAGCTCAGTGAAATTTTACAGCGTGCTTGAGAATGAATGTAACTGATAAGTATTATTTATTTTTATGTTTTTAAACTTAACCTAACTTTTAAACAGCCTAAACATTAACATCTAAAAATTGAACATTATGTTTTTGGTTGATCAGCTCAAGGTCCGTAGATAGCCGCGACGTACCTGTCGTCGCGTCTATCTACGGACCTTGGATCAGCTGAGCGTTGTCGTCGCCATTTTCGATCCAAATAGCTCGAAGTGCGTGGGAAGACTTTATGTAGCGTCGCTACAGACGCGTCCATTTACCGACATTGTTCCAAACGAGAGGGTGTTGCCTCCGCGCAGTCACGCTGCAATTGGTCAATGGAAACTGACAAGGGAAGGGCCCGATGTGTTGTCGCTGAGATCTAAATAATACTATTATATTTGGTTTAAGGATGATAAATAAAGGTGCCTAGCAAAATTTTAGCTGCTATGACCCACAGGTGTGGACGGCCCGGTAAAAAATTTTTTATATAAAAATATAAATATACCTATATATAATTATATATCAAGTATGACCATACATGTTTTTTCCTCTTCTATAATCTCTGTTCGTATATATTACAGGAAAAAGAATAAAAAGAAGAATCTAAAAATGATTAAAACAATTATTTTTGCATTGCATTTTTTTATAAAAAATGAAGTTTAAGGTAATAAGAAGAAATTTGTCTACATATAATCATATATAAATGTAACAGTTGTTATATACATATGATTATAAGTAGGGAAATTTTTTCTCATTACCTCAAACTTTACTTTTTATAAAAAATTTAATGCAAAAATAATCTTTACAATTATTTTTAGATTCTTCTTTTTATTCTTTTTCTTGTAATATATACGAATAGAGATTATAGAAGAGGAAAATACATGTATGGACATTTTTTATATATAATTATATATATATTTATATGTTTTTATATGTTTATATATATTTTTATAAGAAAATTTTTTTATTATGGGGAGGGAGAGTATAAAATGGAGGAGTAAATAAAATGTTACCTTTATCTGGTTAAAACAGTGTTATAATATATGTCATTCTAATATGCATCTTATGTGAAATCAGCGTTTATAAAAATCCATGTGTTTTCTTTGTTTCCTATTGTAGGTACTTGCAATCTATCTTTGAAGACTTTATCTTCTGCTATAATAGCGCAAATAAAATTCTAATATAGTGCACTCGAAAGTACGTAACAAAATATGGTTACCACTAAATTTTAAGGTGTTATTGACTATATATTATAGCAGAAGATACAGGTCTTCAAAGATAAATTGGGAGTACAATAGAAGACAAAGAAAACACATAAATTTTCATAAACGCTGATTTTTATAAGATGCATATTATAATGACATATATTATAACATTGTGTTAACCAGATAAAGGTAATATTTTATCTACTCCTCCACTTATACAGCTTGTTAGTAAACCAGGATGTGTAACGTTAGCTCCCCTGTACTCTCCTTTCCCCTGGTAAAAAATTTTTTATATAAAAATATATAAAAACATATAAATATATATAATTATATATCAAATATGTCCATACATGTTCATACATGTTTTTTCCTCTTCTATAATCTCTGTTCGTATATATTATCTACACGAAAAAAAATAAAAAGAAGAATCTAAAAATAAATACAATGTACATATTTATATACGTTTTTATATATTTTTATATAAAAAATTTTTTACCGATCCGTCCACATTTGTGGGTCATAGCAGCTAAAATTTTGCTAGGCATCTTTATTTATCATCCTTAAACCAAATATAATAGTATTATTTAGATCTCAGCGACAACACATCGGGCCCTTCCCTTGTGAGATATTCGCGGAAAACCAAATTTTATTCCTTTCTTCTAAGATGGCGGCTGAATCACGCCACGTGGGAGGAGGATAACTACAGCACGTCATTACTGACACCCAAACAAAGCGATTAAAATTTTATTCCAGCTTTGTCTTTATTAGTTGATTTTTAAATGTACTTGCCGACTGGACTAAATGAGTAATTAGACGAAAACGGCGATCCTCGACGTCGAAAACTTCGTTAAAGTCAGCAAAAGTAATAGCACAGCATGTTGAGCGAGTAGGTCGACTGCGATATTCCAAACGAGAGGGTGTTGTCTCCCACACTTTTTCCGCGTGGTCACGCTACTATTGGTCAATGGAAACTGAGATATTCGCGAAAAACCGACTTTCCACCACTTTCTTCTAATATGGCGGCTGAGACACGCCGCGGGGGAGGAGGATAACTACAGTACGTCATTACTGACACCCAAACAAAGCGATTAACATTTGTTCCAGCTTTGTTTTAATTAGTTGATTTTTAAATGTACTTGCCGACTGGACTAAATGAGTAATTAGACGAAAACGGCGATCCTCGACGTCGAAAACTTCGTTAAAGTCGGCAAAAGTAATAGCATAGCATGTTGAGCGAGTAGGGTCGTGTGAGGTATTCCAAACCAAGGTTGGTAAATGGACGCGTCGGTAGCGATGCTACACATGTTCTTCGCACGGCCGCCATTTTTGACCTAGTGATTATGTATTAGTGCAAGTCGTACTATAGTTGTTACTGTGTGCGTAGTTCGCCATTCGCGTTGATGGTGTACAGCACTGTACGGACCTGTTTCCTGGTGTCTCGTTGGAAAGATACCTTTTTTTAGGGGTTTCGCCGCTGCATGGGGACCTTGCTTGCCTTACATTATCGGATAGATTATCGTATGTGGTTAAACGCATTGATTTATTGCTATTTACGAAGACCGCTGGCTGTATCAGCGAGCAGCGAGACGTGTATAGCAATATTATTTAAATCGACTCTAACTGGCAATATTTTAATCTCTAGTTAAAGTTGATTTAAATGATATTGCTGTTAATTATTACTGGCGGAATAAAATGTATTATTTGAGTTACGTATTTTAATTATTATAATTACATGTATATTAATAAAAATATAAGATTATTGGAAAATTTAATTTCTAGTCTAATTATTTTAAACACTCAATGTTTGTAATTAAGAGTTAGTAATAAAATTAGTTAATATTATTTATTTAAGTATGCATGCTGTTTATTTTTCCAATTTCGACCAAGTATTATTT